>JAUMHG010000067.1:10035089-10045379 GCA_032359395.1 Enteromius anoplus | reverse complement strand
AGGTAAGTGTGAGGAGATCAGCGAGCAGCAGTCAGGTGAGTAATCAAACAGAGGTGAGTAAGAGGTAAGTATACTCAGAATCCGTGTAGAGCTGATAGCGGAAGTTTTTCGTGTACTTTTTGGAACTCTTTCTTCCTACAGCGGAATCGATTGCGGAGGACCAGACAGGTAAGTCGTAGCAGGGCAGGTAGGTTTGAGCAGGTAACCTCGAGCTCAGCCATTGAATGTTTGGCAGAGCTCTCCTTTAACCGGTGAGGCTTGATGACACGCAGCTGTCAGTAATCAGGTGAGAGTGATCTGATTGTGGGTGCTGGAGTGGGTTCGGTGCAGGCTGATCCAGGAACAGGTGAGTGTGACGGTGTGACAATACACTTTCAGAAAGTGAATGCCTCTGTAGAATGTGTTTGTTTTTCAGGAAGTTACCAATTCATTTTGATGCTAGTTCTATTGAACTTTTCTGCCATAGCCCTAGTTTTTCTGACCAGCAGCAAAGACACTGACCCAAATTTATTTATCTTTTTTTTTTTAAGGAAGGAATAAGGTTCTCTCAGGACAAATGAACAACCCAGTTAGTTCTTTCGTGCTCTGTATTATCCTAAATTTAGCTGGAGTTTTCCCATTGTGTAGTACAGAAATGTACTTTTACTATAATTTTTTTGACTCACCCACACCTACTGTACAAGACCTTTGTTAAGAAGCAGACTACACAAGGGAGGTAAGTGCATAGACTCTTTTATTTAAGAGTAATAGGGATCGAGGCTGATGACGATGGTGAGTATAATAGCAGATGATATTTTTAACAAACAGGAATGAAAGAGTAATTTCAACGACTTTATCTTGCAGGATGGAGTGAGTGTTGGAGGACAGACTAACGAGGAACCACAACCACACACCACACTTCGAGAACAGGGAAGACACAAGGAGGGATGCCAAGGAGCCTGGAGAGAACACACAGACCGAGACGTGCACAGGGAATGACACAAGGTACTGTAGGTATACAGGTAAGTTTACGTTTCTGAAATAGATTTTGCCAACTTTGAGTCCACTTGTCAACAATGAGCTCGGACACTGACTGAGATGTGGTGTGTGGTTTTATGTGGTTGTTAATGGATCCAGGTGGTGGTAATAGGTGATGGTGATTAATATTCAGGGGTGAGTGAGCCCTGTGATTGGAAGGTGGAAGAGCCTGGCGTGTCTGTGACAACCTTTTTCTTTCTTTAGAACGCATACAAACACAAATACATTTTTAATTTAATTAAAAACATTTACATTTAATGCTCGAATTGAAGCTTCACAGAAGCACCCTAAAAGAAAGTTGTTTTTCAAGTTATTTGACCTTGACATTGGGAGGAGTTTGATTTTTGAATGAACAATTTTGCGAACTGAATCATCTGATTTATTGAAAATATCTGATCCACAAGAACGTGGTTGTTTGTGAATCAGGGGTAACACTTTACAATAAGGTGACATTAGCTAGGATTAGTTAACGTATTAATTGACATGAATAAACAATGAACACTGCATGTATTACACTGTTTATTAATCTTGGTTAATAACAAAAATACAGTCGTTCGTTGTTAGTTCAACAAAACTTGATTTTAATATTGCATTAGTAAATGCTGAAATTAACATTAACTAAGATTAACAAATGCTGTAGAAGTATTCTTAATTCCTAGATCATGTTAACTACTGTAGTTAACTAATGTTATCTAATGAACCTTATTGTTAAATGTTATCGAATCAGGCATCACTTTAATGTGCCAGGAGTCTGTTTCTCAAACAGAGCTTTCATATGACTTCTGAAGTTGTGTGAAACACTTTTATGATACTTCTATGATTGTTTTTTCTGGCCATTCATTCAAGCGGTCAAGCAACCAGTCAAGATATGTCACACAGACAAAAAAAGTCAAACAGTTTGGAAAAACATGGGTAAACAATGACATAGTTTCACATTTTTGTATGCTATAATTTTGTATAGCTTTAATATATTGCATAGGATACACTCCCCAGTGAAAAAGAGACATATTAAAATAAATTTAAAATTCATTTTATGTCATGCTAACTATACTACTAATTAATTTATGTAATTTATGTACTTAATAAGCAGTGTTGGGGGTGACACATTACAAGTAATGCAAAGTTACGTAATAATATTAACAAGTAATGCCAGTTACTTTGTTTTCTTATTTATTGACTGACAAGACTCCTGACCTCATGTTGGGAGAAATCAGAAATACAGAGACATTGTGTGAATACAGTGTAGTTCTAGACTAAATGTTAATGTGCATTAATTCATCTCACTCTAAAAAACAGATTTAGTATACATCAACATTAATTAAAATAAACTTGCAAACCTAAAATAATTAAATTACACAAATGTATCTAATCCCATTTTATTAACCAATGTCTTTGCTGCTGACCTTTGATGATCCAGTTCAACACAAGCAAAAATGACTTCAAAAGCCAGCTATTGTGCTTTATTGGAGAATTTAACTTTCTTCTCCTGTGTTTTAACAGATGTAAATCTGCTTTTTCTTCAGCCTGAGGTTTATTCATGACACTTCTTGGTGTGCTTTTTCATTTGCTATAACTAGAACTTATTTTAAAAAACAAACACTCATGTAATTAAGTAACGTAATGAGTTTTTTTTTTTTAGGGAGAAACACAATATTGTAATGCATTACTTTTAAAAGTAACTTTCCCCAACACTGTTAATAAGAATACCCTGCTATTGTACTTTTAGCATACTAAACTAGTGTACTTAAAGTCTGTTAAACTGGAATAACTAATTTTGTACTTAGTGCACGTTAAATAAGTAAATACGCTAACGATATATTTAAGTGTATTTGATTGCGCTAAAGTGGAACTTCAGGTACACTTTAAATGTTTCGCATTTAATACCAAGATTATACAAAAATCATACAATCCTCATTTGGCATTAAAACACATTTTAAGCTTAAAATTAAAAAAATGTGCATTGTGCAATAATGCAATACTCTTAATTAAATAACATTTTAATCAGTATGTCTCAAACGATATGTCAGTAAATATGTTATTAGATTTCAATTATACTGAGTATGAATGTATTTTAACTTTTTTAGTAGGGCTAGGACAGATTTTTGTGTGTAAGCCATTGATATGCCACATTACTACCTAGAAAACCTTTTTGAGTGCTTTTCCTCATGGAGACCACAACCTGGATGATTTCAGGTTCCTTGTGGGCCACAGGCAAAATCATGCACACAATCACAGAAAGGTCTGGTTTTCCTGATATGTCTTCAGGTTGTCACTTTGTTAACCGGGGTCCTTCAGATGTCTCGATGCAAATGTGACTTCAATGAAATTGGGGTAACAGCACTCTGAGACAGTTAAAAATGCGGTTCATTCCTCAGATGTAATCTGTTTCTCCGGGATCAAAGACTCAGGCAGGGCCCTTCTTCTCAGGCTCACAAGGGCGTTTTTGAGCCTGCTCTGTAGCTTAGAGTGAGATTACACTGGATTTAGCACTGATCTCCCACTCTCCCTATGTAAAACAACCAAACTCTGGCAGGTCCAGAGGTTGGGAGGGGGTGCATGCCCTATTGTGGCTGTGCTTACAGCAGGTATGCAAGACCAGGACCCAATATGACAAGCTTTTGGGGCTCAGCTTTAAGGGCACTTTTCTTCTGACCAGTCAATGGGATGTCTGCGATATCCAGCTTGCTTTCTTTCTTCGTTTCTTAATCCTCACAGTAACAATAGGCACTGAAATCAGGAAATATATACATTTTTGTCTTTTAGTCTAAAGGGAGATTTGTATTTGTGGATTTGCCCACAATTACAAGGGTGAATAGTAACAATGAAAGACTTTGTAAGAGAGCATCATCTGCTGTGCCTCTATTATCAGGGGAGAAAACTTTTCGCTTATATCTTAACTGATTCCAGCTAATTTGGGTACTGAATTGCAAATAAAACCTCAGCGTAGGGGTCAGTGTAGGTGCCTGGTATGAGTAATGCCTCTGTTGAGAATAACTGGATGGAATTTGCGCTCCTAATTCAGAGAAACAAGAAACTCCTTTCGCACACGATACTTCAGGCTCTAAAGGTCACCTATCCAGGGATGTAGCTGGGTTTGGGCAATTAGTCATGTTTATTACTCTGAAAGACAATAGGATCTCCCTAAAGAATTTGGCAGAAATGGGTTTGGAGTGTGCATCGTGAGATTTATCATTTGATTTCGCCTGGTTTTTCTTTTCTTTGTCCTCAGGTGGACATTTATCTTCATAAGTATTTCCTTAGTTGGCACTTTTTTTTAATTTACAGCTGATTCGCTTTATTTGTGTTGACACAGGGCAGTTTTGAAAAACAGCAGAGAGGCTGTGGTATAGCAAGCAATAACCTATAATATATTAAGCATATTATAGGATGCTCTCAGTGAACGGAGGCAAGAAAATTATCATATTACACTCGGAAAGAACATTCCGGCTGATTATGATTTTGACATTATCAAGGGAAGCTTCTGGTGTTGTATTGAACAACAGTACAAAGCATTGTGGGATTGCATGGGCGCTAATTATTCAAAAACTTTTAATTCACTGATTATCTATTTTAATGTCATGCGTCAGCCAAAAAAGGGTCAAATCTATGTC
Source organism: Enteromius anoplus (assembly GCA_032359395.1). Lineage (NCBI taxonomy): Eukaryota > Metazoa > Chordata > Actinopteri > Cypriniformes > Cyprinidae > Enteromius > Enteromius anoplus. The sequence goes on along the minus strand of JAUMHG010000067.1, from coordinate 10,040,751 downwards.
CACAGATATGTGCACCTGATTATTTTACTTTTAATGGTTCGAAATGAAACGCAAAACCTAACCTTACAAGTAACACACACACACACAATTCACTCAATGTGATGACATCACCGCAGACCACAAGGAGTAATTACTATAGCCAAAGGACAGACTGAGTATACAAAAAAGGCAATGAAAGTGCAATTTCATATAATCCAAGATTAATGGTTTTGATGAGGAGTTTCATTAAGTACTTTGTAAATAAAGCTGATTTTTGTGTTGCTGCTAGTATGTTGACTGTGTGGAATTGTAGTTATAGTTCTGAGCTTCTGATTAGCAATGAAATCCATTACTGATAACACACAGTGGAACAACAATATGGAGGCATCCCAAGTATGAAGAATCAATTATTATGAATCTTGTTTCTAGATTGAGTTTTTTTAAAAATGGATCTGTTTCTTGTGCCCCTTGCTGTTGAAATATCGATCATAGTAGTGCAAGTGCCAGTTTGTGTCTAATTAATTCTATTGATCAGCTCAAAGCATCATGGGTATTTTGACTGGCAGACAAAGTACCGTACTTAAGATTTTTTAGGAATAAAGTGTGTCATATTCTGTATATAAATCAAAAGAAACCATTTCAGGCAAAAGCATATATAGTTGTATCTGAACACTCAGATATTATGGCTTTAAAATATGACTATGCATCTTTAACTTTCTGCTTGCAAATTCTGTATTCCCTTAATTAGTGAAACGAACATAATATTTGTGTAGAAATACATCTGGGATATCAAAGTATGGGTACTGTGTCCCATAAATTTGCAAGTGTGTGTTTATATGCTGTGTGTCTCTTGAGTCATCTGTTTGTCACTTTTGAGCAAGAAAATAACAGACTGTGAAAACATAACGTTCATTTTTGATGCAGAAAAACAGCGGCCTGCTAGAGTGTCATGTCTACTGTAGCTTAAAACTTTAAATAGCTATAAAAAGTTATTGAATGATATAGATGACAGATCCGCACTGTTGGTTTTTGGTGTTTGCAATAAAAATTAGGCTAAAGAATGTCATTTAGCTTGATTTCTTAATGACGCACAAAAGTGAGTTTTGAATATTGTTGTCAAGGATCTCTGGAGTAATGTATGCGCATGTATTAGCAAAAATAATCATTCGTTCTTTGATACAGATAAACTGATGCTGTTTGTTCTATCTGAGATCATATTCTTAAGACAATTATCCATAAAACCATGACCATGTAAGTGCTGATAGTTGGTCATAAATTACAGCTAGGGCTGTCAATCAGTTAAACATTAAGACAGACAGACTGATCATTTACTCAAATATAGTAGCAAATATAGTAAAGTTATGACTTCATATCTATCATACCTATGTATGTAACGGAGGCCAGTGGGTAGGTGTTGTGCAGGTAAAAACCTCCTTGTTAGAGCGCTCGCCTCCTATGCCGGACACCTGGGTTCGAGACCCTCTCGGGACGAGATCGAGTTGTGATGGTGCGGACCTAGTGGGGTTACATTGGTGCCGTGACCTGAATGGGAATGAGGTTTAGGTGGGTAAGTGTAATGGAGGACAGTGGGTATATAGTGTTGTCCAGGTAAAACCTCACTCCCCTCAAAAATAGGCGCTCTAACGACTGAGACCGGTGACGTCTCATTCTGGAGGGTCTCGAACCCAGGTCTCTGGTCTCAGTTGCTGAGTGCCTCTATACTCGTACTTGAGAGGCAAGGAGCTCTGGTTTGAATTCTGTGTAACTACTGTTAGACAAAACAGTTCAAATCTGTGTAAAAGGAAGTTGATATGGAACAGTTGTATCAATAAGTGTGTTTTTATATCAGTTTTACATTTGCTACACTAGATTTAGGGTTGGATTTGGTGTATGGCATATTTCCAACATGACTGAGCATTACCTTTAAGCAACAGTCCTATATCTATATATATGGTACCTATATCAATGTAATAAAAATGTACCAGGGTTCACATATTGAATCTGTGTTTTAGTGCCACTCACAGGACATTCCTCTTTGAAGGCATGTAAAAACAGCGTTGTACAAAAAGAGCACAGAGGCACATATTTTTATGAGACCAGGTTGGATGTAACCCTTCAAAGAGCTCTTTAACATTAGTTGTCTTCTTTGACCATTAAAGCGTTTCACATTTACAAATTTGTTTTTAAAGTTCATATCATGCAATTGTGCCGTAAGGCAAAAAGTTATTAATTAACCCTAACCCTAACACTAACCTAACCCTAAGTTCATATCACAAGAAATGTGTCTTTTTTCATAGTCAGTCATGTCAAAAGGGATGCTTATGGCATCAAGTTGAGTGACAGCAAGACCAATGACAAAGATAAGAAAACGTTTCACTTTTGCTAATCATTGTGACTGTTTTCCTAATGGAGACATTTAAGATGGCATTCCCAAAGGCAGACCTGTGTTAGTCTATGCATTAGGCCTGCTGATAACATTATCAAAGCATGCTATGGAGTAAACAACTACTATTAATGCTTCTGACACATAAAACACAAGACTGTGATCTAAGGATGATTAGCTGTAAACGAAAGCATGATAAGGCTCCTTTTATTTTGTCTGATGATTGAGCTGTGATATGCACATTTATGGAACGTAACAATTATTGGCCAACCAGACCGAGCTGATGAGATAAAGTGATTTCATTGTTGTTTCCATAAATCAAGCAGACTAATTAGGATCTTTGGTTACAGACTGACACGTATAGCTTTTAAATTTGCCGGAGAATAAAACATTACCAAACCAGCAGGATGCCACCAGTGCGTGAAGTCAGCCGTCCAATTGAAACAGGCTTTGATTTGCAAGTTGTCATGCTGACTTTGTAGGAAAGCTCTAAAGCATCACAGCATCACAATTAAAAAGCATCTGCTCTTGCAACAACAAAGGCTGTCAAACCTCTTACAACAATCACTTTAATCACTTGTACAGGATGTTCACATTGTTTTTTGTGATTAGACTTTTGATGGAAAATTGTTTTTTTGTTTATTTTAATATTTTTTTATTTAAATTTAATTAAATTTTTTTGTCTGTCTTTTTTATTTGTAGACATAAAAGAGTCAGATCATAAAAAAAAATTTTTTTTTTTAAAAATTATTATATAATATTTCCATAAGGGTGCAAAAACTATGGAAATATATTGAAAAACATTTTGCATCCTCTTTCTGGCCTTTTCTGATTTTTTTTTATGTTTTGCCTTTAGAAAATAAGCAGTTCGGATCTGATTTAAATACTTTTGTTCTGAAATACTCAGGCTGTGGGACTATAAAATTTTTACAAATTTTTGTCTGTGCAATCTGAGACATGTCTCATAAATGAAATGATAATGATTCTACAAGGAAACTAATGCTTATAAGTACAGTATATGCAGCTTTCTTCTTAATAACTCACCGTGATTGGGCAGGCCAAGTTTCTTATCACCCAATAGGAAAGTGTGAAAAATTTGCGCATTATTTTATAAGAAGCCGTTCTGTGGCTTAATAAATGGAATTTCCGAAAGTTAAATTTATATTTATTGAACACTTTAAGCGTCTTTATCTCATAAGATATGACCCTTTAAGTGTCACTACATGAAGGTTTTTATTATCGCATTCATTTAGTTATATTTTACATAATTATATTTCACTGTTCTTGCTCGACATGTACTTCATTATCGGAACTAAAAGTTGTGTTTAGCCATTCCAACCCGAATTTGTTCTCCTAATCCATTACACAGCGTGATAAGTTATGGCTCTTATATATGCATGAAACCAGCTGATTTTTATTGAATGTGAAAAGCCTTTTGTCAGTCCTGCTGGTGTAATTTACCCGCAGCAGAAAAACCATCCCTCGGCAGTCTCTTGGTGATCTCTGGCTCTAAAACACTGAATAGATAAGACACAAACTACACTTTTTCATGGAGCTGGCAGAGATGATCCAGGTGTTTATTTTAGGGTGAATAATTTATGTAACATTTGTCAATGGGAAAGGAAGGAAGCTCCCAGCATGCATCTCTCTCTCCTGCAGAGCTATTCCTGCGCCCTGATCTGACTAAAACACAGCTGGGTAATAATAACCATGCTCTTTCATAACCATGCTTCACACACACATGCACAGATTGGATTTGTGTTTGTTCGCCAAAGATTTCGAGGCACAATCTGAAACTTTGAAGTTTAATAAAGTGAAATCTGCTAATGAAAATGACTCGATTTCTTTACACACTGATTTAAATCCAATAGCAGTTGATATTCAAGTAGTGTCCAAATACTGATAGAAAAATACATTCCAAAAATACACACACACACATATGTAATTTAATTGAAAACGAAATCGTAAATGATTTATAATCTTAAACGTATTTTAACAAAATAATTTTAGACGTGCTAGTTTAAACATAGTTTATTCTGTAATGAATATGAATATGAATTCGTTAGGTCTAGTCAAACAAGGTTGTGTGCATACTCAGAAATAAAGGTACAAAAGGATTCACTAAGGTGGTACCTTTTACGTTTAAATATGTACACTTTAAGTACTAATATGTAGCTCCTAAAAATGGACACTTTAAGTAGAGAAGGTACCGCCCCAGTGACAGCTTTGGTACTGTACCTTTATTTCTGATAGTGTTGGAATTATCTTTGTTTTTGTTCATGCATGCACACACACACACACACACACCTGTGTGAACAAACAAGTGTCAAGGTGCTTCTGTGTTTAGAATTGTGGCTCAGCTGGGATTTTTTATTTATTTTTTTCTTAGTAATCTACAGGTCTGATGAAATGTATTACATAAAAAATTGTCTTTGGCACATATTCAACGCTCGTGCTATAGCTTTGAGCGCAGTGCCAGCAGTGTAATTTTGGTGAAAAGCAGAATTTGATGAAAGGTTTAACTGGCTTTACTGAATTCACAGCCCTCTTTGCACAGTGCTAAATCTCATCTATTCAGCCCTGACACATATCTTTCATTATAGTCAGAGTCAGACTTCAGACAAATATCTGTTTGCTTTGCATCAGCTGAGGAATAATGCAGTGTTTACTCTAGGATTGGAGGATTTCGTTTGCTTTTGCATCCTTCAAACCAATGTAACATAGGCATGACTGATGTTCAGACACTTGTTAAGCTACATAAAATTGTGGTTACTCAGAAACACTTTTTACGAAGAGTTACTCTCAGCTTTAACAGCATTTGTTTATTTGGGTGAATGCTACAGTAGCTTAGCATCTTTGTGTGCATAACTTAACCCTGCTCCTTCCCTCGTGTTTGCATATAATGTGTAAATCATAGAACAACAAAAAGGTTGCATGTTGACAACTAACATGCCTTTTAAATAAGCTTGGGGGTCTCCTAATTTGTAATATTTATTTATTTATTAATTTTTTTTACATTTATGCATGAATACACATGATGAGTACTAATGAGATCATGTTGCAAAGTGAAAGAATTCTTTAAAAAAATGTTTTTGCAAGAAGTTCCTTATGCTTACTTACAAATTTATCAATGCGAAATACGATAAAAACACACATGCTATGCAATAAAAATGTACAATAAAATTACAGAAAAAACAGTGAAATATTATTACAATTTCAAATAACTGTTACCCTTTCAGTCGAATCACTTCGACGTTACATATGGGAACTCGCCAGAGAGACCAAATGCCTTTGAGCTTT
>JAUMHG010000067.1:10014977-10030748 GCA_032359395.1 Enteromius anoplus | reverse complement strand
ACAGACTGTTTCATTCTAGGGTCAAATTCTAGGGTTGTAAATGGACCTGTAAAACCATTTCTGGGCATTTTTTCCCTCTTACCTAAGCTACACATCTTCTATGTACATATCAGAGAACAATTTAAAATATTCTCTCAATGCATTCTATGGCACCTTTAAGTAAACTTCCAACCTGATCACACAGAAATTCATACATATTTTATACCTCACTCTCAAGATCTCACTTACTTTTGCTACATCATATGTATTTTACGAGTTGCCATTTCGTATGAATTTGTATGAATGACTTACACCTAACCCCGCCCCTAAACCTATCCATCACTGGGGTTTAGACAAATCGTACAAAATCGTACTAGTACGAATTGGTACAAGTTTTCCATTTCATATGAATTGGTTGTGCTAAAAGTTAATGTCCCATGAAGATATTTTGTTAATTTCCTATGGTAAATATATCGAAACTTAATTTTTGATTTGTAATATGCATAGCATATTTGATTTTATCAATATTTAGATTTTTTTGCAGCCTCAGATTACAGATTTTCAAATATTTGTATATCAAACTAAGATCCTATCCTACCATACATCAATATTTAAGCAGATTTCAGATGATGTATATCCCTCAATTAAAAAAAAAAAGACCATTATGATTTTTTTTTTTGACCCAGTGCCACATACCTACAGTATAAAGCTTTAATTAGTCTTGCAGCATGTAACTTTCAATATACACTGCCCTCCAAAAGTTTGGAAACACCCCAATGTGTGGTTTTGGATGATCTCAGCATAAATATATAAATATATAGGTATAATACCTTTTTTTGGGCCACACGTCAATTATGTCATCAGCATATCCAAAAGCACAGGATAGTTGCACGGTAGTTCTGTAGGTGATGAGAAAGGTCAGCTAATCCCTCTCCTGCCAGTCTATAATCTGTACTGCTGTGAAATCCTTCTCATTTGTGACAATGAGGTCAACCATACATTTTTTATAAAAAACGTAATTAAAAACAGATAATGTAAAATGAACTTTACTTTAGTGCTTGATAAAATGAAAACAATTTAATGAAAGAAGATGAGGCAGCAGCTTCTTATACAATTTCAATAATCCATTTGCTGAAAATTGATATAAAATGCAAGCTTTATATCACAGCCAAACATTTGGTTTGATCTGGACTATGGACACTTTGATCTTGGAAATTTCAGAATGTTTTGATTGTAAAATAAATTGGAATGGCATTTATTTTGGTTTGTTAGAAGGTCAAATAAATATTTTATCTTTGGCTATGCAGATTTGTCGTTTTAATGATGAACAACAACAGCGATAACCACGGGATAGTTTCAACAATTGAGATGATCGTAAAGGTCAGCTAACGCCCCACCTACCAGCCTATAATCAGCACTGCTGTGCAGTCATCTCAACTTCAACCAGTCATTCAGCTGGAAAAGAAATGATTTTGATTTTGTTTTGTATTTTATAAACTCTTGATATTGATATCTATGTGAAATACAGCTTTGCTTGCATTTTAAACTGAAGCTCAGCACTGAGTTTTGTTATATGTTTTACAGATATGATTCCGCTATAACAGCTCAGACTGTATTAACAATTGAAATGAACCAGACTGAGTTGCATTACCCTCTTAAGACCCGGTGTCCTCATATGAGGACATTATATTTTTAGTAATTTTCTGTGAGATGATACATGTCTGGATGTCCTGTACAGAGCACATTCAGGGCTTTTCAGAGATCCCAAATGATTGGATGTTTCACCATGACCACTCCCTTTATTTGGTCTTCAAAAATGACTGGCATTAATTTAGTAAAACTGTTATGGAAACATGATAATACTTTGGAATTATTGTTAAAATCAAATTTTAAAACTGTGTGTCATCATATGAGAATGCCGAGACTAAAAGCGTGTTTATTACGCATTTTTGGAGACATAACAAATAAATAGGGAAATTCATTTCATTTCAGTATTTTATAAAATACAAAACATTATTATGAAAATATTGTCAGTTATTACTCCCTTTATTGCATTTTCTATACATTTTATTTTATTGATTTGTTTTTGTGTTGTTTTATTTTATTTATTTTAAAACTCATGATATCACTCTGTAAGAGCACTGCACCGTCCTGAATTTTATTGGTTTATTTTATTATTATTCTATTTATCGATTTTATTTTTATTTGTAAAATTGTATAGAGCTGTAACAGCTCAGACTGTGTAAACAATTGAAATCAACCAGAATGAGCTGCATTAAATTGTTGCATTTTACAATATTTTACTTAAAGTACATTCAGAAGTTGGAATCCTTGAGTATCAAATATCTTGTTTTTTTTGCTACACATAAATGATGTTTACTAACAAATTTCGGGAGGAGCACATGCGAATGATTAACAAGCTGCCACCTATCTCCCTATTACCTAATTACCCTATCAGAGCTAAAGCTTCCCCTTTGTATCCCTTCAATACAAGGTATATATACCTCCCTTTCCCTTGTATCTTCGTTCTTTGCATCCCTCCGCCGCCCCTTACTCCACTTAAACTGGGAACCGGGTGTCGGGTCTCCGGCCAGAGAAGAACCACCCCCCGCTAAGCCGGGTTCCTCCCAAGGTTTTTTTCTGCCACACAGAGTTTTGGTTCCTTGCCACCATCGCCTTCGGCTTGCTTAGTCAGGGACACCTGGTTTCCAGCTTCCTTAGTTAAGGCTCAAGCCACTAACAACCATCGCTTCTTCAAGCCGGTTTTGCCATCCTAGCTATTCAGCCATCCCACCCTCCTCCCGGGGGGCACGCAGTGACCTGATCCCCTAGGGCTCGGGGTCCGCCGGGCTCTCTGGCTGCTCCCCGTACAGCACGGCAAACATGCTTACTATTGGTTATTTAATGAGGACGGGGGAACTCATTAAACAAACATGACTCATGAGATCTTTCTTAATTTTCCCTTCCTCAAATTCCTATTTGGGAGATTTTAAGTTTTTCGTGTGCTAAAGATACCTTATCAACAAGCAATGTTTCACTCAATCAGTCAGGGTGGAAGGAGAAAAGAACAGCATACACTGCAAAATTCAAGCTTGTTTAATTTAGAGTATTGATCAAGCAATTAGTTTTCTTGTTATAGATAATGAGCAAATAATGTAGATATAATTGTGCCCACTATGTCTTGTTTCAAATCAATACACGTCGCAGGCATAGATCAGTCACCACTTCCTGAGGTTGACTTGACTACATGACTACACAGTTTTGTGTTTGTAATAATGACCTGGATATTGCAATGTGAAGACAACTAAAATGATTGTCAGTACCATTTCCAGAGTGTCATGCATTTTGACCACAGTAACTCAATAAGATCAAGCTCTGTTTTACAGCGCAGCACTTTTTGCGGTGTTTGATCACAATTTATTAGAAACGTTGAGACTGGATTTCATTTTATGAAAATGCAAAAACTTGTACTGTTATGCATCACTCATATTGTTTTATTGATATTTGTTGTGCTCACGCTGACCATCAAAATGCACACATAAACAGATCTCTTGTTTCAGATCCAGCTTTCAAATGCTTGAGGTTTTAATTTGATCTCCAGCAGATGTTTCAACTTATATCTCTAAACAGAAGATACAACAGGCCTTCAAATGCATGATGAAAAACAAATGCACAGGTTCACCCCCCTGTCCAGCTTCACAATTGATTTTAATGGAAGAAAAGTCGACTGGCAGGCCTGCGGTGACCCTGAGAGAACTCCTCGCCACGCTAACTCTGGTTCAGTCCAGTCATCTGTTAGTTATATTGATGGAGCTTTCCGGATGATGCTGGCATTTCATTCAACAGATGCTGCACTCATCTACCTGTTTGCTCAAGACTTTGCCTAAGCTCGCTGATAATACTGACCATAGTTATGAACAGTATACAGTGACAGTATTAATAACCCAGCACATTATAATTTGACTTCATAGTTTAAGCCTGGGTTGCAACACTTAAAAAGTGCTGCACAGATCTGTCACTGTGTTTATCAGCATTATTTCACCCTGATCAGTCGAAGGATTTTTATAGCAGATAAGCTATAGCTTTGAGTTTAAGTAGGTTTCCTGAGGATTTTTAGGTGGTGTACTTCTAAAAAACCTGCTCCACACACAAGGGGTCATACTTTTCCTTTGGCTTTGTGAACTATGCATGTGGATAGAGGCACATGCAAGTCTGTTTCTCTACATAGACACATTAATGCATGCAGACTGTTGTCTTTATTTCACTATCAGCCTTTTTCTTTCTGTAATATCTTAAGTTATTGTACTTATTCATGAATAATGTGCATATAGTTGACTGTTAATTTTTACAGAATACAGAGTGATCAAGATGTGTAGAAGCACATTAACATGCTTAAAATGTTTGTTTTGTTTAATTAATTTAATATATTACTACAAATAGATTACAGTTAGATGTAAAACGGATGTAAACTGCAGTTTAATGTGAGATTGAAGCTAGCATAATGAAAAAACTGGATGAAATAATCAGTGGAAAACTCAACTGACCAATCAGAATCATTTGTTCGGTATGCAGTAAAGAGAAATCATGTACTTCTTTCATTATGTCTCAGGTAAGTTATTTTCTGTCTTAAGAACAGACCGACATTCTCACTTTTTTTTTTTTTTGTCATATGAAGATGTTTTCTGTACTATCTGATTATATCAGCAAACAATTTGGAGATGAGCTTTTAGATTAGATGTGACTTACATCTGTCTGTCAGTGTACCAACATTATCTCTGGCGCTACATGTCATTTATTCCTTCATCTCATCCCATTTTTATCTGCAGCAACAGACCAGCGGCTGAAATAGCTAAGGATTTCTCATTTCTTTCTTCATTGCGTTTACAGAGTAGTCTCATGAATTTGCAAGTTATACTCTATATCTTTTCCTCCAATAGCGTATGCGTCAATCTAAGCCAGAGTGCCCACACAGTCTACATGCCCCATGATGCCATTTGTAATGCTCCATAGTCGTGGGATTTTAATGTGCACCATGTAACAATTATAGTGAGAATACGGTGGGTCAGTGTGGGTTTGCATGTATGCAGCGATGGTGCAAAGAGTCAGAACAGACACTGATATTATGGTGCTGTAAAGTACGAAAGCAGGGAGAGGAGTATCATTTGACATTTCGGCGACCCACCATGGAAGTGCAGCGCTCAGGAGAACCACATTCTCTTTAGATTCTTCCTTTTATTTTTCAGCCATGATGAATAGATCAATTTGCGCTCTCTCATAGAGCTGAGATAATGACAAATGCAGAAGAGGGCTAAAAGCCGACAGTTCTGGGCCACTAATGAAGCATTATATCATTTGATTGGGAAGCTGTGGGTTTGGGAAAAAAGAAAAAAAAGGGGAAAAAATCTGTAGAAAACAGTTCATTTTGTGTCACACGGCTGTGCTTAACTCTCATGTTCTGTTGACTGCCGTTTTTTATGTTTGAGATGCCGAAGACTGCAGTTTTAAAATTAAACTCTTCTTTTTTTTCTACAAATTTTTGGTGACACTTTAGTATCAATTCTCACTATTAGTTGGATATTAGCATGCCTATTATTAACGTATTGGCAGTTTATTAGTACTTATGAAGCACATATTCTGCATGACCATATTTCACATAATCCTATACCCAATACTTAACAACTACCTTACTAACTATTAATATACAATAAATTATGTGGGGTTTTTTTTCCAAGGAAAAGATATAGTTAGTGTTTGTCAATAGCAAGAAATGGACCTTAAAAAAGTGCTGAAGTTATTATGATTTTATTATTATTATGATGATTATGTTCATCTGACCTAGTCCAAATCAAGTATTTATAGAATAGGTAAGTCCAAATAGATATTTATAGAATGTGTAATTGTATTCTAATTGTATTTTTTGTTTGGCCTCAATAAAACTCCAGGAAAAGGAAACTGCAGTAAAATACAATAAAATAAATCATATGAGTGGCAGAAGTATATATTTCTACACCAGTTTACACCAGTCAGAGAATCTGAAAATGTATTATTTTAGCTCTTACATATATAATTATAAATAAATAAAATATGTATCACAAGAATATATATAATATTTAGAAAAAACGGAATTTTCATTTCATCCAATTTAAAAAATATTCTAAGCTATTAAAATGGCCCCAAAGAGAACACAAATGTAAAATCTAAAATATTGTTTTCTTTTCTTGTGCTATTCTGTTTCCTTACGGTCTTTTCTGTCTCCTATCCTGGTTCAAATTAATAAAAAAAAAGAATAGCAGTTTCTCTTGACGGCGCTAATGAAAATAGATGAGTGGATAAAATATATCGGACCGGACATGTGACAGTCCATTGTCTCTTCCTGTCACTGAGCAACGGCGCGTTCCATAGCTCACCTCTCAGGAAATGAAGTCGTCGCAGCTAACACGGAGCGTAATGACAGCAGACAGAGGGGAGCTCTCTCACTTTAGTTCTGCTTTTTATTTCCATTGAATAATGAGCTGATGGAGGGAACTGACAGAGAGAGGGAGGGTTGAGAGGAATGATCCTCAACGTGCTCAGATTTAATCCATTTCTAGAAATATTCTTTGTGTGTGTCAGACGCTTATGCGCCACGGTTAGCTGTGGTTTCGATGCAAATTTCGCTGTTATTAAAGTTTGGATGACACTTGAAACTTCATAGCTCATTTTCCAGAATAAACAAATGAAATTGAACTGTAAATAAATATGGGAGACTGAAGGTTTATTTTGGCAGTCTCTGTGTTCTGCAAAAATTTGGTGTAGAAACTATTTTTACTCAAAAATTGAATAGTTGGTACAGAAATGGCTAGTAACACATTAAATAAAATGTCATTTTGAAGGAAAAAAATGCTGTTCTTTTTATTATCTTTATAAACCTACTTTTTAAAAACCTACTTTTGAAAACAAACTTTATAGTTTTTGTTTTACTAAGAATTTTGAAAGATGTTGCTATACTAAACGGCTTATTGTGGACTTTAATCAAAATTGAAACAATAAAATTATTAAATATTATTAAATTCATGTAAATACGTTCTGTATTTAATGTACAATCTACACTTATTTTATAATAAATTAATAACATTTAAATTTATGTGAAAGCTTGCCCTGACTCGACATTTTTCAGAAAATCTCTTGTTTTGAAGCTTTTACAACAATTACAAATGGACTTTGACTTTAAATGTGCTCTATTCATGGTTCTTTTGTTTTTGATGAAATTTCCGAAGTAGTATTGCACAAGAATCTTTCACTCAAAAACCAAATCAATTCTTTTGAGGGATGAGTTATGAATTCAATACCCAAAACAATGCAGCACCCAGCATGCTCAAACCACACTTCCACTACAGTAATGTCAGTCGGAAAAACTGAGGCTGATTATTTTTCACGTCTGGAGGCAACATAACCAGTCAAAGAATCTCTTTCCTCTCTCCAAACCGAGGGCTTTCAACCCACTAGGATCTATGCAGCTATCCAAGCGGGTCAGAGGTCACAGCATGTAAAAATAGTAGCTTGACATCTATCCTCCCTGATTTATAATTCAGGTCAATATCCAGAGCAGTTACTGAACACAGACTTCACAACACTCCGTGAGCACCGGCGGCATTGGCTCAGTGTATTCAGTTGGCCACAGTCCATCATCTGTGAGAAATAAAAGTCTCAAACAAGTCCAGCACTAGAGGCAGAGGGACGTGACATGATTATTAACGATTTCCCTTTTGTTTTAATGGTGTTAATGATCACTGGCACAAAACTAATACTGTAAATGTTAGTTAAACATGGGTGACCACAAAGTGACCAGAGGGTTGTGAGGTTTTACATCAAATTACCTTTATTGTGCACTTAAATGAACTACCCAAATGCATTTCATATCAATAAAAGTTTCTGAGTTGCCAAGGCAATCTGATTGAAAGCAGCATGCCAAGTACAGTGAAAATCCACTGTATTAGAATGTACTCACAGCAAATGTGACCTGCTCCATCTTTTTATTTTTGTACATTTGGAGTTTTATGAACTAAACGAAAAATAACATTTTGCCTTCTAAGCAGTGTTGGAGACCTTAATTAAAAAAGTAAGTAAAAAAGTAAAACTTGCATGACTGAATTAGGACTGGTGGTGGTGCTTGTTTATTATGGTGTTTCTATAAAAATGGGGGAAAAAATTATAAAGATAACAAAACTACTACGAATTCTACTACTAATAACAATATAAAAACGCATTAAGGATTAATGAGCTGCTGGGTTAATGAATATTAATCATGTAGTATGCGTTCGGTCGAATTAAATAGCTGAAATCAAAACAGGGACGGTAATAGGTGAGGGCCAGAAAATTTAGATTTTCATTAGCACATTAGCTCCGCCCACTCTCATCTAAGGAATTATATTTTTCTCCAGCTGTTTACAAGATATAAGCATGTTGGCTGTAATAAAAACATGAGAAAATGGCAACCGCAAACCATATTTGATGGTTAGTTGATTTATTCAAACATACAAAATATTTAATAAAAAAGGTAAAGTATGTTAAATATATGAATACATGAATATAACAATTAATTAGTAATGTTCTTGTCTCAAAAGTTTTTTTTTTTTCTTTCTTTTTTTAGGGAACTAACAAATTATTAAAGGAATAGTTCACCCAAAAATGAAATGCAGTACAATGGGCTTTTGTAACCAAAATATTTTTATGTTCTGCGAGAGTGCCAAGTTCAGACTTCTTGGTTTACTTCTGACTCGACGTACAGCACGATGTATGATTAATTTTTTATGCTTTAACTTGTAGTTTCTCACATTTGAACAGTGGCAGCTATAGTGATCTTAGAAAGAGATCTTTTAGAAATATCAGAAATGTGTATCACAAATTCTTATGAAAACCCTGGCTTTTTGAAAGAAATGTGCCTGCGACAATTTGTTTCGCTAAAATTTCTAAGTGAAATTGTCTACTAGTTAAAGCACAAAAAACACGTCATACATCGTACGTCAAGTACAATTTCTAAGTGAAATTGTCCAGTGGGTGGAGCAAAAATTGTGTTTTATCAGTTTTGTCCTAAACTAATTAATGAGAATTTGTTAACATTTTAATACACTAGCTGTTTTATGTATTGTGGCAGTTAAATGTTCAGTGAGCAATGCTAAAAGGAAAATCACGTTTGAAAATAACCACCTACGCTAGCCTAAACCTAACCAATATAAAAATGTATTTGCTAAAGCAGCCATGCTGTTTTAACTCCAGCTTTTTTTTTTTTTTTAACATTAAGCCCATCTGCTTCTAAAAAATGGGCACCTGTTGCCCCAATTCATTCTCAGTTGTTATGGTAACTTAAACATTGTTTTCTCATGTGAACACTGGTCATCATGACAGCTTTAAACCGCTGAGCTTGACGATTGTCATTTATGAGAAATGGAGCGGCGTGAAGACAGGCCTGAAATAGCAGGAGGGGGCCAGGCTTCTGTGCCCTGGATGAAACTGAGCCTCATCAATCAATGTCAAAGACGCCCATCAGGGATTCCAGCGGGGCAATAGGTCCCGCCTTCCAGGAGGTATTAGAGAAGTGGTGGCCACTGTCAGTCCGTGTGTGTGGACACACCTCCTTTCTCAATGCTATTTTGCAAGCAGTCATAATCAACTTTAAGTGAACACACATGCACCACCTTGATTCATCCTCAAAGACATTGGTGTGCATCAATACTGTATGTCATACACCATTTAAGATTTCATGTTACAGCTATTGACAACAATTGATATCTCCTCGTCAGAGAATGCAGAGTTCATAGAAAGGTGAACATCTCTTCAAAATCTCTAAGAGCTGTGTTATCGTCAACTATTTTTTTTTATTGCATTTCACAGTTAACAAAGGCCACATTTGGGTTATGACATCATTCCGTATCATTACATCGTCTAAAATTAGTCTTGGTTTTATTTTATAACTAAGCTGGAAAAACAAGCTGGTCTTCCAGACTAGTCTATAGCTTGTTGAAGTTTTGGATACTTTTCTGCTGATCAGGTTGAAAATCTGCTGCAATCGAATCAGACAAGTTTACAAATAAACATTTTGATGCAGTTTAAATGATTATGACATCATGTCCAACATCAGCCTGACGTTACATTGACGTTCTTGCCTGCTGGGTATATTATGCGTTGGAGTGTATACGTAGCTTCCCAAAATGAAAAATATTCTGGTAAAAGAAAATGGTTTATCATTTTTAATCAGGTAATACTATCCAACAGAAAATCGTATGGGCCATTACTTAAGGCCCAAGAACGATAGCTATAAAGATAACTATAAAGACAATGATATTAGCGTCTACACCTGCAGACAATATCCTCTGTTTATTCAAAGCACATACTTGTCCACGGCATTTAAATTCTTGAAATCTATTCTAATTGGCTTTTAATCATTTGTATCGTTCATCAGCTGGACAAAAACGCTCTGAAAGTGATTCCAACGATATCCTTTCTCCTTGCCTTTATTTTTATATTTTTGGTCTGGACTTTGCTATTCTTTTATATTAAGAATGATTTTTAGAGCTATAACTGTTGTTATCTTATAGTTATCATGTGTGGTGCGATCCGGCCTTTAGGTTGGTTGGTTAAGCTGTTGATTTATTTTGTTTTAGAAGGGCAGGTCTCTCCTTTATTGTATTTCAGTGAAGAACTCCAAATATTTAATAATGAGAAATGTATTGAAAACAGATGGACTTTAGGTGACATCTGAATCAATCAGTAGGTTAATATCAATACCTGGAGTGCTCCCTGAAACATAATTACATACATAAAAGTAAAACAAACAAATCTAATCACTCTATGCACCTGTTCAGAATGAAAAGTGAAATAGGATGGGTCCCTCTGGCACACAAAGAAAGATTCTTATGTTTTTAATTCATGATATCTACCATTTCCAACAGTTCAATAATAAATACCAAAAGAATGCACCGGGTCTGTCTGCTAAAACCCCCACCTCTGTCCTCCTCCTCTCCGGTTCCGTGCGAAGAGCATAATAAAGAGAGGAAGAGCGGAGACAGGAGAAATGTCTTGACTTGGGCCTCAGTTGTACCCCATGGAGGGCTGGAGAATAGAGAGAGGGCATCATCTCATGCATAATTTATAAGCGTATATTAACCCTGAGTGGAGCTGCTACATCAATCAAGACAACCTGCCATAACAGGATTTGTGTGTCTGCGTGTGTGGTAACCACTGACATGTAAGGACAAAAAGTATATTAGTTTTTTCTGTGTGTTTTTATTTGTCCATGTTTACGGGAATGTGCGAGTGTTTTGTTTTCACATGTGAAAGCACAACTAGAGATCATGGCATGGTATGGGTCAGTGAGATGTGAGAGTGTTAGAATAATGAACAGAAAACTCTAGTTAAAAACACATGTGCCAATTTCTTTAAAAATCTCTTTTTTATTCATGTTGGCTTCATATGGTTTTGCAAAATGTTTATTATTTTCAAGAAAATACATGTGGTGTCACTATGAAGGTTTTGTGAGATTTTAATTCATTTATTATTAATTTTACATTTTCTGAAAATTGTCCAACATGGCTCATTTAAAGTCTGGTTTCAGTTCATTAAACACTGTACCTGTCAAAAAAATAAATAAAAACAAACATTTTATTTTTAAATAAATTCAGCACCAATAAAATATTAAAACATCAATTGACTTTGCTGTGAAATGATTCGATATTTTACGAGACTTATTGACCTTGATAGTCATGAGGGTCTGCAAGGAATTCTCTCTATATTATATCCATATTATATGATATGTTTCCATGACTCATCACATGATTGAGCAAAGCAATTATTAATAGAAGATTATGGCAAGTTTTTTTATTTTTTATTTTTATTTTAATTTTAATTCAGTCATTTTTGGGTGAACCATTCCTCTAAGGTTTTCATTGACTTTTTCATTATTTCGTTTACCTGACTGCACTCAGGAATTATATGAAAATGTAAACTGCTTTATGTACTGTATTTAGGCCTTTCTTTAATTACAAAGCACCACATAATCATACACTGTACAGTATCAGACATGAGAGAGGTAGGGTGTTATGAATTTTTGTCCGTTGTTCTGTATGGCTTAATTAGCATTAATCTATTGTTTGTGACTTTGCAGTTTTTGTACAAGGGGCTCAGTCAGTCTGAAAGCTACTTGAGGTCATGTGTTTGACTTGCCTTTGAATTTCTCCAGCCATCCGTTTTAACAGAATGCTTTGTAATACATGCGCTCTCCAGCCTTCCGTCTCCAAACACCGTCATGCACAGGACCTATAAGCTCTAGTAAAAAAATTGTGCTCATTATTTTTTTTTCTATCGTTGTGACAATTATGTAAGCAATTGTTTACTGTCTGAATCATGGGTGCACTCTGTTGTTCTCAGCATCCATCCATCATGGTATTGTCTTGTTTATGTGGGCTGGTGTTATGGGTGAGGTGATTGAGTCAGAGTTAAGCAGGCTTCATCCCAATATATCACATTATCTCACTAATGGGTGTATCTGAGCGCAAGCACCTTGGCCAAGCATGAAGGAATAAAAAATGTATTCTTCGATTTTATTTATTTCTTAGTGCTGGAGCCTGAAATGCAGGAAAATGTTTTATTGATTGGTTTATAGGTACTGTATATGGGGCAGGCTTTTAGCACCAGAAAACCATTCTTTTCTGACTTGTGCCTGTGTAAGGATGCATTTGAAGAAATGGAGTGAAATATTCACAGATAGAGAAGGAGTGAGAGAAAGAGAGAGAGAGGGAGGTCAGACAGACAAGAAGAGAAAATTATTTTCTTCTGTTGTGTTTTCTATATCTATACACAATAGCTCTCGATAGTGTTTTTGCTCATACATAAGGTTAGTAATATCAAATCCATTATACGTAGGACGCAATATTCAATCCCTACCCTATCTAAGAGATGTCTATTTGGTGTCTGCATTTACATCTGCAAGACGTATAGGAAATCTCCTTTTAGATGTCAAATAGACGTATATTAGATGTCTGTAAGATGTTTATGATTTAGAGAGTATGTAAAACTGACATCTGTAAGACGTCTATCAGACGTTTGTAGACAGCAGATGCTTTCTAGATCAAGAGATCTTTAAGAGACATCTTGCAGATGTACATGTGCTATCTGGGTAATTATCTGCCGAAAAAACTTCTCTGTTCAGTGTGTGATTAAAAATCCTATAATTCACTTATAGATGCATGTGATTATATACAGGAATTTATGTCTTACAATAGAATAGAAGCTACACATAGTGAAAGTAAAGTTTTATCATTCATTTTTTTCAGCTAGCTTGTATGCTAACTCTTAAGCAGACTGTATTTGCATAACATTGGTTGATTAGCCAGCTAGCTTAGCTACCACTGCTACAAACACAAAACAGTAATGGTATAAACGATGTAGCTGCACAAAAACTAAGCTTTTTTGTTTTGTACTTTGGTATCCCATTGAGTACTGAAAGAAAAAACATTTTCTCTGTCTTTATTTGAACCACTAAGAGTCAGATATTAGCATTATGGATTAGCATTCTTACTACCATACAGTATTTGCCTTTTTTATAAACCAAACCATGTGCTATGTTGCAGTGACTTATAAGGCTACTTTCCACTAGCGAGTTACATCTAATTTACTCACCAAAACCCATTTTAAAACTTGATGTTAATTTGCAACCCTGGGTGTCCATGTGTGAGCACAGAATCTGACCTTGACCAACACATTAGCTCTCTCCTTTGCTGCAATGTAGCGTCGGAAATGAAGTCTTTTCAAAGGCACGGTAAACTACAGGCCCTGCATACAAGCCACATTAGTGATTCAAAGCATTATTCAATGGAGTGAAAGGCTATTAACTCGGCTTTCTGGGACCGGTTCCAAGCCCGATCAGAATTCTGCTGCGGTTAAATCCCCACAAGAGTTTCTCAAACGGGGCCTGCCTCTTTCTTCTGCCCCACGCCGCTGCAGACGCGGGACATAATAACGTTATCCACGGTGGTCTTAGACTTAGATGGCTGTTTGTTTAACTGTATATTCATTGGCTGGTCCCTGATAACACCCGGGGCAGGCTCTCCACGCGGCTTGCCCCGAATCAGGCAGGGAGGGGGACTGTTGCAGAGGAGACAATTGTTCCAGTCTCCCAGGCTGGACGCGGTGTGTACGCATGCAAGAGTGTGCGTGAGCAGCTAAGCCAAATTGACTTGAAAATACGTGACACGGCTGAAGTGAGAAAGTATCCGGAAGAGTTGTGACACTGGATCCTGTCTAATTTAAATGTAGGAAGAGTAACGCTGCCTTCACGTGCATGTCAGGCGATCCTGCTTCCCACTTCTGAAGTCGTAATTAGTATGGCACGTTCAAGTGCATTGTGGTCGCAGAGAATAGGAAAGTGAACTGAGGTTCTCTCAGACAGACTCACATAAATACCCACACTCTCTTTCGAAAGAAAACATATGTTGTTTGCTAAATAAAGATTTAATTTCTTTAAAAATATTTTTAATGACCACTAACTTATTGTAACAGTATTTTATACTCATTTTCTTTTTTATTATGTAAACTCATTTACATCAATGGCGTTTCTCATTTAATTTTTCATATTTAGTGTATTTGAACTGTTCAAAAGCTGTTTAATACTATTTGAGATCCATTTCTCACTCATTATAATAGCTTTAATGTTAATAGTTTTTTAATAGCTTGTTGGGTCACACTTTATTTTAAGGTTTAAATCTCACTATAAACAAACCATTAACTACTGTTAATGTTTAACTGAAAAAAACTCCAAATTTGCCACTTATTAATAATAGGTAAGGTAGTTGTTAAGTTAAGGTATTGGGTAGGATTAGGGATGTAGAATATGGTCATGTAGAATATGTGCTTTAATAAACACCCAGTATGTTAATAATAGTCATGATTCAAAGAGTAGCTTTAGAATATCTTAAATACTTTCTATATCAAATATTCTATATCTCAAGCTACAGTTTTATTCCATCCCTAATGCCTCTACACACTTGCACTTCTAATCTAAATCAACTGTTGGTGAACTCTTACATGTTAAGCAAATGTTGTGTAATGCATATTTAATCATGCCATGGTTTCGCCCTGTCAACAGTTTGATATAAACTCTTGTCTTTAATAACAGTCCATCACCATTACTCTTAACTGCCCACAAACATATTGCTCTCTATTTTTTCTCAAGTCTCTCGTGATTAAGTGTCTGCTCGGCCTATGACCTGAATCCGTCACAGGGCTTCTTTTTGATTTATTCACTTTTTGATTCCTGAGCCCTGAAAAATAAAGGGAGTGAATCGTCGAATTGCTACATCAACCTTTCGAACGAAACGTTTGTCTTTGTCAGGCTCCTGCAGGTCCTCTTGGTGTTGGTGATATGTCAGATATAAATTTCTGCAGGGAGGTTTCGCAGAGCTGCCTCTTGCCCTTTTACACACAATTTTCAGTGCATATTCCCCCATACAGCTCTTACATAGAGAATTTGATTCAGTCCCATAGCACTATATAGGTCAAAGAGCTAGTGATAATGTGTACATAAGGAAATCCTTAGAATAGACATGTGTGTGCTGACTGTATGAATCAGTAATATGTCAGACTTACTGTATGATACTAATGATATTTCATTTTGTTAACACTACAACTTTGTTTTATAACCTAATGAGCTGCTGGCTGTCTAAACACAGCCCCCTAAATCGTGAAAACGTCTCCGGGTTATGTATATAACCCTAGTTCCTTGAAGGAACGAGACACTGCGTGAATACGCTTTGGGAAACG
>JAUMHG010000067.1:10002935-10013154 GCA_032359395.1 Enteromius anoplus | reverse complement strand
CAATCAGTACACGCCAATATTCATTGGCCTTTAGTAAAAGCTCAAAGGCAAATTGGTCTCTCTGGCGAGTTCCCATAGGTAACGTCTCCGTTCCCTCCTTCAGGGAACGTGGGTTACGATAGTAACCTAGACGTTTTTTTTCTTTTGTCAAAAACTATGTGAAAGAACCTTGTTATGTTGCTCTGACATTTTTCATTGCACCATAATTGCAAAAGCAAACCTGTCTTCTGTAGCTGACTTTTTAGTGACATGTTCACAGCAAATAAGAGAACATGAGTGGCTATCAAAGTGCCAACTATACATGGGTGTTTCTTCAAAAATGAGGACTTTTGGCCCTGTGGACTATTAGAAAAACTGTTCATATTCTCTAGTTTGTCTACTAATATCTAGCATTGTATACATGGCATGCATCACAGAGGAATTCTGTGTTCTATGTGTTTTGCAAAGCCTCGTGATGGGAGAGTCTGTGGTAAATAAAATGGCAGGCTATTTTTGTCTTGCTGCATCCTACGGGTAATTTCAAAATTATTTTTTTTTCCCGTAAGTAAATGTAAATTCTTACATTTTTTCCCCCAAAATCATGAAAATTTTCACTGACACTATTGTCAAATGTGTCTTTTACAATCTGAGGTGTAAAAAAGTTTGCAGTGGTGGAAATGATCAAGCCACAATAATAAATAAATAAATAAACAAACATTTTATTAGAAATAATAAAAACATACTCAAGATTATAATGTTTAATGCTTTTTCATTTTTTATAAAGCAAGTTTAAGATTAATGGAAGTATAGCACAAATATAAAACGTTATGCAAGGTACATTTAAAAGATTTAAAACTAGACAAAGATAAAAAGGCATTTTATGGGAAATACCCTCCAAAAGTTGAGCTCTTTCAGTTCTTTATAAAGATCAGCACTGATGGGACCTGGGACGTAAACATGGCCAAAGTTGACTAAACTAAATATTGCAAATATTATTTGCATTTATATATAATTTATATATGATATAATAATATTTTTAAATATTTAATTCAGCTTTTTTTTTATATTTTCTTTTTAATCTTATCTTTTTTTTATTATTATTAGTAAATATTTTCATTTACCTTTATTCATTCCAGTTTTTTTTGTTTGTTTTTTATTTTATTTAGATTTTTGATTTAAGTTCTTCAACTTAAAGGTATTTAATTTAACTGCTAAGACAAAATTTGAAGGCAAAGTTTTTAAAGTTTTATTTTCCCCGATATTTTAACAAGTAATCTTTAATAGTTTTAATTAACAATGCTTACAACAGTGGCCAAGCTGTTGCACAACAGAAATATTCTATTTCAGTCTAAACCTTCACCGTATCTTTCATCTGATCAACAAAGGCTGTGGTGAGATGCGTCAGTTCTCATAGAAGCTCAATCCTCACACCGTTCTGTTTCCCAGAGCTCATCTGCTGCTGTCTAAACCATAAACAAAGTGTAGGAATACGACTGTCTGTCTGATCCATCCAGCAAACTGCCTTATCAATCAGCCGAGAGTGTCAGGAAGCCAATGGGGAACATCCTGCTCCCCCAACGCAGTGGCAGTGTTTTGTGTAATGAAATCACGCCCCTCGTCACTCTCTGTATTTCCTGTGACGACCTCAGAGAGGAGTGTGTGCGTGTGTGTGTTTGTGACATTCACACAAACGGCCAATCGTCCGTCACATCAATCAGCCCAGGCCTGTCCAGCAATCACTCAGCCGGCCGCCGGTGGCTCAGGCATCAATAAGCAGAGCTGACAGGCGGCTTGGATGGACTCTAACGGATCTCTCTCCTATCTCCTCCCCTTCATGAAGTCCGGCCCAAGGAGAGGTGCCAGGCCTCTGCCACTTATTCCAATGAAGTCACAGCCCTCGGTGAGGCCCAGGCAGAGGACAAAAGACACACGGCCCGGCGGTGTGAAAAGAGATTAGCATTTCACAGATCCAGACTCAGAGCACAGTCTCCGCTATTGTCTTTAAACACTCCGATGGAGTTTGTTTGTTTGTTTACTAGGCTGTTTCAATGGCAATTAGAACAATAAGGACTGCCTCTTTCCCTTAGAGGAGTGCAAGTGGGAAAAGCTGTTTTTGTCTCTTTTGTGTTTTGTTTTGTTTTCTTTGTCTTCGGATAGCATGTAAATCGAGAAATGTGAAATCTGATGCTTGTTAACTTTGTTTTTAGCTGCTAGCAAAGTCCCTGAATAGTCAGAAGTTTTGCTACGGGAGTTTTATGAAGCGAATTTGATTATCTCCAGGTTTTTGGAGAGGACCGGCATAGTTAATATATCATGGCCGTTTTTAAAAAGAAATCTTTAAAAAATATAAAAAGGTAAAAAAACCAAAAACAATAATAATTAAATAAATAAAATATTAAATGCCACGTGAAGCGGTATGAGTGCTGCATCCTATGCTACCCAAAATGTTAACATTTTAAATTAAAAGGTAATTGTTACTTTATATCTCATAACTACTGCTTTATTATATATTATTAAATTAATCTATCATGACTGTAAATGTATCTCACAATGTGGCTTTATCAGTACCAAATACATTTAGATTATTTAGTATTTTGTTTTTATATTGTAAAGAAAAAAAATAGCTGCTTTCTAGTTAGTGGGGCGGGACATTCTTATTCTAGAGTGAGCCTAATTGGACAAAAATCTGTGTAGTACAGGATGAGTCGTACAACTTATTTTAATGATAGGAAATGTCTCTTGAGCATCATATTTAGTGATTTCTGAAGGATCGTGTGACACTATAGATTGGAGCAATGACTTTATATATTCAAATATAAAACATTTAGTTTTAAATGGGGTAAAATTAAATAAGTTATGACCCCTAACTTGTAAACGGCAGTGATAATCTGCTAAAGCTGAATTTTGTCAACACTTTTTAAGATCTTTCAACTGCCCTTGGACATTTTACAATGGATGATTTCCAAAACAAGAAATAATTGTTTCAATAACGAGGAAACATCAGAAAGCGTCGTTAAACTATTAAAACCTACATTCAGACCAAACTAATGTATTCAAACTGCTCTGTGGAGAGTCTGAATGACACACTTTAAGATCCAACAAAAACAAATCTGCTCATGATTTCCCCCGTGACACTTTCCTTCACCTCAGATAACCTCCTCTGGGAGGAAGTTCAGGAGATGATCTGTGACTGAGGGTCTGTTCCCTCTCTTCCCACATCAGTGCTCTGCTCGTGTGACAGTGACAGGCTCGCATGAA
Source organism: Enteromius anoplus (assembly GCA_032359395.1). Taxonomy (NCBI): domain Eukaryota; kingdom Metazoa; phylum Chordata; class Actinopteri; order Cypriniformes; family Cyprinidae; genus Enteromius; species Enteromius anoplus. The sequence goes on along the minus strand of JAUMHG010000067.1, from coordinate 10,009,917 downwards.
GAGTTCTGTGTCCATTCACAGGCCAGCAGGACAGAGAAGTGTTACATTAAATAGCGGCGCTCAAGCACCTGTGCTTGGATGAGCATTCGGCTCACCTCACAGCGCCCTGAAGCCACTGCAGACAAGACTCCCGCATTGTGTGCTCTGGCCTCAAACAATGAACAAAAACACTGGTGATTTCATTTAATTTCAGGCCACAAGAGTTAATGGGTCTTTTAAAAGGATGTTCCAAAAAACAACTTTACAAAGATCACCCATTGTTATAAACTGATGTTATAATGGGTTCAGTGGTTTTTTGTCTGTCCATCCATCCATCCATCTATCTATCTATCAGTAAAAATATTAATAGAATATTTAGGGGTGTTTCCATTTTATTATATGTTATACAAATGTAATTCTGTAACATTCCCATTTTTTGTTTATGTTCTTTTGTTGCCTGTTTTTTCCCCATGTGCTCTGTGTTTTCCTCTTTTGACCTAGTTTTGTTAATTAAGTATCCCTTTCAGGTGTGTCCCGCTCATTTACTTTGATTGTCACCCCTACTTAAGTTGCTCCCAGTGTCTCAGTGTTTGTCAGTCATTAACGTTGTATGTGTGTCTATGAAGATTATATTTGGAGACTTCTCCACGTTTTGATTTACTATTAAAAGCCTTTATGTTATTTTCTACTCCACGACTCCACTGCTCTTCCTTGAAAGTACGTAATGTTACAGAATGACCGACCTAAACAGTTTGTGGAGTATCTCCCCGGAGGAAATTTTTGAGCACCTGCTGATGGGACTGCCTCCATTCCCCACGCCATAACAGTGCGGCTGGCCACCGGTGTTGGTGATGCCCGGTTGCCGACTCGCCATCCGGCGGTGACGGATGAACTCCGCACCATTACAGCGTGCTCCAAGTCCGGTACTGCCAGCAGGCCGACCCATCACCGCTCCACATCCAGTGACCAGCCGTTCACCAGTGGCCATGGAGATGTTGCTAGAGCCCACGCATGACAGAGAGCCAGAACCTGCCTCGATGGAGGCGTTTCTTCTGCCGCCTCTTATACCAGTCAGACCCATCACTCCTGTGCTTCTCGCTCCTGCCAGCACCATGGCTCACCCTCAGTCACCGCAGGTGGACACCGCTGATCAGCCTTGGGGTATCCAGCCTCAAGCCCAGGGAAGTCGTGAGGATCCTCGGTCTCCGCCTCCAGCCATCAAGTCCTGGAATCTGCCTCGATCCTCCGACCCTTCTGCTCCGCCTGGGCTCTAAGCTCCCTCGCCCTCACCGTTGCCCGTCGTCCCACCAGCTCCACCGGGCTCCCTCGTCTCTCCGGCTCCGCCTTGGTCAGTTGTCGACCATCCTCCGCCTCGGGACTACACTCCTGCGGCTAGGCCTCGTCCCGCCGTCCTGCCAGCTCCGTCAGGCTCCTCCTTCCCTCCGACTCCACCTTCATCCTCAATCGCTGATCGACATCACCCCAGCTCTCTGTCTGCATGACTCCATCCTTTTCTATGCTGTTGTTTTTAACATTTTTTGCATTAAATAATCCTGAGAATTTTATCACAAAGAAAAAAAAAAAAGCAGCACAGCTTTTTCCAACACAGATTTATCATGTTATCATGTGACACGGAAAACCACAGTAAAATCCCAGTTATAAATTATATTTTAAAGTATATTAAAGTAGATTAGAATAGATTTTAAATTGCAGTATTTTTAATGTAACCTTATACACAGACACACACACTCATACACACACATATTTAAACATATATATTTGGGAGTAAAGAACTAAAACTAACCATTTTATAAATGTACATCATTATACAGAAATTCTAATGATGTAAATATGATGAATTCTTCTTAGAAGCTGAATATCAAAGCAAAATAATATTCAGAAACTAGCATGATACATACATATGTATGAGTACCATGCTGTACATATGAATCATCTATATTTACAAAAATCTTGAACTGTAGTCCTTCTTCATCTCTTTTATGAGTTTAATATAGAGATACTGTAACTCCTTAAGACCCACAGGCCTGCAGCCTCACCTCGTCTCTCACTCTCAGTGGGTTTTTCTTTTCGATCGCACAAGGCTAATTTGCAACCACAGCATCACTCTTGCAGCACAATGAGAGACAGAGCAGCCAGGCCAAACGGTTTGTGTTTGCTGGCCGAAGCTTTTGATGGCTGTCTTCACACACACTGACCCGTGTCCAAAGCTGGTGACTTTGTTAATCCACAGAACACATTAAACTGCTATTTATATAAAACACTGCTGATTTATTCATCTTTACCCATTTGTTTTTGTCTTTGACCTCCTAGTCTTCTCTTCCAAGGTAGTAACTGAAATAAAAACATGGTCATATGTTGTGTATAAACACATGCATAGGTCGTATCAGCCTGTGTTTACTATTGGGTCGAAGGTATATAGTTTTCACACCCCTCTACAACTAGATTTTTTTAAAGTCACTGGTTGTATATTTGATATTTATTTTTTTATTTAAATTGAATTAATTTCTTATTTCACAAGTGGTAAAAGCTATAAGGGAGCTACACATTTTACTGTTAATTTACTGTTTAAGTTTGCGTGCTTTCTGAAAAGAAAAAAATAAATAAATAAAATAAAACCTGTTTCGTGTTCTAATTACAAAGGGTTGATGCTTGTGACATTCATATTGAAGCAGACTTTTTTGTACTGGACCACATTGTTGGCCTGCGGGTGGGATGTGGACTTTTTGTACAAGCATATGGGGTTAATTAGAGGGACCTTGCTCCTGGACAAGGTTCAGCTGATCCACAATGGATACCTTCAGAACTGGTGGTCTGTGGCCATTTGGCAAGGCCAGATTAGCCAGACTGTAGTGCTGCAAGATGTATCAGGTATCAGGTGTTGGCCAGCAAATGATCCAGGACAGAAGAAACAGTGAGACCAGACTGGTTGGTCAAGCTTTCAGTTACCAGAAAATACAGATGGACAATTGAGTGAGAGAGAGAGATAGGGATAGGCATGAGAAATAACACAGAAAGAGACACAGAGAGGGGAAGTACAAGCCCACAATTTAAGCACATTACTCAAAGAGGTATACGCAATATACTTCTTAAAATGAAAACTCGTTTACTCATCCTCATGTTGTTCAAGTGAAATTTGAATGTAGTAAGTTACTCATGCAATTGTTAGTTTTCATACAATTGAATGGAAAAAGAAACCTTAAATAAGTACCATTAAAGTAATAAGTACCGTCTGAAGTTTATAGCTTAGTGTGGAAAACAGACCCAAATTTGGTCTTTATTGACTGAAAATCTATATATTCATGGTAGCTCTCCTTATACCATGATCAAGAAAATAGTACAGTCACACTAACAAACCATTGACTACAACTTTTTTTTTTGGGGGGGGGGAGGGGTAAGGGACCTGCTAACATGATTTAAAGTAGTTTTAATAATAATAATAATAATAATAAAAACACTTTGGGCATGCCATGGATGTATCAAAACCATCTTATGTTATGCATAATGAGTTGGCTGAAGCCTAAAGTTAAGTAAATCAAACATTTCTTTTTTTTTTTTTTTTTTTTTTCTAAGTATAGAAGGATGTCTTCCTTTTATTTTATTTTTCGGTTAAATGCTTTACTTTGAGTTCACCAAGCATACAAATGTATCAATTTCATTAAAACTATATTTGATCAAAGTGAACTCAATTGAACTTTATCGCATTCATTTATGTTTTATGAGTTGGGGCTACACATATTTTTTGGATAGAAATCCTGCCTTCAATTAATGAATCTTAATGAATCCAATGAATCTTTTTTTTGAGTGTAGTTGTTAAGTTTAAGTATTGGGTAGGGTTAGGGATGTAGAATATAGTCATGCAGAAAATGTGCTTTATAAACAGCCAATATGTTATTAACTGGACCAGAAATTTAATTCATGAAAGTTAGTTATTTTAAATTCTTTAGTTGATTAGTTCACAAAATTGATTTAAATGATTTATTCACAAACGTTTGGATTTATTTCTCAAAATTAATGATCCAGTAGAGGGGGAGACTAAAGTTAACAAATTACCTGTATTTGAGTCCTGTGTGATTATATTACTGTAATACATGGACTATAGTGCATATAAAATATGGACCCATTTTATCATACTTTTCTGCCACTTTTAAATGCATTTCAAGTTTAAAAACGCCCCAATGAGATATGTGCTTGCAGATATTTCAGTTTTTAGGTGAACTTTCCCTTTGCAACTGGACTTTGAAAAACCTGACATGCCTTGCTGATACTGTACAGTTAAGACTTTTTTTTCTCCTGGTGACCCTTTAATTAATTCAACCAGCCTACAGATATTTGCAGATATTTCTTTTTCGTGAGGTCCCCACAGGGAAATGTCTGTGTAGAATAACTAAAAACATCCACGGTAGCAGTAAATGTTATTTTTTCCCCCATATGCGGTGAGCTGAATTCTTTAGTCAAAACTCTGAGCTTTAGTCAAACGAGGCCACATAATATTGTGCACATGCTCAGAGATCCAGCTCCGGCTTACTGGTGTTGCATTTGAGGTAAACCTAATATAGAGTAAAATAGAATAATGTATTCCATGAGACGGCAGTAGAGGCTGAGAGCATGTTTTTGGACGGGGATCAGTTGGGCGACGGCGAATCTAAATCAAATGCACGGCCATGCCACGCTGTATGTAAATATCGCCTTCCAGTAATATGCGCCAGCATCATTTCAAGTTCACATAAACAAGGGATTCAAGATCTTTGGAGCTTTCAATGGCACAGAGAGTGCAGCGTTCTCTTACTAGAGCATTTAATAAACAAAGCTAATTCGAAAGTGACGTGCCGCTCGATGAACTGCCAAGCCGAAGGGTCCCTTTTTATGGCTCGCCGTCTTTCCTTGCCAACAAACTGTCAGAGAGACAAAAAAAGAAATAAAAGACTAAATAAAATTACCATTCTCTCTTGCTCGTGCTGCGACAAAAAGGGCTTTATTTTTATTTTTTTTCAGCGGTGACCTTTCTCTTCCTCATGCATCTTTCATGTTCCCGCTGAATACACCTTTGAGGAAAAAAAGGGCTTGGGAAGGAAGGAGAGGAGAAGAAAATGTCCCGCAGTGTACAGTACACACCTCTAAACCTCCGTGTAGTCCTTCCGTGTTTCATCATGTGTTCGTACACTGTGTGTGTGTGTGCATGAAAAGAATAGAGCGACATGTGCACTTATGTGTGTCGCAGGCTTCCGCTGGATCAGGTACAGCTCTCCCTTTCAAGCTTCCGCCATTTATGTCACCGCCGCTCCCCCGTCATCCCGACCCGACCCAGGAAAACGCAATATCCCGTAAAAGAATCTAAATGGAAAAAGTGACCCAGCCCCTGCAGGTAGAGATGGACCAGAGAGATATTCTGCTGGACTCAGTGACAATCCCGCAGGCTTGCATTCTGGGTAATGTCTCCACTTCCACCCCCACCTTCCGCCGTGGGCAGCTTTGTCTCGGGATCACATGCTGTTCTAGGTGACCGCTCAGAAGATGCAGGGGCGCGGAATGCACTGCACTTCCCTGCTGACATTTAGATCTCTTTATTTTCCTCCGGTTTTCAGTCCACCAATAACAACTGGCCACAGAGAAGTGGGAAATGCCAGGGAGTCTGGCCTGGACGCAGAGGGGGAGGAGGGTCTGGCTTTCTCACAGGGGGCGAGAGCGACGGAAAGCGCAAGAAGTCTTCCAAAATAGACCTACAACACATTTAGAAGCGATATATGCATTTTTGTGCACGTGTTCATCAATGTCTGCGTGTGGGGATGGGAGGGGGCAAATGACCCTTGAGCTAGACACGTTGTCCTCGTCTCAGGAATGAAAATATTTTGGGTTCAGAATGTGACAGCGATTCCCGTTAAGTTCTCTTTTGCTGTTGTTATGCTGGCCCATGGACGGACAGCACGCAGGGAGATTTATTGCCTTTCTTTGCCCTCGTCAGAACAATCCTGAACTGTAAATAACGCTGCTCTTATGATCTGCAGCTGTGCCGTCCAGACCAGGACAGCGAGGACGGAAAACAACTTCCTGCTCAAAACAAAAGATGGAACTGAAGACTACTATATATTTTTTTTTATTAAAAGTTGGCATGTCAATTTAATGTGTTAATGTAATGAATTAATAGTAGAAACAATACATTTATGCCATCTGACCTGTAAGCGAATATGATACAATGAATTTTTCCTACCAGTAAAAATTTCCAGTAATAGACTTATGTTCAATGAAATGGAAATTTTTAATTTTCACATAAACGTCTCAAATGGGAACTTTAAAAAAATGTCTTTACATTACAATGGTATGTTGAGTTAATAAGCATATTACTAAATTAATTTAATTACATTTTAAACAAATGACAGCCCTTTAAACGTTACAATATTTTACCTTGTGTATCAGGATTTAGTTAGACAAATGGATCATTCTGAACTGTCGGCCAGTAATAGAATTATATATGAAATAGAACAAAACTTGAAGATTCAATTTTTTGTCTCTTCAATAATTTAACTCATCTGCCACAATAATGTAATATATTTGACTAATCTTCAGGGCTTGAGGGCTTTTCTTAGCAAATGCGTTAGTATAACTCAGTTAGATTTTTTTGATAGAATGTTACGCTCATGCAAGCAAACAAAATATTACGATTTCCTAATAATCTGCTTGTTAGCCAGTTTAGTTTTGCTGTCACAAAACACAGAAGCTCATTAGCATTTAAAGCAACATGGACTAGAATGGCTTGATGAAAGCAGAGCTGATTTTGACAGGGTAAAGTAGATGTCTTTCACACTACCGTTGAGAAGACTTACCTTCATTCAAGGTATTTTGGCATCAAATTCATTAATATATTAATAAGACCTTTTGATAATATTATTTTTAAATTTGTATATCCAAAGGTCACGTCGGTGACCGACGAATAGGAATCTCGCTTCGAGATGGCAAATCTACTCTGCTTGTATACAAACACGCCAAT
>JAUMHG010000067.1:9986377-10000350 GCA_032359395.1 Enteromius anoplus | reverse complement strand
TATATATATAATAAAAATACTGTAAAGATTTGCCATTACAGTTGTCCATGTGAAGTTCTTAACAATGCATATTACTAATAAAAATGACATTTGTATATATTCATGATAGGAAACTTACATAAAGGAAAAATAAATAATTTTGACCCACACAATGTATTTTTGGCTATTGCTACAAATATACCCCTGCGACTTAATACAAGAAGGTTTTGTGGTTCAAGGGTGACAATTAATATTTTTTTGAAATATATACATGCAGACACTTTATTTTTTGATGCTTTGGTGAGCAAGAGATGTCTTTAAGTAAAGCATTACAATTTATTTCTGACTCAAAACTTTAGTATAAAATAACAGCATTGTTCAATATGGTACAATTTAGTAGCATGGAAAAAACTGATATGTATTGTAATTTAATAAATTAACAGACATACTTTTTATATGAGTATTATACATAATGAAAATGATGTTAAAATGACTATACAGGTTTAACTGACCGTGTAAATGGAGTTATAGCTAGTGTTGATGAACAGAGCGCTTACTGTAGAGGGTTTTTACTGTACCTCAAGGACAAAATGTAAGAGAAATCATGTGGAGTTTCCTGTACTGGAAACTAAGATGAATGATGCTCTTGAGGATGACAGACAGGAATGTGCATACCTGAAAAGACCTTTTACATCTCATTTGCCCTCAGCTTGATAAGGCCCTATTTCACGGGCTGTTGAATGTGTATGTGAAGCAGTAAGCATATCTGTGTGTGTCCAAAGTATGTAGGTGCTTATTTGTGTGTGTGTGTTTCCACTGCTCTCCTCTTTCAGCGCAAAGAAACAGAGAAACTTTTCTGTGGACAGACCTGTGGAACCGCCGAATGGAGTCTGTTGATAGGATCGGTTTACCTTCACAAGCCTGGCTTTGTTATCTGATCTGCAGCACGCAGGGACACGAAGCAGAGTCAAACCCATTTTAATTCACACAAGATGTCCAATCAGCCCCATCCGTCATTATTACGTTCACGCGTGGCCGTGTCCTGGTCCCCTCAATAGCCCTAGATGAGACGGGATCCTGTTCTCCTTTGAGGAACTTCTGGTTCTGGCTTTACTTCTGCAAGTAAACACACACACATACACACATCAGCTTTGTTAAGTGTTTCCTTCGAGTGTAAAGAGCAGGGACTGCGTTGGGCCAAGCTTTGAAGAAGGGGATACCTACCGTTTGTCTATGCCAAGAATTGCAGGTGCTAAAGCTGTAGAGGAAAATGGAGATTTTGGTTCCTTTGGAGGTTCCTTTGTGTGTTTCCTGCCTAGACATACCCCTTCATTTTCTCTCTCTCTGCATTCCCCTCTCCCTGGAGGTTTAGTTGTAATGATTGAAATGTGTGTGGATTCTAAGCATGCTTAGCGCTCATTATCAGACTAGATTCATCAGCATCCACTCAGCAGACCCACTCGGCCAAAACAGCTGGCCCTCATACCTAACCTAATAAGTCCACAAATATTCAGCTCAGTCCAAAATTTTGAAGCCCTGCTGTACTCATAAGAGATGCATACTGGGAGATGAATTTAAAAATGTGCTTAATGAATATTCTTTGAATAATTAAATATAAAAGTCTTCGATATCCAGTAAGCCAGTGAGAAAGATCTTTTTATTAACACCAAAAAAGGATCTTCTAAGCTTTGTGTTTAAAAAAAATCTTCTTTTTTTAATATAATAAAATATTTTTTATTCAATCAGTCATTAACAATGGTTACAAAATCAGTTCTTAGCATTACTAACACATTAACTCAGCTCAAACACTTTGTGTATCTGAATAAAGCAAATTGAAATTTAACATGTCAAAATAAAAGCTTGTTTTTTTATTGTACTTACTGTAATATTTACTAGTAATAACACACACTAGTTTCCCCCCAACCTTTAACATAAGCCTCAAGGTTTTTGTTAAAAGGATATGAAATTATGCTTTATTTATGCATTTACTACCCTATCCAGTTCAATGCAAAGAAAAAAGCGATTGTTTCAAACTGATTAGGTAAACTGACTAAACGAGATAAAAAATAATCAGACAAGAACTGTGTTGTGTTATTCTCTTCTAAAGTAAATTAAACAAGCTGCAATTTCTTTTGAAAAGGAAAAGAAAATTGAGAAAAAAAAGAAAACATTTGCAAATTCCAAAAAATTAAGTTTAACACAATAACCAAAATACTGCACTCTACATAACACTATAAAACTGAAACGCTTCGGTCAGTGAAGATTTAAGTCATTATTACTATTGTTTCTGTTGTTTTGAATGTTTCTATCTTCAATATTTAACTATAATCAGTGTCAATATGGTTGCAGATGTTGTTCACAGCACTTGAGGCACAATGAGGGCATAGGTAGATAGATAGATAGATAGATAGATAGATAGATAGGTAGGTAGGTAGGTAGGTAGGTAATAGATAGATAGATAGATAGATAGATGCTTCAACATGAATAAAAACTTGTGTACTTTCCTAGATTTCCACTCTCAGAAAACGTGCGCATAAACAACTGGAGCTCATTTCACTGCGAATGAGCCAGATAATATGACACAGTAGCCGACAAAAAAAAAGAAAATGACAAAATCACAGGAAGAAAAGTGAGCGGTGGAGGGAGGGTGTGCGAATTAACGAAAGAATCAATCACAAACCCACATCTGATTATGTGAAGCGGACCATCAACACAACTCATGATCTCTCTCTGTCAACTCCATGGCCACATTAATCACGTCAGGCATTGCCAAGCCAAACATGAGAATACTAATGATATTGGATTAGGGTTCAGAGACCGGGTGCCTAGCAGGCTTGATTTCATTCATCGTACGAGAAGGGAAATACCGCTAGACAGAGCCCTGGGCTGGTGCAAGGTTATCCCTCCTCTCTTCCCTCTCAATTCCCCCCGGTCCCCTAATTCGGCTAATACCGCTGGTTTCCAGGGATGTTATTAATCAATACAGTCCCTAATGAGACAAACAGCCTGGGGAAAGACTACACCAGGGGGCCCCACAGTGACCCATCTATTGTGCTTGAACTTCTTTCGTAAGCACTTTTTATGGCGCTTTTTTTGTTTGGCCTTTCTAATCCACAAATATTTTTTCTCTCATTGGTAAAATTTGAGCCTCTATGCTTGGCTGAGAAGCTCCTGATTACTTTGACTCTCAATTTACATGTACGTCTCACCGCAACGATCCGCTTACTGGCATCCTCGCTTGCCTGATTGCTGTTTACTGGCGGCCACATGACGATTGTGTGCAACGAGTGCTAACGGCCCTCTAAATCCCTTCGTAACGGTGCAATATGTGTTTATTTGATGCCTTGCGGAACTTGAAAAACGGCACCTGCAGTTCAAGCAGATACAGTTGCACTTGTGGTTGTTTTATCGGATGGGAGGGAGACGCGTGTGTTCTCTGATGTAGTGAGAGGGCTGCAAATATTTCAGAGGGGTTCAAAAGAACAAGGCCCTTTAATGTTAAGAACACAGCTGTGTTTACATAAATGCCATTAGAGACAGTAAGAGAGGGATAGAGAAAGAGAGAAAAAATGGCATGGATGGGATGACGTAATCAGCCTGGGGAAGAAGTGCAGGGTGACCTTTGACATCTCAACCCTGTTTGGGAAGAAGTGATGGCGCTTTTTTCTTGTCTTGTTAGAGCTGTCCACATTGCCTTGCAATGTAGCTTGTAACTCGGCACACCTGAGCAGGTGAATGAGGTGATGTGGAGGTCAGGCGCTCACTTGTGTACTGTAGATGACACCGAGGAGACAGAGAGATGTTTTGACATTGTGTCCAACTGGAGAAAAAGAAATATTTCCTCTGGCGTCAATCCAGGTACTGAAAACAAGCGTGCTGTTATGAAAATGTATGCAAAAATTACTGGTTGCTTAATAGTGGAACATTCGTTACAGCAGGCAAACAACACAGACCTTTGTGAAGCTAATGTATAATAAGCCTCATTTACATAAAAGGAGGCGTCATTGCTCTGAAAAATGGCAATGGCTATAATATTTAAATACTTGTGACACAGTACTAGTACAGCACATTTAGAGTGTGCTAAACATTAATAAAATTATTGGTGGTTAGTTTATTATTATTAACTAAAATATCAGTTGCAAAAAGTAGTTCATTTCCTCACAGCGTACATAATGGGTGCATAAAATGATTTTAAGTATTTTAATATATATTATTTGTGTACCCATGAGAATGAAGCCATTAGGGCAAGCAAAGCAAATAATTTTTCTTATTTTTTTGGTCATTTTGAGTGCCATACAGTAGTGCTTCATATGTTTTTATTAAATTTACATCATTGTTGTACAACAGTGTCACTAAAAATGCTAAGATCATAAGTTTGATTCCTAAAGAATACAAGAACTGATTAAAGTTTATAGTTTCCTTTGGATTAAAGTATTTGTTAAATGTAAATTTAATTAATCATTTTTATGCAAAATCATCTATTACCATGGCAAGTACCTTGAAAGTAAATAAAAATACAATTGTTAGTCATTGAATATTCATTAACACTTGTTTATCCTCAAATTAATGTTTACTAAATTAATGTGAATTTTTAAATTCAATTATTAAAACAAACAAGAAATCCCATCTGTAATTAGCTAAGATGATTAAAAAAGGTTAATGATGAATTTGACATAAAAATGCAAGGAGGAAAACTCAAAAGGAAACGGTAGATATGAACTCTAATAAATAGTAATTTCACCACAAAACATGCATGAATGCAATGACATCTTTCATCCATTTGAGGAAAAGAATAATATTACAAAATGATTTAGCCAGTTTATAATTCACAGTAGGCCTTATGCTTAGTTATAAAATCTTTAGTAGGCATAAAAACCATCTGCACATAAACTTCCCAATAGACAGACAGATGACAGTAATTCAATAAGGGACAGAGAGGGCTTTTAAAGATTTTACTGAGGAAGGATTCTTCTTCTTGGAGAACCCAGAGAGAGAGAGAGAGAGAGAGAGAGAGAGAGAGAGAGAGAGGGGAAGAGAGTGAGGGAAAAACAGACAGGGACAGAAAGAAAGAGGGAGCATAAATCTGGACAAATAGGGAGACTAGAAGGCAAGCGGCTTGGAATCGATAAAACAAAACAAAAAAAAAGACGAACCTAGGGAGTCTAGGGAAGACAACCTGTGTAACATAGCTACTCAAATGGGCCAAACGATGTGAAGGAATGTTGTATTAAAGAGAAGTACAGAGAAAGAGAGTGAGAACGGATTAAAATAATAGTTGTGTTAGCGTGTATGCCGGTGCTTATTTTCTGTAGATGTGTGTTTATTATCTATCCATTATGTCTTGCTGTGTTTGCACTGCTGAACTAAACGGCTTGACCGTGCCCCGCTGTCTATTGTATTGCTGAGGCCACAGTAACCCCCGACCACACACACACACACACACACACACACATACCATGCAGGTGCAGTGAAAAGGGCTAACAAACAGACTGATCTCTCATCGCTTCTATCTGTACCCCATTCCAGTGGTGAGTGTTAGCCTTCATGTGTTAAATTGGCCGTACACTGTCCTCCCTTTCCTCCCAATGATCCTGATAAGGAGTATTAACTCACATACAGGGGCAGACACACCATTTTATCCACACATACACACTCCCAACACCACTGTCACAGTTGCTACTGTATGCAGCAAACAAACTTATAGATGAATCTACTCCAACCTGCACCCACCTTCATTTGTATTTGTTTTTAATTATATTTGTATTAGTTTTTAATTATATTTTTTTAAGAAATGAATTTTCTTCATGTAGTGTTTTTCTAATAGCATTATAGTCAAGGGAGAAACCATTAGATTTGAACACTAAAAAAAAGGGGGGGGCCCCCCATATCTCAATAGTCCATTTAAACATTCTACTAACTGTAAGTAACTTTGTAACTTCATGTCATCTAAATGTCAACTAATTCTCGTCTACATGTCTACTAAGTCTCAGAGTGGACTGTTAAGGTAGGTGTAGGGTTAGTAGAATATGTCAACACAGTCTCACGACCAATTCGTACCTATTCATACAAGGTGCAAAATTTGTGCCAATTCGTACTAATTCGTATGACCTCACTCTTTTTTTTTGTCTAAAACCATGTGATGGGTAGGTTTAGGGGTGGGGTTAAGTTTAGGTCGTTCGTTCAAATTCATACGGATTGGAATCTCGTACAATACGTACGATTTGTAATAAATCGTAGGAGTTCGTACGATCTAGCCACCTCGTAAAATATGTACGAATTGCCGTGAGAACAGGTTGAATATGTTGGCTTGTACTTGCAAAGTATCTGATAGTCAGCGGTGTTGCCACAGTTACTTTGAAATAGTAATCGAATTACTGACTACTGATTGCTCCTTTCAAAGTAACTTAGTTACTTTACTGATTACTTTATTTTAAAAGTAACTAAGTTAGATTACAAGTTACTTTATTACTTACTTTCAGCAGCTTCTCAAACCTCTTGTCAGAAAGTCGATTTCTTGACGTAGTGTTTTTAAAGCTAGATAACACTTTGTCGCCATCATAGAGTGTACAACGAACCTTAATATTATCATCTTTGGCGGATACTAACTCAAATAGTGACTACATTTCCAGCTAGAAAACGCATATCTCTCTCCTCCCTCCATTGTTGTTCATGTGTCGTGGTAGGTGAGTTGTCCTGAAAATATGACCTGTTGCATACGTGACGTCACTTCCCGAGGCGCAAGAGGAAATCAAATAGGTTTTGCTTAGAAAAAATTAAAGAAAAAGTAATGAACAGTGGCTTGGACAAGTAACTTTAATTTGATTACTGGTATGGAAATAGTAACGCGTTAGATTAGTCGTTACTGGAAAAATTGGTCATATTAGAGTAACACGCTACTAAGTAACTACTGTAGTGTGTTGTGGACTTATCAAAAATAAAATTGTTAAAAGACATTAACCAGTCAGTCTACTAATACTCTAATGACTGCTAGTTGACTGGTAGTTGCAAAGTCACTTATTGTTAGTAGGATAAAAAATAGCAAATGATGCATTGCGGAAAGTGTAGCAATGCAAACATGTTTATATTTTTCTATTATTATTATTATTATTATTATTTTACCTTTTTGGGGACATTGTGTTTTTTAAAAACACAACTTTTGTATGTGTGTGTGTGTAAATAAAAGAAAGATAATAATTGGATTGTGAAACTACCATTGTTACTTCATGTCATGTTCAGCTGGAGATGCCAGTCTGCTGATGGCACTCCAGCTCCAGCAAACTGTTTTTTGTCTGTTTTCACCCGTTGGACTAATCATCAATAAACTCATGTCTCCGCCCCTCTTGTTTGTTGTCAAGGTGTTTCATTGTTTCTCCGCCTTATGTCACATGCATAAATACCTCGGATATCCTTTTGTTAGTCGCTCGTCAATGTTGGATGTACATCTATTTTCCCCGTTGTCAAGCCATCCGTGTTTTCCCGTGTTCCCGGTGTTTTTCTATGTTTCTATGCCTCCCTGGATCTAGACCCAAGCCTGCTCTCGGACTCTCGCTCTTGCCTCGCTCTCATAGCCTGACCCTTTGCCACGAACTCGGATTATTCTCTTGCCTGTGTCTCTGACATTCCCGCTTGCCTTTGATAACTCTGCCTGTGACTTTACTCTGTGTGTGTGTGTGTCTCCAATAAATGTTTGCAAATGGATCCAAATGCCTTCCCGTGTCTCAATCGTGACACTCCATGTCAAACTTTTCTTGTTTAATTCAGTGTATCGCTTCACTTTAATTACATGTAAATACGTGATTTATACATGTTAAATTTATCTTTCCACTCTCTTCTTCTATGTTCTATCTCTGCCCCCTTTTTTAAAGAAAAAAAAATAGGAAGAGATGAGAAGACATAAGTCTGATTCACATCCTCTTCTTCTATGTTTTATCTTTTCTCGAAGACAGGAAAAGATGAGAAGAAAAAAAAAAATCCAGACTTGTCACGTTTAGAGCGAAAATAGGAAATGAAGGAGGAAAAGTCAGATTCAAAGTCACATTTCCCATATGAGCGCAAAACATGCAAGCCACTAGGCCACGGCTCCTTTGTTTTCCAATTACATAAGCATTGCATTCATCTTGCCACACTCATCTTTTACTTTTTGCCTGTCACTTTTATTTATAACAACAGTGAAGAGAAGACAGGAAATGATAAGGAGACAAAGTCAGAAGTTCACAATACCTGCATCAACTCCACAAGTCATAATGAACTTTTTTGTTCTATTGTTTGTTACATATTTAGCCATTGTGTTTCTGTAATAAATAATGACAGCGATGAAAATGATGAGCAGGAAAAGTCTGATTCAAACTCATGCTCAATTTGCTCACAATCCACTAGGCCACGGCTCCTAGGTTTTGTTTTCGATTGCATATGTATTGCATACAGCTCAGAACAAATAACCGCCCACATACAACACACATACACACACACACACACACATCTCACCATCTCAGAAATGTTTTTCCCCTCGGCTCAGTCTGCATACTCAAGTGCTGACAGCCCCTTCCAAACACCTCCTTGATAGTTGGATATCTCTACACTATTACGTCACACACGTACACACAGACAGGCCTCTCACTCACGGTCGGACTATGGTACTCATCTGTCTCGTTCACATCTTTCTTCTCGGTTTCCGGAGCTTCCAGTCAAGGCAGACGTCGGCTCTGCGAGGGGCTGCAGTCTCTCCAGTCTGCCTGGGTGTATTTTTAGAGCCTCAACACCAGAAATACTCAGAGACTTGACAGTTCGAATGTGCACACAGGCTTTCAGAAAATGTTTATAAATTTCTCGAGCAATTTGGCAAGAACGACAGGACGTGGCCATGTAGCGAGTCAGAATAAATAAAGAAATAATCCCTCACAAAGGCAGAAACTCCAGACTGTTTCAGAACAGAGTAAAGATTTTCACACTTTGAGCATATAAAGCTTTCTCTGGGGACGGATAACATTAATATTTCAGATTTCATTGAGGAGAAATGGATTTTCTGTGTAGATCCATATAGTATCCTTAACATGGGGACACTTGCATTAGTAAGCAAAAAGCGTACAGGTAATGCTTATCCAAAGAAACAGCTGAAGCTGATTAATTTTCAGTTGGTGGCGAAAGTGAAGATGAAATGGTAACGTGTAAACGTCTCCTTTCAGGGGTAAACGGCTGCTATAGTGCCACATTGCTTTTCAAACGATGTTGAATTGAGACATCATAAACAAAGCGAGGCCGTCTGACAGGCCCACAATGGAGGCAGAGAGGCGAAGGACTATATCAGCAGACTCAAATATTGACTTTGAGACACATTAGCAAAACCGTTCGCCCTCTGCCTGAAAAAACTCTCATTTAGGGTCTGTCATTTGGATGACCTTTTCCTCATTTGTATGTAAATCCCCGAATTACAATATCCAAAGTGTTTAACCCTCTGCCACACACCACGACAGATTAAGACTTAGCGTGGAAACATTCTGATTCAAACTTAGATCTTGGTATCACACAACCGGTCACTAATTGGATATTATTATTATTAAGAATCCCCTCTTAAGTAAAATGTAATGTAAAGTTTAATTAAATAAGCTTGCTTAATCCATCATAATTTAAATGAATTCATCAGTTTTCAGGTTTCTTTTAGTTTTTGTCTTTGATGAAAATATCCCTTAAACGTACTTAATTTATGGTGTAAAATTTTAGTCATTGACAACAGAATACTGTATTTTTTTAATTATTTTTTTACAAAAAAGAATGTGCAATTTTATATTTGAATATATAGTCAGAATTATTGGCACCCTTGGTAAATATGATCAAAAAAGGCTGTGAAAATGTATCTGCATCGTTAATCCTTTTGATCTTTTATTTAAAAAAACAACAACACAAAAATCTAACCTGTCATTGGATGATAAGAATCTAAAATGTGGGGAAATATGGAATAAATGTTTTTCTCAAATACAGCGCCCAAATTTTTTTTTTTCCAACACCTTTTGGGGGGTGCACTACGTTTGGCTGTTGTCCTTACTTTCTGGCTTTTTTGGGGGGGCACACAGGGTTTGAGGCGAATGTGAAGCTCTGCTCGACCCTCGCAGCCAAGGGATTAAAATGCCTAGGCCTCGGAGTCCCCGCTCCCCGGACAGCAAGCCAAACATACTATTCTATTCATTATTGATGAGAAAGTGTGAACTCGTGAAATTATGTTGATAAACAAGTTTCCAAAGGAGCACGAATAAATGATTAGCCATGTCTGGCGCCTCATTCCCCTATCAGCCTATTATCCGATCACCCAATCAGAGCGGAGAGCCCTCATGCAAATTTAAATAGTGAAAATATTGCAAATTCCCTTCCTCCCGTATCTCCCGTTCCTGCATCCCTCCGCCGCCCCTTACTCCGCCTCTAGACCTCACCTTCCTCCCAGGGGGCCCACAGGGTTCGAGCCTGACGCCGAGCTCTGCCTGACCCTTGAAGCCAAGGGGTTAAAACCCCTTAAAAAATTGTGCTGCTTAGTATTTTGCAACAACAAAGTTATTATTTACCCCACAGTTTTGAACAGCAGTATATACATTATGTAAGATCAACAAAAAAACGAATGTAAAATAGTAGGTTTTTAAATAAAATTGTTCACTTAAGCACTTATTATTGTTACAAAATTTTTTTTAAAAAACTTAATTAACAAACATTTTTGTCTTTCACAACATTACAATATCATATTTACCTTGACTTGCCAAAATCAGGTCGTCCCTAAGCTTGTTTTGGTGTGACAGCCGCAGAGGAACGCTGTACTCTCACACTCAGGAATGTCGGAGGCCAGTTCTCTCTGGCAATGAGAAGGGCAGAAAGTCAGCCTCTCCAGGGGTCCTTCCAAGAATAATTTGGCCACGAGGTAGAGTTTCACTGCAGTGGAATCACGGGAGGTTCAGGTCAAAGGGCTGTTTGAAGGGTAATAATCCATTAGAGCCCACATCACTCATATCTCACATATTTACAAACAACAAGGGTATCTAAAGTGAAGGTGGCAACTCTGGGTACACCTGAGCACTGATATGAAATAGCACACCACAAGCGCTATTCTTCTGGGGAATGAATACGAGCAGGCCAAGCTCACAAATGGCCAAGGCTGGAAGAGAACAAACAGTAGGCTGCAAAAAGAGGCGCTTTTATTATAATTGAGAAATGAGCCTCGCTGTCTGGCCTTTACAGCTGGCCTGAGATGACTTACACTTGCGCTGAGGTAAAATGGTTTCATTTTGCATGTTTAAATTGCCTCCATTCTAATCTGTTTTCAAAGCCTGTCCCTTTAGCCTATCAGGTGAAATATTAATTGTCTGAGGGGGAGTGTGTGCCTATCAGGCTGAAATCAGAGCCTGTAGTTACTCCCTTCCAAACAACAAAGGCTATGGCTTTTTTTCCCCAAGCGATTGTTAGGGCAGCGTGACAGTAGGAAGTGAGAGGGGACAGATGTATGTGTTTATATGGGTTGTCAGAGACGCATCATAATAACGCATCATTTCCTCGAACATCGCATGGACGGTGCTGTTAATTTGATGTGTCATTTGCGGAGGTCAGATATTTGATATCGCACACGCACATGATTTAAAAGGTATCAGGCACTGAGCTGTAAACATTCAACCATAAATATCTGACCAATCATAAACACCTCATGAGAGCGAGTCAAGTCAGAATACTAAATATGAAACTCTGCCATTATATTACAGTACATTATTAAAACCATGTGCAGATTTGTACGTTTTTTTTGGAAACCTGGTTATTATGGCTAAAATGTGTTTATTAAAGCATAATTAGTATGCAAACACCAACCACTTTACAATATTACACAATTTATGTTAAGTACAAATTATCATTTTTTTTATACACAAACTGTAATTACAAGACATTAACAAAGGCTATTTAATGTTTATTACATGTTTTTTATTTCATTTTATTTTATTTTATTATTGGTTGACAATTTACTTAAAGGGTTAATATATAATTATAGATACATGTAAATAAATACTGATTGAAAAAAATATATACTGATATAGTTATTACTCAAGGGCTTTTATTAATTGTTTTAATATTTGCAATTTTAGAACATTTCAATATATAAAACTATGCCACAAATATATAAACCCTGTAGAATATCTTGGAATATTTTTAAGTGGGTCTGTTAATATTTTAAAAGCTACGACTGAAGTTATCTTTAACTGAAGCAAATGGGCCGTCGTAACCGTCCAAACATAACATACTCCACAACACATAAATCACAACAAACTAACAAGACAAGCAAAGATACGTCGTGCGATTGTGTATGTTATATGCATGCTTGTCCCTGCAGATTTGAACTCTACGCCACAACAGATTTTATCTCTGACATTTGACAAGGTAAAGGATACCCGAGATTAGTCTCTGGTGACCACGGGCATCAGTACCTGACAGAAAATACCATGCACATCTCATTTCTTAGCGGGTCATCGGCCTACCCCTTCGACGAACCCAAGAACTCGAAACCACTGGAGATGCCACTCTCATGCCAAAGAAACGGTTTGTGTTTTGCTCTGTCACAACGTGTCTGTAACATCCATTGTTGCAGACTGAAGAAACAGCGGGAATGACAGGAAAGAGCTCGGCGGGGCTTCTTCAAACTTACTGCAGCGTACGGAAAATTTTGTGGATTGCCATTGATCGCTAAAACGGTGTGCCTTAGAAATAACTTGGAGAACATTTCCAGGAAGGCGTCCTCGTGAGCGAATCAATCTCACTCACACCGTGAGCCAACCTGGAGCAGTCAGCTTCAATTTCATTCACAATGCTTACCCGCCAACCTAGCGCTCTGTTCCCTACCCTGATAATTGAGGAACTTGTGTAAATTGCAAACAAAATTATATTTGCCCTTTTTCGTCTTTCCATCAAGAGCCTTTTCCGAACATTTCTTATATAGTAATTCAAAGGCTTCTTTTTTTTCTTTCATAGTCTCTTATTAATTGCAGAAACTGGTGGGCATTTTTGAAACTAAACTGTTTTATGAGAATACTGAGATTGACAGTTTTGACACTGTTATTCAGTGAGGACAACAAAAGCCGAAAATGAGATTCCAGGCTCGTATTTAGTTTGTTGAGCTGACAGTGTGCAGTGAGAACAATAGTTGAATGGACGTGAAAGAGGTTTGGTGTGTGTGTGTGTGTGTGTGTGTGTTTTGGTGCGCCCCAGGGCCTGGCTAACTGCAAGAGGGGAAGCAGTGAAATTGCTGCACGGGAGATCAACAGTATCTGGTGTGAAACATGAACGTGTCTTCCAGGCTAAACTGAGATTTTCATGTTTCCTGTGGCCCGGGCGAGTAACAGAAACACATCACATACGCTCTTCTCCCCTTCAGCTATTCTCAATCAAGAGTAAAGGTAATCGTAAAAACTAAGGAAACTGCCTCTGCTCTGGGGAGAATGTAACACAGTTGGTACAACATTCAGCAGAATGACTGAAAATGAAAAACACTTTAAACATCTGTTTTTGGAGATCCAGCTACTCCGGGGCAAATTCACTGAATAGTTGCGTCACTTTTGTGTAAGCTATTTAGGCAAAAAAGAAGAAGTGTTATAATCTGTAAACACCCACTATCCAGATGCTAAATGGATGATGAAAGAGGTACAAGTCTTTATCAGTCTTTTCAGGGCAAATTAGGCTTTTTAAAAGTTTGTGCTAATAGTCAGTGCAACTGAATTTCTTTTAAGATGTATGAATTTATACATTTATTTTAAATGCTTGTGTGCACTAGAAGATAATTCCCAAAAAATTATAAAATGATGCACTTATAATGTTACAATCCTGGCTGCTAATTACTTTCATGTTATGGACAGTAACTAAGTTGTTGATTTAGTACTATTTAGTTTAAATAAATGTAAAAAAGAAAAAAGAAAAAATGCTACCAAAACGTATAGTGTACCGTATTAATACTTATTTTGAGATTTGCTAAATATAATATTATA
>JAUMHG010000067.1:9976194-9986277 GCA_032359395.1 Enteromius anoplus | reverse complement strand
ACCAGTATATATATATATATATATATATATATATATATTTTTTTTTTTTTTTTTTTTACATGCATGTGTTTGTATACATATATATACTAAAGATATATAGCATACTCACATATATTATTTTATATTAACACATATATTATATATATATTAGTTTTGGATGCCATTAATTGTTTGACAGCACTTTTATATATATATTCATTTGTGACTTAATTTCTACTGTTTTGAATTAGTTCATTATGCTTTTGGACCTTTGGACACAATCAACATGCCAGGGCATGTGTTTTAACTGCTAGAATACAGCTTCAACCTGACACATTATTTAGCCAAACATTTTGGAAAGAATTCACACAGTCGCAAATACAAACAAACGCACCTGTGCCACTCTGTCCTCCTGTTTACACGCAACATGTGTCCCTGTGTTCGGCTGTTCTGGGGTTAGAGTGTTTCATTTCCTGCTGCGGAAGGGTTGAATCATAGGGGAGGTGATGTGGTAGTGCGCGACTGAATTGAGATATGTGTCAGCGGTGCCCGAGACCAGCTGCCACAACCTACCACACTCAAGAACAGACCCATCGCCTTAACAGCTCGCACTTCAAATGTGTGACTGTGCGAGAGAAACTACATGCGTGTGCATTTAAAGTGTTTTTGTGCTTGGATGCGAAATACAGCTGTAGAGCAACAAATCCTTTAACCCTCTGGGGTCTGAGGGGATTTTGGGGCCCTTGAGATGTTTGGACATGCTCTGATATTTGTGCTTTTAATCAGCTACTTACAACATATTAACCTCTTTTTTGCCTGTGTGACAAACACACATATGTGCTTCTTTAGGACAGCCTTGTCAAGCTTGTCAAAAACTCAAGGAATCATACCTAAGAATCATTATATTAAATGGTCTTCTGGAATTCCAGAATTATAGTATGTGGCTGAAAAAGTTTTGTTGAAAATATCCGAGCAACATATATGGTGCTAGTTTTTCTTTTTTTTATCACATAATAATACAAATTCACCTTAAATTAAAATGTTATAGTTAATATAAAATTATTAAAGTAATATAAATTATTTCCTTATTTTATATATACACCTATATAAAAAATCTGCTTTGTATCATTGAACTGATAATTATTTGGATAATATACTATTTTGTGTAGTAAATAATATAATTTTTTATATCGTACAGTATAAAAATAGCATTTGGGACAGTTTTGTTATTGATTTAAATCAGACTAATCGTACTGTTATGAAACATCATAGCATCCCTTATTTTAAGGACTGGCTCTTTTTTACTTGATTAAAGGCCGGAAGATGATGGAAAAGTTCTCCTCTTTCTCATTATTCTGTTGTTCATTGTCTCATCAACGCACCGTCTCCTGTGGAGAAGGAAACTAATTATGTCTTCATCCCTTCCTGTTCGCACCTCCTCCTATTCTCTCCATTAGCCAAAGAAATTCTAATGAGTTTTAGTCTAGCTACTTTTGGCATGGGAATAAGTGAAGGAGAATATAGAAAAAAATCAAAAAAAGAATCATTTGTTCCACGATTGGCACCTGCCCCGAATCGTCAACTTTTTTGACAACTTTTAGCTGTTTCCTAAGCGTAACTTGTTTTTTTCATCTCTCACACCTGCTGGTTTTCTGTAAGCTATATGTGACGGTAACACAGACACACACATTCTGCCTCTCAGCCATATTGCTCTGGTGCCTTTTCATCAAAGCTGCAGGACGATATGAGGGCCATCTGCTCTCCTGGCTTTTAATGTTTATAGTATAAAACAACAATAAAAAGATTACAGCATCCACAGACTGAGTGAGAGGAATCTATTCGGCAGACAGATGGGGAACACAGCTGGACTGGACACCGTTAAAAAAGGGTAGCGGGAGGCAGAGAGGATGCTGGGATAGCAGATAGTGACCATCAGCTTTGAAAAACTTATTTCTGTCTTATCCAGCAGCAGGTGTTCCATCATTGCAGCGGACAGGAAAGGCTTGCCGCTTTTTGTTTAGGACATGCTTTGTTTCGCCACAATTAAAATCATCTCTGTCACTCATGATATGGGCCAGGAGGCTTTTCTTTATCTTTTTGTGCCCATTTGTGTCTCGGGCCTGTTGAGGAAATTGTCACGCACACCCCGAAGGGTGTATGTATGTGCACTGTGTGTATATATATATATATATATATATATAGTTAAAAAAAAGGTATCATAAAAAACAAGCAAAATATAATTAAATTAATTCATACATTTATTTTATTTATTTTCTTATTTGACAAATTAAAGATTTAAAACCTTTTAATTAAAGATTGTTTGAGAAAGCATTAGCAGTATATTTTATGAAATAAAAAAAAAATATATATATATATTTATATAAATGTTTTGTTTATTTTGATATAGAAAAGCTTTTGATAGAAACAATCAAAACTTGTAACTAAAAGTATTTACTAAAACAAGCACAATTTAAATAAATGTATCTACATATAAATAATGTAAATTATAAATTAATTAATTAAGTTAAAAATAACTTTTAAATAAAGATTTTTTTTTTTTTTTACCAAAAATTAGCAAGAGTGTTAATGAAACCAGAAACAATGTAAATATGTATCTACACCTATTTCAGACAGCCATATATGTTTTTTGTTGTGAGACAAAATCTTAACTTAAAGAGAAGTAAAATCTTATTTTATAGCTGAACCCTGGTTGCAAAACTAAGATGTTTTAGTTCAATATGTATCCTCATGTTTGAATTTGTAAACACTCTACCAAACAAGGGAATTTGGCATAACCATATTGCACTAACAACCACGTGGAATGTACCTGTGCAGATTTGTTCAAAAGATGATTTTGCTCAGTTGTTTGCTCTTTTGTTGCTTTCTTACGTTTCCTTCTGGTTTATTTATAGAACTCGTTCCTTTTATCCTTTCCTTTGCTAAGAGGAATGCGATTTTTCTTCCCTGACAGTACAGAGGAAAAAAAAAATGAAATTGTGAAAATGTAGAGCATTTTCTCCCTGGTTAGTGAAGAGCTGGCGCCCACTTTCACATGCCGTTAAAACAAAACAAAACACAAACCGCCGCCTTTGCGTCGCTTTGTCTGTTTTTGCTGACCTTTCCTCTCTATCTGTTGAAAAGAAAGGACGGGGTATTCCGTGTGGTCTAGACAGGTGTGTTTTCTCTTTCAGAAATATCACAGACTGTTAACAGGTTAAACCCTTTCATGACAGATGTGAACAAGATATATGAACAAGTTAAAAAAAATAATTGTTATTTAAATGTATTATATATCATAATTTATTCAATGATTAAAAAAGCTTTAATTCCTTTTTAAAAGTGGCTCCAAAACAGGCCTATAATCTGGCAAGTGTCTCGACAAACAAGCTTGAATACAACATATTCACACCTCTAATTCCATGTTTTCACGAACCTGACCACCCAGTCTGTATTTCACCGATAGAAATGTCTCTTTAGGCAGGTGTGGGAACAGCGGCGGAGCATTGAAGGGCTTTTCCCCCTAACTAAAGGAAAAGGTGGCTCTGTTTAAATGAAGTGAAAACTTTTCCTATTTGCATAATAGAAAAGCAGCATCCTGCAATTAACTGCTGACAAAGTGGATTTAGTTCCCTTAAGAAAACAAGGCTGAAGCACAAAGAAAGGCCAAAGCTTCATTCTAACCATCATTGTGCTTGGAAAAGTTGGGGGTGCGGACTTGGCCACAATTTATTCAGCGATTACTGTTTCTG
Source organism: Enteromius anoplus (assembly GCA_032359395.1). Lineage (NCBI taxonomy): Eukaryota > Metazoa > Chordata > Actinopteri > Cypriniformes > Cyprinidae > Enteromius > Enteromius anoplus. Next base: position 9,982,549 of record JAUMHG010000067.1, on the reverse strand, counting down.
GTTCCACACTTATAAACCCGGCTCACAAAAAATCACCAATTACAGTAAAGCTATTCAGTCCTCACAGAGAAAATAGTAACACCTGTTAAGTTGTTACCCGCTAGAGTAGCCTGATCTGTTTTTCTCTTGCTCCGTGTTCATTGTTACGAGGACCCGGTGTATGTTTAAAAGCCACAAGAGCTACAGCGCTGGTAGCCTTTGTGTCCTGATTGGCCCAGTCTGAGACAAGGGGAGGGACTTTAGATTTGAAAGGCTATTGGTGTGGTTCAATAGTGAGGGATTACAGTAATTCAAGCCAATAAACAAAGACGAGACTAGAGCAGCTTCTTTTTTAAAGATGTGTACTTTGATTAATGATGCTTGTGTTAGGCGGACCACTTTTAGAGACAGCCCCATTAAGAGTGATTCACGGCATCGGATGCTGATTAGTTCCATATGGACGGAGAGTTCATTTGACCGGAAATTCACAGACATCTTCGTCATGTGTGCATCGTTCCGTGCTTCTGTATTTTTATGTATGGTCCATTTTTTCTGGTGGGGTTGGGGATGCAGAATTTTTGCTGGAGGTTTTGAATCTGGCTGTTCTCCAGACTTTAATCAGGCTTCAAAGGATCTGTGAGACCTCTCTATCCCCCGCTCACTTACATCTCAATACTTTCCACTTTCTGTCCTCTCAAACTTATAGATGTACAGACAGAGACAAAGAGAGCGGGAAGGGTAATGATTCATCCTACACGCTGAACGGCATTTTATTTGACTTGTCTATGGTTCTGACGTTTGAAGAAACCTGCAATAATGTCCTCCACCGGTTGGCAGGGGAGTCTGGCTTTGATCCTAAATTAGAAAACATTATCCATTTAATGGAGCAATTTCAGCAAGCACCCTCAATAATTACTTAATGACACAAGGTATGTTATCTAGAGACCACCATATTTATAGGACTGTTTGTGAAGAAGCCGACCTGAGCTGCACTTTTTGCTTTTACCAATACTTCAACTAACTTTTCAGTAGTTCAGCATCAAAATAGCCTAAATAAATAAATAAAGTAGGCCTAAATGTAACATTTATTTCTATATTAATTACACCTATATTAAAACCTAATGTGATACATATTTGTAAGTCATACATAAATGATACTGGTACAAAAAAATCATGGTACAATTTATTCTTAAAATTATGCGTCTATTTGATTTTAAATAATCATATTGTCAAAATGCATTTATTCTATTTGTGAACAATTACATTTATTCAGTTAAAAAACAGAGTATAAATGTGAGACTGAAATAAATAGTTTTACTCATAGATATATCTGATTAGTGTGTATAAATAGTACTATTAGAGAAAACTACTCTGCGTTTACTAGTTCGTTAAAAAAATGTGTAATCAAAGTTGAAAAATTATATGCAATTCAAATACATAAATCTTAAGTTTAGGCCTAAATAGATTATATTGCAGTTGATCATACATCATTGCAGGGTTTTATGAAGTCAGACAGTTTAATAAGAAGCTGTGTTTCTCATAAAAACTGCTGCTAAGAATAATGAATAACATAAATGTACTCCAAACGTGGAGTCCGTGTCTAGTCCATTAGGAGCGATGAGCTTTAAAAGCTCACTTTTATTGTCTTCGCTGACTCTGACTACTATGTTAATATGACGCTAGAGTTATTATGGAATAATGACGCCAGTGAAATTTGACACTAAAGACTTTCACGTTCTAGACCTATTAAAAACATCAGATGCGCTCTACTGCATTACTGAAACTGGTACGGCGACTGTCTGCAGAAGCTGAAAATCTGTGAAAAAAAAAACAAAAAACGTTTTGCGAGTTGAAGATGAGAGAGAAGATAAAGCTTTCACATGCAAACTAGTAACGTCACATCAAAATGTTGTGTATCCAGAAATTATAACAAAGACAAACTGTATAATGCGCCGTCCTTTAGATCAATGATAGCTGGTATGTTTACCTCTGGAATAGAGTTCAAGCCACCCAGCTTAAAAGAGACCCCTTCCAGCAGCGAGATGAACGTTGCCACCGCTTTATCCGTCAGAATATTGTTACTCTCATTTCATAAAAGTACAGAAAATAGGATTAGGGGCCAGCTATCCTGGGGGATGAGAGTCAACTGGCCCTCTCTTTTATCTCTGTGCTTTGCGCTGGGAGCTTGGACTGCTCACAGGCACTTTCAATTGGAGCGATTAAGTCGACTGAATCTGCAATGTACAGAGCAAGATATGGAGATATGAAGGGACACTGGGTAGAGACAGGGGAATATGCTTCGCCGTCTGTCATCTGAAAGCCATGTTTGAGTTTCCTAGCAAAACATTTTGGCCTAGAAAGCTGAGAATAAAGAGAGACATGAAAGGGACAGGGGAAAAAGAGATCTTAAGTTTATATAATGGAGTCCAAGAGATCTGAGAATACATGGGAAAGATAGCATTCAGGATTGAATTTAAATGGTAAACAACATTTGGGAATTTGGGGAATCATGAAAAGAAGAATTATGATTTAAATAGAAAAAGACATATATAAACCTCTCTACACTGTTTTATGGCACAGAGATTTTTTGTTTATTTTAGGCATGATTTTAGTGCAGAGAGAGATATTTTTTTCACTTTGTATCTTACATTTTAATTTTAGTGAAAGGTTTTTCTTCTAATTGTTTTTTTGTATGTCCTTGCAATCTCTTTTATGTTTTTGTTATTTTTAGCACATCAAGCTAAAATAAAGTAAAATAAACTTATAAATTTATTGAACCTTATTGAATTATTGAAACTTTTTGCCATTCCATTTAATGTTTATTTTATATCAAATAAGATCACATACATTACCGAAATATATATATATATATAAATTATATTTTTTACATTTTGATTTCAGGTTTTAGGACAACGTTGACTAGTTGAATAGTTGATATATACACAAAATATTTCTCTTAAAATTATTTGTGTAATAGATTTATTAAATTAAATTAAAATAACTAATTTCCATTGTCTTAAACTTGTCTATACGCTGTATTTGTCACACATACATTGATTTTTTTTTTTAAGATTGCCTGTGACTTTTTTTTTTTATATACAAATTCTTATTTTGTATTTTACATTTTAATTTTAATATAAGTGTAAAGTTTTTTTTCTTCTAATTTTTAATAGGTTTTCTTTTGCTGGATGTCCTTGCAATTAAAAGTAAAAACTAAACAAAACGTTTAAACTAAATTAAAGTATTAAATTATTGAACCTTATTGAGATATTGAAACTGACTGAAATAAACCGTTTTTGTTTCACTTAAATTGCTTACTAGTTTACAGATATAGAAATTTCTCTTAAACTTTATTTGTGTAATAGATTTATTAAATTAAATTAAAATTAAATTACAACATAATTTTCATTGTCTTAGACTTGTGTCTGTCAAGTTTATTACATTAAAAACATTTTATTTAATTATTTTGAAGATTGCCTGTGATTGACAACAAATATTTTTATTTATTTATTTTATTTTTAAATTTGTTTAAAAATGTTCAACTTTTCAACTTTTGAGTTTCCTTTGAGTTCAAAACGAAAATGCTTTTTCGATTTGACTCATTTAGTGGGAAAGGGTGTAAGAGGAGAGGTTTGCTAAACCACGGCTGAGTAAGAGAGAGCTTTGTTTTAGCTTGTAGAGGATCCGTCAGCAGCGTTCAGGTTCTCACACTAAAGCGAGCCAGATGGATAGTAGAATCCTCTTCTCTTCAGACAGAGAGAATAATCGGCTCTTTCTCACTCTAATCACCCTATTCTCAGGCCAGAGAGAACAAAACCAAAGAGAAGAATAAAAGCACTGAAATCAGCTTGAACTTTCAGCCCCTGCTGCATAGTACAGTTCCCTCCAACGTCTGTTTCCCATAGGCAGAGTTAATTGGGCCATGAATCATGTCATTGAGACTAATGTAAACATCCTGGTAATTGATAACAAATCATCATTACAGGTGCGATCAAAACAGACCTACTGACCAACCACTAAAAACTCACGTAGTCATTTTTTTCTAATAGGAAAGCCTCATTAACAAATCTGTTTGTTTCTGCTTCTATTTCAACTCGACATTAATCACAATCAACACAAGTTTCTGTTCGCTAACAGAACAGAGCAGTGGGGCTTTTTGGGCCTCATTATTTGTAATCCGATGGACCGTCGCCGCACAGTAATATCGTAGGCCAACAGAAGCAAGACCGCTTGGAATAAATTTCAAGAGGCAATACAAATGTAAGCACCGACAAGGGCTTTGTCTAAACACGCTAGAAAAGAAAGATGTGGCGGCTTTTCATAGGCAGAAGAGATTCCTTCACGCTGCGTTCTGTGCGTCTGTAAAGAAGACGTCAAGTCCAGATGAGACATAAAAATGATAGGGCTGCTCACCTGCAATGACAGATACATGCAAACAAACACGATCCGCATGACTCAGAAGTCTTGCGCAACGCTCGCCGCAGCGGCAGACGAACAGCTGGTGCTGGTGTGCGAGCGTGTCTGGAATTAGTTTAATGTTAGTTAAGAAGACCTCCATCAACGTCTGTTCACCGCAGCGCAGATGAACAAAACCAGACGCATCTCTAAACAAGCCAGTCGTAATGTTATGTTCTGACTCTAATAACAAGGACTCTGCTCACAAGCAATTTGTCTGCTCACACCGAACTTGAAAGTGGGGCGTGACGCGATACGGTCAATCACAAAACACGGCCAATAACAGCAGTTCTCTCTTATGATTGAAGAATGCTACCTACTGTATGAACACTTACCAGACGGGATGCTTGGTATGGCCTTTTCCTGTTGATCCAAATGGATTTGTAACTTAATGTCTCTTTTCGTCTTTGTTTGATATATGAGGAGTTGTACAATATGTGTGTTTTTGTATGATATTTTCGCATATTCATTTTTTTTTTTATAAAAAAATATTTTCCACATTGCTCTTTTAATAATTATAACAATAATTATACAAGTTATTATTACATAATTGTAATAATATAATTATTATTATATTTTTGTAATTCACGTCTTTGTTTACTAATATACCAAAATCCTATTTTACTATCAAATTCATTATCAAATATATATAAAAAAACAACACAACAGCAAATTATTGTTAATTACAATAAGATTCACTTTTTAATTATTATTATCATTATTATTAATTCTGATCATTATTAGAAACATTTAATTAAAAAATAAAATATTGATAACACCAGTAATAAAAAATAATAATACTATTATCATTATTATTCATTAAAATCATATTTTTCCTTAAATTATGTTTGTGACTTAAATGTTAATATAGCTTATATGTAACTGTAACAAAAGTATTATCATCATTATTATTAGAATTTTTTATTTATTTATTTAAAATAGAAGCTTGTTTGGGACTTATATATTAATATGTTTTAAAATGTTCCTGTGACAAACAACAAAAAACTAACAAAAACGACAGGCAAAGTTTATTGAAGCTGTAACCCTCTGTTTAAATGGTTAAAGATAGTGTTACTTAAAATAACCAAAACTAATATTAACCAGGTTTTTATGAATCCAGCTGAGCACACACACACACACAGAGTGAAAACATACACGTGTGCGTACACATTGTTTGGTATGTATCTGTTTGTTGCCAGGTGTTTTCAGCTGAGCGAGTGCTTATATGGCGTGTAAGTGTGCAGATATGTTAAACACAAAACCTGAACGAGTGCCACCGTATATCTGTGTGGAGTACTGGTGACAACAACCCAAGCAAATGTTCTCTCCATCACTAGCAGGATAACAAGAGGTCATTAAAAAGAGAGAGAGGGGCAAGTGCGGGGTCCTCACTGTAGGTTGGAAAATACATTTGGCCTCTTTGTAGAAGGAAAAAGTATTTTCTTTGTTTGGTTTTTAGGCCCAGGCAGCCTCCTCTGTTTTTCATTTCATATTTTCTCTGGCTACAAGCGCAATTGGAGTGTTTGTTGAACAAGAGCTGTTCTCTCTTACCCTTCAATCTCTCATCTGTCTCTCTCTCATTTTCTCTACCTCTCTCACTCGCTTTGATGCCAATTTGGCTGGAGCGGAGCATGTCCAGGCTTTTGCAGATGTGTCCCTCTCTCTGCCTCTGATTGCAGCGTTCAGGCCAAATAAAACATCACATACAAGCCTATCTCTCTCTCTCTTCGCCTTTCTTCTCTTTCTCCTCATCGCTCACCGTCTTAGAAAGCAGGCATGCAAAAAAGAAAAAGCATCCATCAGAATCGGAAGATCAGACGAAGTGAAGAGGAGATTTTTGAGCCAAGCGGATTTTAAAAACATAAAATGAAAGGAATCTTTAAATGTCTATAGCTGTAATATATGAATACTGTCATATATA
>JAUMHG010000067.1:9964929-9976094 GCA_032359395.1 Enteromius anoplus | reverse complement strand
GCCGCACCTGAAGCGCAATCAGTACACGCCAATATTCATTGGCCTTTAGTAAAAGCTCAAAGGCAAATCGGTCTCTCGGGCGAGTTCCCATATGTAACGTCGAAGTGATTCGACTGAAAGGGTAACTGTGTATTGTGCAAGTTAGAAAAAGTATGCTGCTAATATAGATATTACTGGATGAATGATATTAATCAAAGATAATATATCATACCTACAGCACCCTAACAGATGTTATATCCTGTCACAATCTCATTTGATGTCATTTGGTGTGTCATATATTGTTTTCATTTTATATATTGTGATATAATCTTTCAGTTTGATTTAGTTTATTTGAACAATATTGTTCCACAGCAACCATACTGTACAATGAAATGTGTCTTGCAAAACAAAGGAAGAACCAGATTTCGCTGCGAAAGCCCACCTGTTCTGGGTGATCCATATTTAAACATACACAGCTTTTAATTGCAAGGAATTTAATTGCTTTCCTAATATGGGAGAGAGGTGGTGAAGTAAAGATAATTTTAATCAAATGTCTAAATGCTCTTAATTAAATGTTTATAAAATAGATTCCAGCATGTGCGTAACAAGCTGGCATAAATAGTTATATGATGTTTTTAAACTTAATATTAATCCTGAAAAAACAGTATTATGGTTCCCAAATTAAGCAGCTTTGTGAATAGTAAGAAATATCCTGAACACCAAATTAGCCTATTAGAATTATTTCTGAAGGACCATGTGACTCTGAAGACTGGAGTGGTACTGCTGAAACTTTAGCTTTGCCAGCCATCAGAGGAATAAATGCATTTTAAAAACATTCAAATAACAATTTTTTTTTTTTTTTAATGCAAAATTGGGCTTCTTTCAAAAAATGTTCTTTCAAAATTATTGTTTTTGTTTTAATTAACTTCATAGGACAAGATCCAACCTGATCTCATAAATTTCTGTGTAATGACCATGGACTCTTAACTTTTGTGTTAGTGTCATGGAATCGCCAGAAATTCCAGGATGGGCTTACAGAAGAGATACCAATGTAATTCAGTGACAGGCATCGGCCTTGATCCATGCACGGATAAACGGATTCATTTTATATAAATATACACTTTTGTTCTTGCACCTAGCCCCACCTTTAATCGAAACCTACCCAATTCTGAACAATATAGAACACACACCGACAATATAGGCGCAAAATTATATTGTAATGTTAAATATGCAGCACTCTCACAGAAAATCTGCCTAATATGAAACAATCTACAGCAACTTGCTTGCAATATTCCTCAAATAACATATTTGTTATCATTCCCATCTTATAAATAGGTTGGTAATTATTTCATGAACTTTACATAAAGAATATTTATTTTACTCTCTCATGCCACACAATTTTTTGCAATTAAAAGCACCTACAGTGATAGACATGACCTTTGGGAATTTCTGAACTTTTTTTTTGGAGTTGGAGTTTATGTCTGTCAAGGGTTGTTTAATGAAATACAGCAAGCAATTACCTTTGCCTTGGCTTGTTTTCTCTCTTTCTTTCTTTCTTTCTTTCTTTCTTTCTTTCTTTCTCTATTTACCCTCAGTTTCTTTGTCTTTCGTTCTCCATTTTCCAGGGAGCAAGGCAGGTGAAACCCTGGGTCACATTGCACATGAATTTAGCTTTAAATAATTCACATGTAGGCCTATGCGTTTACTACCCTGGGGCAGAGGAACCATGGCTGTTTGAAGTGCTATCATATGACAATATTTGTTGTCTCAAAGGTAACTTTGCCTTGATTAAGGCAGGGGTCTAAAAGACAGAATGATTGACCTTTCAGCATGGATCAAATCACAGTTTTAAAGTCCAGTTGAGGTGGACTGATGTTTATTTTTTACTGATAAAAAAATTAATTACTGAAGCAAATCCATTCAGATCATCTAAAATAGGCCTGACAATACAAAACTCTTCTTAAATCAAATAAGAACAATGATGCACTTTAATGTGAAAATTATTAGCAATCATTCAGAAAAAAAGAAAGATGTGCTCACTGAATGCACTCACAAAGATACATTGTCCTAGATCATCTTCCAGTTATAAACCTTTGTCTGAGGAAAGTGGAAATGTGTCAGACTCAGTGGTGTGGTAAAAAAAGCAATTGTACTGTAATCCATATCTCTCACTGACTGTAATTGCTCCCTTGAGTCTCATACTCACACAAGTATGTGAGAACATGTGGTCAGTGAGCCCGGATGCACCGTATTACCATGAAAATAACTCTGATCAAAAGAGTCATCATCTGAGGGCTCGTGGGAAGGACTTGACATGTCACCTCAAACTATAACATATCCAGACATTTGACAGGGTCAGAAACTTTCAGTGCTTACCATGGAGCATGCAGACCATAAATATCCATATGATTTGTGTGCTGTATTTCGTTATGTTAGGTTATACCAACATAGGTTATGTTGGTTTTGTGACAAGGGCAGATTCCATTCAAAAAGTTGTTGTATTTATAAGAAAAATAGTCTGATTCATAAACAAATCATTCTGTTGAATCACTTTGCAAACCCAGTGTGAATAATTAATTTACTAATTTATTTGGATGATTTGGACAGGTTCAGCTCTTGAGTTCAGTTTACTAGAGGTTAAGATTGGCATTGAATAATAATGCATACCTTTCTTTGACTTTATATAGTTATATATAGACTCTGTGCTTTTGGGTTTATTTCAAAGCTTGACAGGTTCATTGCCCATTTATTGTAAGAGAAACCAAAAAAAATCAGTGGGTTTCATAAGATGAAGGAAGTCATGTGGTTATAAAATGGCATTGGGGGGAATACATACTGACAGAACCTTAATTTGTAGCTAAATAATTCTTTAAGTTTGTGCTTTCATGTTCATAAAACTTCATCATCTCAGTTTGAGAGTCAATATACTGAAGACAGACAGATTTGACCCATTTTGCCATGTTGTTTACAGCTAACTGAAGCTGCAGGGAGCCTTTCCTTCCCATGTAGCATGATGTCAGTATCCCAGCACGGCTCAAACGCATCTGTCTCCTAAAATAAAATCGATCCAGTTATAGCAGATTGCTGATGCAACTGCACAGTTTAGGACAAGAAAAGACATGCGGCTTGTGGTGGACATGTGTGTCACATGGCTTAATAGTTCACTATGACATTTGAAATATTTCATGATTTAATAATCACTTTAAAGAAGTGCATTTATGGACACAGTTTGCTATATGAAAAGTTGCTATATGAAGTAAAAGTCTTGTTTTGATTTAGTTAAAATAAGTGAACAAGTCTAAGGGAACAAATGAATACAATGTGGTAACGAATTCATAATTAGTTTCCTTATGCATTTGATTTAAACGTAAACTTTCAAACATTTTCATTCAAATGTGGTTAACATTCAATTCAGTTTCTGAAAACATTGTGTTCAGTGCACTTATACTCTTTTAAACAGTATTACTTGCATAATACTGCACTCTCATAAAAAAGGTGGTACTCATTTAAAAGGCACTAATATGTACCCTTTATGCAAAATTATGTACACTTGATATGATATACACAAATGATATGTTCATTTAAGATACTAATATGCATCCTTAAGGGGTAAAAAGATCCAAAATATAGGTACCACCCCAGTGACAGCTTTTGTACTTTTATTTTTATATGACAGTATGCAAGTACACTTTTTAAGAAAAAATATGTTTTTCACAAGTGCCTGCACTGCACATCTGAAATTAGAAACATTAGAAACCCTCTTTATTTAATCTCTCACCATTTTTGCTTCGTGGCCTGGTAGGTTTTAATTTTAAGCCAGATAAATAACTATTGATTTTTGTAATTTTCTTAAAATCAGCTGCTGTAGGGCCGAGAGAACAGAATATTCGATGAGCCGACACAAACGTGAGCAGTCGCTTCGCTACGAGCCAGGGAAGTGCACGTGAGTCCTCCGACCACCTGGGAAATCACTCTTCAGGCATCTATAGACTCTCTCGCTTCAGTGCTTCATCTGAAGCAGGCAAGGCCAAGCAGTTACAGGCAGGCCTCAGAGTGCACATTAGGACGACAAGACTGAGAGAGCTGCAGTGCAGTCGCTCTCTCGCTCACTCGCTGGTGAAGGTGAATGCATATTCATGTGCTGTTGCCAGGATCAGGAAGTTGAGGAGTGGAGATTGGGAGCCTCATCGGAGGGGCTGGGAGCCAGCATGGTGGCAGTCGTCAGGAGCAAAGCTTGTCTCTAGATGGATATCACAGTGATGAAAGATGAAGTGCAAGCAGCCATCCGAAACTAACAGACAGGCTGAACGCTGTGCGCAAAGCTGCCAATGCCCAAGCTTTCACGCACACACACTCACATAAACCCATAAACACACTCGCACTCCCAATGTGTTGTCTCTCTTTCTTTTTTGGCCTTACCACCACCCACACGCACTCAACTAACTTAAAAGTTCAGCTTAAACTCGGCTAGTTCATTTGCTCCTTCATCAAAATCAGAGGCAGACATGTTAATGAGCAGAAACCAGACCCAATGTTTATTAATCATCTCTCTGCAGACCCTCTCAACCACAATCTGCCTGATGACCCTCTATTCAGCATACTATTATACTTAAAGGTTATTTCATTTCACAGTCTCCAGTGATTGGGGTGTGAGAATGCAATATCATGATGAAACGCCTTTGAAATTCATCACATATACTTTAAAAACTAGTTTCCTTTATTTAATGAGAGGAATATATATTCCTCTCGTTAAATAAAGGAAACTATATATATATTAGGACGGTTTGCTACGTTTCCAATTCCATCTTTCTGCAAATTCCCAGTTTCTGCAAAAAAAATAAAAAAATGTTAGGTCTACCGATCTTGCCAGGCTTGTTTGCTTAGCTCAGTCAACCGGCATTTATGCTGGTCTGTAGATGATCTCTAAGCCTGTTTTTTTAGTTTGTCCTAGCTTTGTTTCTTTTCTTAGCTGCTCTTCTAGCCCGGCCAAGCTGGTATTCAGCTGTTCTTACCTATTATTAACTGGCCTACTTAGTATCCCATTTTGACCAAGCTGGTTTTCAGCTGATCCTAACTGTTTTAAACTGGTCTAGTTAGTGTCCTGGCTTGGACAAACTACAGTACTTGTCTGCTGTTCTTAGCTGCTTTAAACTGTTATTGCCTGTTTTTCTAGCTAGTTGGGTTTTCAGCTAGACCTAAACTGGTCCAGCTAACCTCAAAATAGCTTTACTGTTCGTCATACAGTAGTTGTGCTAAACCGGTCAAGTTACACAGTCTGCCTAGCCAAGCTGGTTTTCAGCTTGTCCTAGCTAGTGATCTAAACTTGTAAGAACATCTCCGTTGTGTATGTAACCCTCGTTCCCTGAAGAAGGAAACGGAGACATCATATTTGACGTGACTTGGAGTGAGCGACTGAAAGGGAACTAGTTTCCTTTGAAAGGAACAAATTTTTACATTGACACAGTCTACCCCGCCTGCAGTTTATAAGCTTTTTTTTTCTGTCTCTCAGCAGGGATACATTTTGTATTTTTATGACACATCTTTACTACACTCTAGTTGACCTTAATGAATTGATAAATCATTAAACCCCTCTCAATTCTCCACCTCATACAGTTTAAGGGCAAACGCGTTTGAACTCTTTCATGCTGTGTTATCATTCCTGAAGGATTAAGAAGCAAATTACGACCAGCACAACACGAGTGGCTTGGAAGGGCAGTGTTAGGCATGCAAACACGCACACACATGCACACAGACTGCAAATCTGCCTAGCTCAGGGTGAGAATCCGGAAACCCATCCGTGACCTCCGCCTCCTCTGTTTTTTAAGAAAATTGCACTTCCAGGACACGCACGCCGGGGAAGATGCAGTAATTTGATTCAGCATGGCTAAGGAATGTAATCTTAATTAATTTCACTATGTTATTTAATTAAAACCTGTGCATGAGTGAAATAAATCTGCTGATGGTAATTATTTGCAAATGATCTCGCAAGCAGATTCGGAGAGGCCCAGATGATATGAAAATCAGAGGAAGCTGTTGCCAAACACTTCTCTCACAGGTTAGCACTGTTGTGTTTGTGTTCTGTCTGAAGTATCATAAAACAACACAATCCTCTCTAAGAATAAACATGTAGAAATATAATATTATGCATACACAAACGAATAAAACAGAACCTAAAAAGACACAGAAGCGAAACCTTATAGTATTTAAAAAAAATAATCATGCTGACAGACAACAAGCAGTGCTTTCTTTTTTCCACCGCATTTAATAACTTTGCAAGTGACCAATCACCTGAGAGCTCAATTACCTCACCCGCTGACCTGCAGATCAACCAATCACACTGTTCTGTCAACCCCTGATCGCCAGAACATTAGCTCAGTGTTTTAATGAAGCATTGCTCAAAACACCCACAGGCGGCTTTGAATACCCCGTCCTTTGCCACCTTTATATTTGTAGACCAAAACACACATATTTTCTTCGTGTAAGTAGCCTACAGTAATAATTGTGTACGGCAGATGAGCATATCGCATTTGATTCGTGAAATTGATGTCTGCGCATGTGACTGTGAGATCAGATAAATTAATTCTATTAACGACAGCCCACTGACTAATCAAATATCATGTGTGCATTTGTGTATATTACGTTTTTTAGCAGCAAAGAGGTGTCCCACAGGGATCGCTCTTCCACATTTACTGAAAGTTTTAGAGGAAATGACTGGCTTGATAAAATCAGGGTACAGGAATCGTTGCGGAGACAGGATCTGTTTTCTTTTAGAAGCAGAGCTGAGCTTGTGTTTCTCCTTCTTGGATATATTTACGCTGGATAGCTGCATTTATTACAATTTGCACCCAAAAAAACAAAGGGCAGGCGGTCAGAACATATCTGTTCAAATTTTATACTGCAATGACAATACATTTGATTAGTATGACATTGATTAACTCCTCTGCCTTCATATTTCCATGACTTTGCAAAAGCAGAAACAGTCGATTCAGCACATTGCACATCTCCGGAGAAGCTCATGGGGAATTTAGGGGCTACATTTGTAAACTATGTTAGTTAGAAGTTTCTGGAAGGCTACATAAGACTGACCTCGATCTGAAATATCCAACATTTCTCTCTAGCATGGCCTGAACTAAATGTTAATTTTACAGTTATTATAATTATGTATTTTTTTTTATTTAGTTTTTGTTTTGATTTTAAATGTTTCTTTAGTTGTTGTTGGTTTTTTTTTCCCTTCTTAATATATATATATAGTTATTTAGGAACTGGTAAGATTTATCTTTTATTTTAATAAAGATGCATTGTATATATTTAGTTCTACACAACTCAGCAAGATAGAAGTGTTGGATATTTCAGATTGAGGTCAGTGTTGTGTAGCATTCCAGAAACATTTAAGTAATATACAAATACAGTACATGTATATATATATATATACACACACACACACACAAGTAAATATAAAATACATATATAGTACAATATATGGCATCTTGAAGATATATTATATATATATATATATATGTACTACTTTACTTTACTTTGAGTTTTCCCAGTTTTGGGTAACTATTTTTCCCCCCCTTTTGGTTTCTATTAACCATAGCAAGACTGAAGTGACGCTTGTCGAATTCTTGTCAAAGTCTCGTTCTCTATGACCCAACCTGTGTCACATAAACACATCTCTGTAGTTTGGCCATCCGTATAATCACACCAAGCCTAGTCTGAACTCAGTTTAGCCTGAAGACATCGCTGAGCTTCCTCCTTCATTGGATCCAATCCATCATGCCTTCAAGTCCTCTGACCTGCTGCTTTAGTCTGCCATTTCATAAACACAACTGGACTTTGTTAAGAGCTGGCTACTGCAACTAACTCGCTCTGAAACTTGAAGAAGGGAAATTCACCACGAGTCGAATTCCTGCAGCTGGGGACATTTAATTCCTATTTATGTTTCGCCAATTTTCGAAATTCTTGGGATGCATCCAGTGGGATCACTCATCTATGATTTATCATTACTGAATCTTTTTAACCCTGATTCAGGTCAGTTTGAAATCTTGGTGTCCGGTTTTGTTCAGAGAACCGGGAGCGTTGGTCTCGGACCCAACTAAACTTTGGCACACAGATGTTTGTTTGCTTCTGTGAAACCTTCCACTGGTCTCTGTCCAAGGTGCCATTGCAGTTATGATTAATGTTACTGAGCAACTACTGGAAATATGAACATGTTTCTTTGATTTAAAAGAGAGAAGACAGAGTGACAGCGAGAATTAATGACCTACGGTTTTTGCACATTATTTGTTTATGAGAATTGAAATTTTTGACCATGAGCTCTATAAAGCTGAGTGACAGTTTGTTTTGAGAAAGTGAAAAGGAACAGAGAAGATTGGGTCAGGTATCAGATTAATATCACAGAAGCTTAAAACCTATTCAATATCAGGTTCATGTGTCTCACCACGAGAAGTTAATCTTCAATCCCTGCAGTTTTACACAAAAGCTAATCCCCATCCAATATCACATATATCATTTCAAAGCATATGGTTGAATTATCTCATACATATTTTACAGCTTCAGTTCAGCATAAATGGTTGATTACCATTTATAATTACGTTGAAGGAATATATCTTGATGTTTTTATCTTGTTCACAGATGAGCTAAGAGTGACTACCACACTAAACGGTGGCCCATCAGAGAGTGTTGCAACACTTTATGTTTCAACGTCAGTTTGACTCATTTTGGTTATTGCTTATTTTCCTAAATTGTAAGATCAAGTCTTCTTTTGGGTTACCAAGGAGTAAATGATAACATAATTTTCATTTTGTGTGAACTATTCATTTCAACTATTCAGTTAATCTATCTTACCTCATTCCTCCCTATTTGGTTTAGTCGTTTTAATTAATAAAAAAAGATATAAAATAAGAAGCATTTAGTTGTAAAACGTGTTATTTTAGTGTTATTTCTATACCATTATGTATCCTTATTAATAGCATTATTTAGTAGATTTATTAGCAATTTATTAATATTTGAATGTAATTATTAGGTTTTGGTAATTGTATGCAAACAATTAAAAAAAAATTATTAGCTTTTTAATTGCTTCTATAGCTTTATTAATTTTTTATTTATTTTAGTAATTTATTAGTTGTTTGCTAAGCAATATTTCAACTGAATATGCACTTTATATTTCAATTTTAATTTTAAACCCTATCTTGTCACTCTACCATTTTGTTCAGTTAATGGGGTTAAAGTTAATGGGGAAAGTCATGTTACTGAACATGAAGAGGAGCCTGCTTATTCAGATTAAAAAAATATATTTATATGTCATGGCAACAAATTAAGAACTATATGACAACAGTTTACTAAAACAGGGAATGAGTTCAATTCATGGTCACAATAAATACATTTTTGTCTGCATGTCATGTACAGGGCTTCATATATTGCTGTGCTTAAGTGGTTAAAGCGGGGATATTATTCAGCTTGTGAAACAAAGGCCTCCCCTTCTCAAAATGCACTAAATACACACTACTGCTGGCCTGATTAGGTTAGGGACTGAGAGAGAGCATTGTGGGTGTGTCTTGCAGTCAGAGAAGGGCTCACTCTCTGATTGCTGGATTGCCCTGGAGCACACGGTCCCTCCTACACCAAACGGAACCCCTAAGTACTGATCACGAGCATCTGGTGGAGAGAGAGAACTTTGCAGATAGCCAGTATCAGGCTGTCTGGCATTTTCTTCCCTGCTTCTCCGTCTGTTTTCTTGCAAAACAACCATACACGTTTGGCATTTCAACACATTTTAAATCCGTTTTGAATCCTTAGGCTCAGCTCCTAGAAAATAGTTTTGCTGCCCAGCTCATTTAAAACACATTTTGTAGGTTTCTAAGCTTTGGCATCATGCCGTAGAACCCGGGTCCTCTGTGTCACCTGCTGTAGGGCAGCTCTTAACACTGCAGCATCTGTGCACTGTGGCCTCCTGCCTTCCAGCCCCACAGGCCTGCAGGCTGAGGGATCCTGTGTGTGTTAATAATGAGGCCGGCACCGCAGCTACAGCTGGAGGACTGTAAGAGGGATATAAAAGGTCTTAGCTAGGTTCAAGCCAGCACAGGTGACCACTGTCACAGCCAGCAGCACACAGGTGGGAATGAGGAGCACTGGCTTGTCCGTATGCATTTTGATCAGTGACTCCACTGTCCCTGTAGTAAGGCAGATAATTGTATTGAGTTGTGCACAGTTCTTTGTGCTAGCTATTATCTGTGTGTCAGTACTGCCATGGCTACATTTTAAATCAAACTTATTTTGTGCAAAATGTACCCTTTTTTTATCTTTACAAAAACAGGCTACTCTCTTAAAACTATTGCTTATTTTAAAAAGTGCTCTTTAAGTATACAAAAGTTTACAGAAATAGTTTTGACTTTTAAAAGTTGGATTTAAATTTTTTCCTTTGCATTATTGCCGCTTGATTATTACTGATGGGATCAAAGACAGTGGAAGCTTTAACAGACTGTATTCAGACAAATGCACAGATCTCTTTCGATATATCAGATGTTTTGCTCTGCTCTGAAAACACAACTGACAGTGTGTTCATCAGTTTTGTATAAATGCATTTAACCGCAGCCGCGTCAGGACAAAGAGCACGTGACTGTCAGTGACAAAGTCTGTCAGCGTGCAGGTTTCGTGCATCTAATACCAATGCATTCCAAACGGTATATAAAAACAAATCTAAAGTAAAACACGACGGATGGAAGCACACACAGTCAAGCAACGTGCATGTGAATGTGTGCAGTGCAAAAAAGCCCGGTGCCTCTCCAGCGCGCACATGTGCCATATGCGGGAAAAACATCGATAATGAAATATTCAGAATCGATTTAGAATCGTTGCATCGATTTTTTTGTCCCACCCCTATTCACCATGGTATTTGTGGCTATACTAATTGTGATCAATCTGAATGACTAGTGTGATGGATACCGATCAGCGTCGCCCTGGCAACACAGGACACACACCTGGAACCAATTTGCCCGGGCCAGTCATTCACGGCAAGACCCATATAAAAGAGACACCAAAACAAGGAGTAACGAACTACGACTCCATTCTGCTGGATGTTTGACTTACCTTTGTTTACTCCTCAGATTTGCCGTGAACGACGAGCCCGGGCCAGCCAAGGACCACAGGAGCACTCTTCACCGCCACTGGAAAGGATTAAAAGGGGA
>JAUMHG010000067.1:9952823-9964829 GCA_032359395.1 Enteromius anoplus | reverse complement strand
CTTTTGTCAGGTGAAGCACAAAGAGCTTATTTTTCTTTACCATTATCACAAATGCATAATTATGACCAGCTCAAAACATAGATTCTCGCCCGGTTGGGACTGTCATCTACCACCGCGGCTCAGCTTTTCCACGACTGGAAATTTAAAGTACGGTTGCCAGCACGCGCCCAGGTGGCAGATCTATTACGTCTCGCTGAACACTGACTTATGGAGGGCGGCGCCACCGTGAACCAGATCGTGGAGAGAGTGGGGGTGGATAAAATGCTCCGGGCGCTGCCTCGCTCCAGGACCATCACGGAGCTTGTGGAAGCGATTGAGTTGGGGAACGCTGCTTTCCATCGGGACACAGGGGAGAGAGTGCCGTCATTTCCCTGGAGGGTGGTCCAGGAGCGACGCTCAACGGAGGGCACCCAGCGCGCAGTGCACAGGCCGTCAAGTCCCCGGGATGAGCCGATGCCTACAGACCCACCGGTTCCGGCGAACAAGAAGTGGATGGCAGGCTGCGCTGTCCACAGCGACGTTCCTCGAACGACCCCTCGTGTCAACGTGGAAATAAAAGGGAAATCCTACAAGGCAGTCTTGGATTCAGGAAGTAGCATTACCCTGATGAGACCCGACGTGTTAGGACCCCGGCCATCTCTTAAAGGTACGCTGCCAGTAATGTGTGTTCATGGTGATACCCAAAAGGTACCTACATGCTCTGTCGAGATAAGGAAAGGACTCACCAAAACCATCGTGGAGGTCGGAGTGGTCAAAGAACAACCGGTGGCAGTGTTACTGGGACGCGATTGGCCGGGGTTCGAAGAGGCCCGATCTTCTGCAGCGCAACCTGTTCGTCCAACCCGCCCCCGTCGACGCAGGCCATCCCGGAGAGCCAGACCAGCCATCGCCACCACGGATAGCGGGAGAGATGGTGAGTCCCCCTCTCGTGATAATAATGTCTTTGTTGATGTCTATCAGCAGGTCATGGGAGGGGGAGCGTTTGGAGTGGAACAGCGAGAGGATGACAGACTTAAACACTGCAGGACACAAGTACGGACCATGGAAGACCAGGAAGTCCATCCAGCTCCTTATCCTCTCCCACACTTCATCGTTAGGAATGGCCTGTTGTACTGTGTCGCACAGAGGAGGGGGGAGGAAAAACAGCTACTGGTGGTGCCTCGCACGAAGACGGAGACAATCTTAGAGCTGGCACACGCGCACCCCATGGCGGGACATGTGGGAGCTGCTAATACGGCCCAAAGGTATACGGGACCGTTTCCATTGGCCCGGCCTGGAGGCCGACGTCAAGCGTTTCTGCGCGTCCTGTCCCACGTGCCAGCTCACCTCACCGAATAAGCCTCCCCCAGTCCACTCATTCCTCTGCCCATCATCGGGGTGCCCTTCGAGAGGATCAGTATGGATCTTGTGGGGCCGCTGCCGAAGTCCAGCCGGGGTCATGAACACATCCTGGTTATCCTGACTGACCAGGGGACCCCCTTTATGTCCCGGCTAATGGCTGTTAGCTCATTAACTAAATTCAGCAATATATTTCTCATAATTTTATATTTTATTTAGAAGCATTTTTTTTTGTTGGTTCATGGTTCATACTGAAAAGTGTAAACAAAACTTATGACTGGCATACAACTTTTTAATTCAATATTATATAATAATTTCTAGAAAAAATATTAATTTGAATAGTTAGTGTCACAAACTCGCTGCGGTGACGTCGGAGGCTCGGAGGCAGGCGATTCAATGAAAACTTGAACATTTATTGAACAACATAAAGACATGAAAGCTGACGCACTTAAGAGATCAATGCTGACTATCACAGGAACGAACGTGTAACTTCAACGACAGACAACTGGGCATTCTTCTTCTTCTTCTTAGTTTTTAACGGCGGCTGCCAACCAACTTAAATACTGTAGGTGCATTACCGCCACCTTCTGCTCCAGAGTGTGGAACAGAGTTTCACAATCTACTTATCAAACCCGTTTCTTTAATAAAATTGAAGACGACTTTACTGTTTACTTCACTTGCCCATTTTATTAAAACCTTCAACTTTAAATCCTGGTTTACACTTTTTCTTATTTCTTCCATCATTGTTACTCTTTCTTGGTCATACTTCCTACATTCAAGAAATACATGAGTTATTGTTTCTTCAGCATTACAGGGATCACATAGTCCATTTGGGTGTTTCCCTATTATTTTAAGTGTGCTATTTAAATTTGAGTGCCCTAATACTATTCTGTTGAAAATAACCTCTTCTTTCCTTGACTTACCTATAAACTTTATGTTTTGATTTGCCTTGTTTATTAAACTGTAGAGGAATCTACCCTTTATTTCATTATTCCACTTAACTTGCCACTCTACCACTTTACTCCATATTAAAACCTTGGACAACTGGGCATTACACAAGACACGGTTTAAATACAGGACATAATCAGAGACAATGGGGAACACCTGTACACACACAAGGCTGGAAGGGAGTGAACACTAATGAAAGGGCGGAGTTATAAACGGGGGAAGACACCAGGATACAGAATGCAAACACAACACGAGGAGCACATGGAACAATGACAACAAAAAGACAGGAGATACATGACGGCATGACAGTTTGCATGTACAAATAATCTTCAATCATTTATCCATTTATTTTGGCATTAAATTTGTCATTTGATTTTTGTTCCATTTAATTTCCTTTAATTAAAAAAAATAATGTACATTTTATTTTATTTTGTGTGTGTTTATTTTTTGTTTGTTTGTTTTGTTTTGTTTTGTTTTGTTTTATTTCTTGCAAATGGATTTTTTTTTTAATTGTGGGAGAAGTACGATAAGATATCCAAGGAAATTATAATTTTCTTATGCATGATTTATTGCCTTTCTGTAAATATGATTGCTGGTTTAACATGTCTGTCAGACTGCCATTTGCCCTTTATATGTGTATAAACAGCTATTACCCAGATAACTACAATATAGACAATCAAATGTTTGATTTATAGACTAACAGTCTTTGGGTGAGAGTATACAAGAATAATTCCCAGTACTGTGAGCAAAATAGCACAGAATTACTGTAGTTATGTACCAGTACGTACCGTCCCACTTATGACCCAGCACTGCTTATGACCCTCTCTGCGCAGGAAGTTCATGCTGACTTCGTTGTGTGAGGTATGTTTTGGGAATTTGATTTGTTGGCTCGAACAGGCTTTCCTTCAAAGGCCCCAGTATGACCTCTCTTGACCCAAGCGTGGTCCCCAGGGGTACGATCACGGCAGCATTTCAATCAGCAAAGCATGCAGAAGTCTGAAGGACAGTGGAGTGTGTTTGTGTGTGTAAGTGATACCTATACAACTCACATCTCTCAGCACTATCCCACAGGCCATTAGTATTGTTTTGAACCCCATGCCCAAAACATGTAATAATAGACAGGTTAGTGAAGGCTAGCATAGGCACTCCTGTCAGCTGAATTAATGAACACTATTTCTTTGGACACAGGGGATGACATATCTGAACTGGCAGACATATTTGGAGACTACGGCAATGAAGCTGTGCCTTTGCAACGATGATAACTAGAAGTCATATTATATTTCTACCCTATAAACATTTACTGTCACTAAAAGCAGCAGTCTGTCTAGGACTGAACATGTCATTTATAACCTATTGCCTTTAGACAGAACGCAAGCAAGGCTGTTCGTGTTTCCCTGCTCTCAACATTCTTATCTCCGGCTCTTTTTAATTATTTCAAAGAATTAGGCTGGACAGACTTCATTTAAAACTTTACTTCAATTTAAGTGGATTTGGGTTTTACTGATGCAGACTTTCCAGTCTGGCAAAGTGCTTTGAGACAAAGTACTTTCATTTTCTTAGCGTCTTTTTATCTAAAAATACTGGGAATGACTCATAGGGCCAAAATTAATAATTTATTTGCAGATACATTTTCACATTTCCAGATAAAAGTTGGTGGAATGAAAAGTTGTTGATCCATTTGTAAACCATTAAATATTTAGCTGGACTTTATCCTTATGATAATAACCATTATTGGATGCCCTGCCTGCTTTTAATGGAATAGTGTACCCAAAAATGGAAGTTTGCTGAAAATTAAGCATTACATGATTTGGTAACCACTGGGTGCCATCAGAATGAGAGTTCCAGACCATCATTTAATGTCTTGTGAAGGGAAAAGCTGCATATCTGTAATACAGAAATTCATATTTTAACTTCAAACCACTTTCCAGCTATTTTTTAGCACTATACAGCACTATGCTTTTTCTGAATCAGGAGAGAAATATGCACGGATCACAAACTAAACAGCTCTAAACAAACGTGTTGGTAAATTTGGATGTGAGAGGAGAACAGAGGATACACTTTTTCCAACCTGGTCTCATAAAAGTACCTCTGTGCACTTTTTGCGCAACACTGTTTTTATGTACCATACTGCAGGTTTCACAGGAGTTTTAGGAGTAAAACACAGCTTCAACACAGGCACATTTTTATTACAGCGATAGGCATGTACTGTGGCTGCTCAGAACTGAAATATCCCTGGAAAGGTTAATGCTTAAATTAAGCTAAATATGTCCTTCACCAAATCCAACCCTTAGCTTACCTGATAATGTTAATAAATGCAAAATTGATACAAAAACACAATTGTTAATGCAACTATGTTATTTCAACTTCCATTTAGACAGACTTGATCTGTTTTGTCAAACTGTAGTTACACTGGATTTAATCTGGAGCTCCTCGTTTCTTAAGTAGTCCTACTCCATACTCCATAGTAAACCCATAGATATAAGGCTGGGTATGTGTGATGCTAACATTCAAAATAATCGATTTTCCAATCTCTCCGTATATAAATATTGTTTTTAAGTCATAACATAATATTATTATTGTAGTAATTTTGCATTATACTTCATTAATCAAAACTCTGCACATTTGTGTGAAAAGGAATAAAAGGTCTGAGTTTTACTGCCTAGTGTTTATTTCTTTTGGAGACTGCAGTAATATGTAATTATTGGTACGTATTTGGTGTCTCGCTAAAAAGTGCACCACAGTACATTTATACCATGAGACCAGGAAGACTTTTCCAATGGTGGAAGTGTTATTATGGATAATTCAATTCAATTCAATTTAAATTTATTTGTATAGCGCTTTTCATGATACATATCATTGCAAAGCAGCTTTAAACCAAAGTAATGTTTTACAGTATATATATAGTAGTCGTTTGTACATGTACATATCGCATAGATGTGAGGTAAAGATCAATTAATGACATAATCAAACAGACAAGGAACATTGCAACAAACAATGGTATGTTGCCAATAATAAACTGGTATGTTGGCCAGATGTTATGGTCTGGTTTTACAAACAGTCCTATTTTCACTTCACATGACACATTAACTGAACACTTTGTGAATTACTGTGATATTTTTATCAGCTGCTTGCAATGATTTTAATAGTACAATCACTGCAAAGGATTCATTTGTAAGCAGATGAGACTGTATGATGCTAATTTTTTCCAAATCTGTTAAAGATGAAGAATAAAAATCATCTACATCATAGATGGCCTGAGGCTGAATACATTTTCAGCAAATTCAATTTTTTAAAACGATATTCCTTGAACATGCTAGCACTAGATTGGTGCACTGGATGAAGTGACTTTAACGCTTCAGACTCTTTGCTAGAATAGAGATAGAGAGAAGCGTTTAGTGACGGATCCTCCATGCACTGAATACACTCATCGATATGTCATTACACAATGGTGGGGTAGAATGTGGTTAAATGAAGAGTTTTTGCAATTCGATTGGTTGGTAATAGCACTGGCTTTACTGAGCATTGTGCTCTGTATACTGAACAGATATTTTGCCACCAGCTCGCTATGCTAGATTATTAACTGTCAAATGCAGTATATATTTGTGACCATGTGTGAATGTGTCAAGGGAGAGATGTCATTTTGCCTTCTAAAGCACTGCAGTATGAATAATGTTTTCAAATTTACTGCCAATATATGCCTTACCAAAGTATATCTTACCCTTAGTGAATTAGGCTTTAAAAAAGTGTTGTTTATATGCTATTTTATTAAATTAAAATGTATATGTATTTCCAGAACATTACTTGTCCCCTTAATATATTGAATCTCCAGCAACAACAATAACTGCTAAACCACAACATAAGTATATTCGAAAGACTTAATATTAATTAATTACAACAAGGGCACTAATGTAGTCCGTGACAAAGTTTGTAATATACTAAACCAAATAACAATTATTATTGTTAATTATTTTCTCAGCAAGTATTTTGGCTCAAATGCAAATTCTCTGTGTTGAACTCATTAGGGTAGTCCACTAAGAGCCATTGTGTGTTTTCTTGGCTTGAAGTCAATTTGGATACGTGGTGCTTTCACTCAGAAACTGCTGAGGTTTAAAAAGGAACTAATAGGTGGGATAAGCTACTTCTTTTGTGGAAAAAGCAATTCTGAACACAAAAGAGTGAAAGTAATGTGGCATTTTGAAGATAAGAAGCAGGCACAGGTTACATATTCATGTGCATGTGTAAAATCACAGTTTCTACTAATTTTGATGAGAAGTGGATGTGATTTTGGCTCTGATTCTCTCAGTGTCCAAATCTCACCAGAGTTATGTTCAGCTCCAGCACATTCTTGCACAATTGTTTTTTTTTTTTTTTTTTTTTTTTTAAGAAAGTTGTTTTAAACTAAACTACAGGATTACTGGCAGAGCGCAATTCAATCTTTGAATGCCAACACAAACCAAAATAAAATAATAATAAAAAAGTACTGGGACGAATGCAAACAATACATACAAAGTATATTAAGCAATAAAAACCACCAGTGACATAAACAGGGTGGCATGTCCAGCTGTGTTTTATTTATGGCACTCCAAACCCTAAGTGCCATGTGAAATAACTCATTAAAGCAGAAACAAAAGGTTTCTCAGTCTCTGTTTTGTAGACTTTCACCAGCTTAGTCAAACGTCTTCAGAGATAAGTATTTGGGTATAAATTGGGTTTTGTGTAAAGCATGTTGAATTTGTCCGTGAAATGACTGTTATGGTTTGTTATTCGTGAATAGATCAGTCTGGCATGTGCTTATCTCAAGCCAACAAATTCCCTCACTTTTCATGAATATACATCAAGCCAGAAATGTGGACACACAAGCACCTCCACCAGTCTGGCCTTCTGTAAACTCTCCCTGCAGCTTCCATCAGTCACTCCACATTGTGTGAAGGCCATGAAATGAAGCAGTTGGCCTTCCTACTTAAGTAAATAATCTTTTCAAATTAAACAATAGGAAGCTGAGGTCATGTAACATCAGAGAATGTAAATAAACGCATACCTGCTGACTGTTTAGGAGTGAATTCCATAAATCGTCCACCCACTCACGTTGCCTGAGACTCACATTTGGTGAAATATAATTATTGAAAACACTAGTTTAATCTAACACAGAATTTGAAATATTAGTACAGAAACTGCAAACTTCTCAGAAGAATGAATGAACGAATGAATGGATATTGCAAAATATTAATAAGAAAAAAATGCATTTGCAGCATGTGAAAATATAGAGGCAGTATTACATCCTGGATATTAATGTTTCTTTACAGCATGAAAAGAACACAGTATCTTTTTTTATTGTGCAAATCCCAGTTTGATTAAATTTCCTTTGTCCAACTCAGCATGTGTGTTATACCTGCTGTAGTCAGGATACTCATAGAAAGGTCACAAAACATAAATAACCAAAAAATTATACAAATACAGTGCATTTGAAATATTAAGAGCTGAAATCATGCACGTTAAAAAATATATATTATTATAGATAAAATAACACTTCTCAAGCTTCGACTAAATCTTTTGAGTAGTGCTTTATACAAAGCAGCAATGAGTCTTAGAACATCGGTTAGAGTCCACATCTTTGAGTGTACATCTATTCCATCTGTTTGCATTCATTTTCTACCAGAGCTTAGCAAAGCAGGAATTTTCCTGTGCGTTTAGTTCTGCTAGTTACTGTCAAAGGACAAATCATACAAGCCCACCTGGAATGCTTTTATAATCTTTCCAACAGTTTATGAATTTCCGAGTCAAAGCATTTTTCTTACACAGATTGGTCAGCGAATAAACACATTCTGCAAGTCTGATTTGCATTACTCTAAAAATATATTTATATGTCCTTTAAACAAAGCCATATAAAGTTTGTGATCTCTCTGAGTTTGAACTTCAGCAACCTGTCATTATCCAATTTATTCAATTAAAACGGCAGACATCAGAGCACAGGTCACGGTCGACTTGAAAGTAAATCAATGTAGTCAACATTCTAGGCCGGGAAAATTTGGGGTTGAGAAATGGTGGCATAATATCTCTGCAGCACAGTTCAGTGCTTGTTTCATTAAATGTCTCACGAGTCTAGAAAAAGACTAATGGTAGAAAGCACGTTGGAGGTGGTTGCCAAGCGGTTTTTTAATAATCTTAAAAGGCATATTGACAGGGATTTGGAGCAAATGATTAGCGTCACGGTGCAGTGGCTGTAGTCCAGACAAGTCCCTGATTCGGGTGGAGTTTGAGTCAAGATTTTAAAGGCAATATATAGTCAAAATCGGTCTGAATTCACAGTAGTCACAGTAATCATGAAACAGTATACAGTGGGTAAAAACAAAACAAAACAATGTACATCCAGTGAGATTCTGATGTACACTTTACTTTAACTGGCAAGTCTCATGAGAGACAACTTTTCAAGTATTTTGGGATTACATTTATACTACACACATTCATACTAGACATGCTATTTGTTGTTTTATAAATCTCATCTTGGGACATTTATTGGGAGCATGTATGAGATTATGATTTAAATGTTCATTTTTATTTTCTATAATAATTTTCATCTGTATTAACTTTGCCATCATCTATTTTTTTTTTTTTTACCTGAGTTTAGACTTTCTAGGCCTTGAATGTGGCTCTCGAATTTCATCAAAAATATCTTAATTTGTGTTCCGAAGCTGACCAAAGGTCTTACAGGTTTGCAAGGACATTAGGGTGAGTAATTAATGACAGAATTATCACTTTTGGGTGAAGTTTTCAATTTTTTTGCATACAGTGATCTGACAACTGATTGAGCAGAAAAAGCCTATTAGCAAACGACAGTACAGGGAACAACTTTACTACCGGAAGGAACGATCCATTATTTTTCCGATCATCCATTGCTAAACAAGGCTCATCATTTAACAAAAGGTCTCTGTCGCCTGTTTCCATGAGTCTGTCTGATCAGTCAGTGAGGAAAAGACTGTGTAGCAATATTACCTGGACTTGATTGGACTCAAAATATCTTACATGAGCTCTTTTGGTGGAAACAATTTAATAAGTTATTCTTTAAGCTGTTATTTGAAGTGAACTTCTCTCCTGATGCTGATTTTGCGATCGGTGCAATTTGTAAGCTACCCAACGTGATTCTAAAACTACTTCCACCAGTATGTTGTAGGAATCGTTCAGTTCTGCTGGGTTCAATGAGGTTTTACTGGCTGCAGGTTTGCGTGCTGGGACTCGAGTGAATTTGTACAGAATATCTCTGATCGTCCATTGTCTTTCAAACTCCAGCCCTGACCCGCAATTCATGTCTCAATTTTTTATAAGACTAATGGACTCCAGGAGAAAGCAAACATCTTTCAGTTCATCCACCCCACTTTCGTCGTCTTGTTTTATTTACAGTTGTGTGTGACCTCTTAATGATAGCTATTGTTTTAGGTGGAAATCTGCAGGCTAGCGTGCAATAACAGCGGCTTTTCGAATCCATCAGCGGAGAGCTTTCTTCCCCTCTTCTTTCTGATTCAGCTTTTCCACAAGCCCAGGCTCAACCGCACATGGCTCACAGCCACTGGGCTTTCCAAAACACCCACAGGCAGCCCAAAATGTCAGAGGGCGAGGGCCATAGTCCCGACTGCGTATAACACAGACCCCAAAAAAACTGAGCAAACCCTGGAGGCACAAAATTCAAGAATGCAGCCTTATTGCTTTGGGAGGGGTGATCCCAATGTGAGTCTCACAGGTTTGAGTAGATTCTGCATAGGTTTAGTAGGATTTCATAATGTAACTCAAAGGTGTTAGATAATAAACAGATGTCAAACCCATGAAATAAAGCCACAAAATGCAGACTTCAGCTTTCAAGTTTCTATTGTCCTGATAGAAAAGAGCTGTGAAGAACATAAAGACAGAAAAGCAGGCTTTTAACTCACACATCCCACATTTGGACTCAATCGGCTGTATGAGCTTGCCTTCTAAGACCTTTAAACAGGAACGCCGGCTCCGTTTTTAATTTCACCCGCGTAACCTCGACGGCTTCCTCGCCACTCAAAGATGGCAGAATGCTAATTTTACTTTCCACTCAGCCCTCTGAAACATTTCTCATCCTTTCTGTTCTTCACAGATGCTTTTCAAAAGCATCTTCTAAACCTTCTGAGGAGTCATTGTTCTATTTCTCTCCCACTCAATCTGTCTACTGTGTGGTTTTGATATGTTTCTCTCTTCTTCCACCAAACGCATTTCAAGGAGGAGGATGGAGACACTAAGGATGGCTTTGGATGCAGACTCTTTGTTGTGAGTCCAAGGCCCTCTTCTCTTCATCAGGGATTCGGCATCAGTGTGGGCTGCCCTTGCTTTCCTCGTCTGTCTTTCTGTCCTTTAACCCTTCCAGCTGGGGTTCAGTGGCTCCAAAGGACCCAGTACTTCACCCAGCCCAGCTATCGATCGCTATCACGCAGGACGGAGCGGGGGTTCAGCTCTCTCAGGTAAGCAGGGTGTTTAAAGAGCTTGTGTCGGAGAAACAAAAAGCGAGAAGGTCATCAAAGACTAGCCGTCTGGGCTGGGAAGGCATGATATCTTGATTACAAAATCTTGCAAAAAGTTGAATGTTTCTACTGGAACATGTAGGAAGAGAGAGAGAGAATATGTAATGGAAAAATATATGTGTTTATTTTTTCTCTTACCGGGTTTATGTCTCTTCATTCAGTACATTTATAACATCAATCATTGGATTTTATGGACAATTGGATTAGACTCAATAACAATACCAAAAAAGAAAAAAAATCTTTCACCGTAATTGCAACTGTTGCATCAGTGTTCTGGAGTTAAAGCGTGTTTTTGTCATAGTCAAATACTCAGTTTAACAATACACATAGTGAGCACAGTTTAGGCTCTATGCTTGACTTCTAGATTATTGGCCTAAGATGCATAAAAAAGTCATTGATTTTGGATAGGATCTCTATCATAGGAACAAGCAAAACAGAAAAAAAAAACATTTAATGCTGTATAGACATATTATTCAAATAATGTTGATTACTATTAACTTACCTTGTTGCGCCAAAACCATATACTGTTATTATATTTTGTTGAACAAAAATTTTTTACAAAAATTATGTTATTATATTTACATAAACGTACCGAGCACAGAGGTACAGGACCAGGTTGGAATATGCACTCAAAAGAGAGTCATGCAAAAAAAATAAAATATATAAAAAATTGTCAAATACAAGAAGACATGGCTCTTCAGTAGTAAAGAAGCCACTGTGATCCTGGATGACTTTACTTGATCTGCACAATCTCCATCTGTCATTTGCCGTTAAGGAGAGAATGAAGCAGAGAAAAAGAGACAGACAGAGAGAGAGCTGTGTGCATGCTCGTGAAAAATGCCCGGACAAGGGCAGTAAAATGATGTTTCTTTTGTCTTTGAGTAAGTGACATGTTTATGGGCAGGCGCCGGCCCATCATAGCACATCCATCACTTAGAGAGGGCCAAGGGGATTGAGTTTCCCCCAATTTCATGCTCTTCGTCTCCCCCCTCACTCTCCTTTTCTCTGTGACATATTTTTATGAGTCACCCTGTTATAGCCTGTGAAGCTACCTGTCCCAACATGATGTGCCTTTCATCCCATAGCGAAAGAGAAGAAGAAAAAGAGATGAAAATGTTCCCCAATTGAGTTGTCACAACAAGACAAGCATTTATACAAGTCCACAAGTTATTTCAATTCATAAAATGTA
>JAUMHG010000067.1:9897663-9915776 GCA_032359395.1 Enteromius anoplus | reverse complement strand
GGTGGATGGGAATTAACTCATAATTAGATCTAAACACAGGAAGGACCAAATAAGGGCAGACAGGAACTGACAAGGGAGAACGAAACTAAGACAGGAAGACATGAAAACGAAACTAAGAACAGACATAAAACAGACAAGAATGTTACAACATTATATATTTATACATATATATTTATTTTATTTATTAGTTAAGTTGCATATTCCATATATATTTTTGGACTGATAATAAAGTCAAATAAATGTGAGAGTGGTAATGTCATTTCATTCTTATTGGTCAGTTAGCCTGACTCAGATCAGTTTCCAAGCATAAGTGACTGAGCTTGATCTAATATTTGATTTATGGATCCAAATCATTAGACAATGAGTCAGACTAAGTGAAGTAAGCCTGGCTTATTTGGTAAAATTGTTTTATGAAACTGGCCTCCTGTCTACCTGTAACACTAGTTAACTTAACTAGCTTGGCAAGTAATAGATCCGCAAAGCTTACCTAAAACAAAGTTTCAGGCTACACTGCATACGTCACAGAAAGATTTATTGCCGTACCACATCATGTGAACAACTGCATTTCAGAAGTCTTAAAAACATGTCTACTGCCAAAAGGGCTATTTTACTCCCAAGTTAAGAGACAACATTTTATGTAAACCTGTCAAAACATGCATTCATCTCCTTTGCAAAGGCTGAACAAGAACTCTCTCCCATAACCAAAACCTTGATGAAAAACTAATGGAAGGCTTCAACATAGGTGGTTTATTTCAAGAACGTGGCATTATTTATAGACGAGCATCAGTTCTTCGTCTATTCAAGTAAATAAACAGCACATGTGTTTAGCGGGTGGGTTTGTATGCTCATATTCAGTTGGGTTCCTTGGTCAAGATGTCTTTGAGCATTAAATTAACACAGCTGGCTTGTGGACCGAATTACTTTACAGGTGGGATGGCCAACAATCACATCACGGGTGTGAGAAATAAATAGTTATATTTTTATTTGACAGACACTTTTATATTATACTGTGTGTATATATATATATATATATATATATATACACATGTATGTATTTATATATGTATGTACAAATATGCATGTATTTAAGAAAAACATTATGTTTATTTATTAAATATATTTATATATTATTAAATACATTCATATAAATATGTAAATGCATACATATATTAATATTTAAAAAATATTTACTGTATGTGTGTGTGTATTTATATACACCTAATAAATTATCACAGACAAAAAAAAACAGCCAAAAACATTTATTTAGAACGTAATTAACTATGAAAAATCTTTTTAATCTTTATTTCCTGGAAACAGAACCCATGACCTTGATATTCCCATCACCAGAGTATAATAAAACATTAGATTCTGGCATATTCATTAAATAGTTTGCACATACAGGACTGTCACGATGGGAAAAGGATAATCAGAGAGGCCATCAGTGTCCTATAAAAACCAGTGGATTATTAAGCCATATTACAGCATTTATGAGCACATTTCTGCATTGGACCGTGGCATCAGAAGGTTGCCTTTTATTAGAGAAATATTTGTGTTTTTTTTCTCCCTACATTAAATCCTACATGCTGTTTTATGAATAACCAACAATGTGTTTTGTCAAGAATCTCATTCTTTTTTTAATAAAAAGTCATCAGCTGCATTTTCATTCTGCTTCAAAACAGGCAGAAACCACAGCAGGCCTCATTTGCGTTGCCATTTTTAAGGTAAATGATATTTTAATGACTTAATTATGTTTAGTAACAAGAGTAATGCAATTCTGTATTCAGTCAGTGACTAACCCCAATCTGTTTGCATAGAAAAGTGGCACTTTTCCCCCCTTGTAAACACTACGTTTTTGTTTAGAGTTGATGTGTGTTGATTTATTGTATAATTGTAATTTACACAGGGCTTGTGGGTGTACGTGTATGACAGAATGTAAGTGTTAGTGTGGACATGTGTATGTGAGAGGAGGTGAAAAGGAGAGTGTAAGAAGGAGTGGGTGAACGTGTGTATTTGCATGTGCATGACGTGTTCACATCTAAAATCTAGTGTAAACGGGACAATCACTGTCTTAAATGTCACTGGGAAAAATGGTTAATCAAGCCCCTTGATTTCTGTTAGAGAGGCATAAATGTTCCACTCGCGTTATCAAAGAACCGCTGCAGTCTGCTCAAATAGCGTGCAGTTGCTCTAAGTCTGTCATCTAATGGCCTCAACTGTGTAAAATGCAACACAGGGAAGGTAAATTTCAAATGGCAGGCATGAAGAGCAGGGAAAATCAGTAGAAGATGCTGATTTGGTTTGTATAATCTACCACTGAGTGTGTAACGCTGTGACAAAACCTCCTTCTGCTGGGTGAGTGGTCAAAAGTTGTCCAAATGAACTTTGAAGCCCATTAGAATGACGCATTTATGTGAAAACATACGGACGTAAACAATCACTGCGCTGTAAAATGAACTTTTACTTGATTAAGCAAATTAGGTTGGTTTTAGTTAATGTGTTTAGATTGATTCAGTGATAGAAAGAAAAGTTTATTTACAGTAGATGTTACATTTTATTTACAGTACAAACCCATTAAATGAAGTATAAAAACCTTTTTGCTGGGTTTTGAGGGATTTTAGCAAAAATGGGGATTTGACACCGCATACAAATGAGGAATTAATATCAGCATATTTTCATATGAACAATAAAACAGAGGGGCCAGAATTGCATCACATTTCTCTTTTTAGCCTCTCTATTTCAACTTTCTCCTCAAGCAAGCACACCGATGCCATTCACTCTGATTTACCAAGTGCTAGAAATCCTTTAAAGATTAAATAAGTGTTCAACCGGTAAACATTACTATATCCCATTAGGTCTGTCTTCATGGCTCATTTCCATCATCATTCCTGTGGTACTACTGCATTAATTTTGTTGGAATGCGCTGTCGTTATCCGCATTCGTAGAATGAACCAAGAACCTAAATATGCTGCTGATGAATGGAGGAATTGTATTTTAATGGATGTCAAAGCTCATGGAGTCCAAGTATGAGACAGAGGTTAGGAGAAGGTAAGCAGGGGGTTAAGGGCACTTTCACTTATACTGAACACATAGAAATCTCATATATGTCCTTGGGATGTGGAGGTTTAGGAGGCAGGAGTGTGATGTTGCCCTTATACAACAGGTATACCATCTCTCCTAAATACTGAGCTTTTTGTCATTGTCATAAAAAGTAAATTCATTTCTGTGTTATATACACTTGGTATTCCTCCCAGGAGTCAGGCTTGTTCCCAGTGTTTCAATTCACCTTACAATGTGTTTGATTGAATACAGCCCCAGTTTAATGAAATGCCATGCTTCGGTTATATTCCCAGAACCAGGTTGGTTCAGCAGATGCCCGTATTTCTCAGTGTTGTAGCTGAGAAAACAGGAGTTACCTCCTTATCTTCCCATTTCACTCTCTTTTTTCCACAGTCTCCCTTTTTTCCGCAGTCTGAGCTAGAGAGGCTTAATAATATCCCAGAGGCACGGATGAAACGCTCTCTCTCCACAGTGTCTGTTTACCAAAGAGAGTGTTTGAAGTTGAGCTCAAGATGTCTTCATTTCTCCACCAGAGGAATGTTCCAACGGGTAAGATTCGTTATTCAAATGGGGGTGTGTGAGAAGAAATGATGAGGGAAAGGAAAGAAATCAGCCGGTGTTTCCTAGATGTGCTATAAATATTGTTCAGCCAAAGGATGTCGGCATGGAGGCATCTTTGTTTATACATATCAGAGAAAGCGTTGAAGGAACGAGCATCTCACAGCATGACGGTTTAGCATTAGTGTCGTATCAGTCTGAATCTCCCACAGCTGTGTTAGTCTGGCCATCATCATTAATGCATCGCACATTTCACTCTCTCTGGGCCTCCGTTCAAACATCTCCTTCATTTTAAATCTGAATACGAAGGTCAAATGTCAGATTTGCTCAACTTTTTGATATAGTGACATTGCACATGAAATAACTTAATGGAAAAAGACCAAGTGTGCCACATGAGTTCTGGAAAGTGAAGCTAAAGCATCTGGATTGCCAGGTGAATGCAATAAAGGTTACACTTTTTTTTTTTTTTTCAAAGATGGTTACCAGAATTTGAGGTAGTTCTTGCGATTGGTTCTGTGGGGGGTTTGGGTGGGACTATGATACTGTGACTCCACCTCAAGACCCTCTTAGTGATGCAAGATGGCCTGGGCCATACTGAGATCATTTGGTATGAAATTGAAATGTTTTGTTCTTAAATAAAAAAAATAAATAAAATTTAATTGTCCACTGAGTGGAGCTAAAACAATGGTTTCAATTTTTATTACGTTGCTATAGATACATATTGCATATTGCTTTTATAGCGACAAATATCTAGGGACTGTCGCTAAAAGCTAATGCTCCATCATAGGAAATATGTACTACACCAAATCCAACCCTAAACCTACCGGAAAGCAAATGCAAAAGGACATGTGGCTAGGTATGGTTTCCCATACAGAAAATTTGTGCTCTGCGTTTAACCCATCCAAGTGCACACACACAGCAGTGAGAAGTGAACAACCACACACATACACACAACATGAACACACACCCAGAGCAGTGGGCAGCCATTGCTGCGGCACCTGGGTAGCAATTGGGGGAACGGTGCCTTACTCAAGGGTCTCACCTCAAGTTGTAGTATTGAAGGTGGAGAGAGCGCTGGTTATTCACTATCCTCACCCACACATTTGTTAATGCAACCGTGCCATTTCAACTTCCTTTTACACAGATTTGAACTGTTTTGTCAAACCAGTTAAAAAGGATTCAAACCAGAGCTCCTCGCCTCTCAAGCACAGTACATCTCTTTACATCATGAGGTACCAAAAAAAACTACTGTCTTTGAAAACTTATAGATAAGAAGCTGGATATGTATGATCCTAACATACAGAGGCATCAGTTTTCAAATATCCCAGGATAATAATATTGTTCTTAAGTCACATGATATTCTTCAAGTAATTGTGCAAAAATTACACCTTATTTATCGAAAACTCAGTAAATTTGTGTGAAAAGGAATTAAAGATGTCAGAGTTTCATCACTTCTAGTGTCAATTTCTTTCATCTATAATTTCCTCTGGTTTTAGGGATTACTCAAGGTTAAGGTTAAAGTTTAGGTGTAATGATATGGTCAGGGCATTTTTTTTTTTAATTAAAAGTTTGTTTCAGAACACATCTCACCAAATTAGGACATGTGAGGGAGAACGATTTTGGATTAACAAATTTACTAAAATGTATACTCTTCCAGTGCTCTGAAAGAGAACCATTTAGAATTAACCAGTCCAA
Organism: Enteromius anoplus; assembly: GCA_032359395.1. Taxonomy (NCBI): domain Eukaryota; kingdom Metazoa; phylum Chordata; class Actinopteri; order Cypriniformes; family Cyprinidae; genus Enteromius; species Enteromius anoplus. The sequence continues at coordinate 9,910,466 of JAUMHG010000067.1, read as the reverse complement.
TTTAAGATATAAGATTTCCAATGTTACTTGTGTGACAGACCACTATGCTTAGTTGCTTTTGCTATGACCGACAAGCCATATGCCTCTCTCACACTACACACCATGGTCTCACGCAGTAAAAAATACACCACAGAAGAAAGAAAAAAGTGATGGCATGCCGATGGACAAGAAAGAGCAGGGTATGAAATAAGGTCTCAGCTTTAAATGTTAAATTTTTTAAGAAATCCTAATAATAAATATCATTTTGTGGCTGTTTAATGTGTTGGGAAAGATTACTGTACTGCCTCAGTTCGAGTGGCACACATAAAACAATCACCTTTTCATATTTACATAAATTAAAAAATAAACAGGAATAACATCATAACATATTTTTTGGAAAGTTTAAATCCATGGAAGCTTTCTACTCTCCTGAGTTGTTTGTAGGGAAAAATGGCAGATTCAGCATTATGACTGGTCAGGTCACCTGTCAATCAATACTCAATAGTCAAAATAGTCAATTGGTTGTTTCAATGCAACCAATTCAATTCAATCTACAGATACAGTGAGAGTGGACTGATAGATGGCTAAGCCTCAGTGATCTTTAGAAACAGATCATTTAATTGAATTTGTAATTTTTTCTCCTAAAATTTAAAAACAAATGAATATGAAATTTAAATTGATAATACTAGTATTTCAGCAAATTTTAATAATATATTATTTACTTTGGCTTGAAACGCAATGTAAAAAAAATAAAAAATAAAGACACCCTAATAAGTAAAATAATTCTCCATTCTACCTTTTACACAATTATAAGAAGCAATCCAATCCAATGAATGATTTTGTTATTTGTATTGTCTGTGTATTCAGCATACAGGAAGAGAAAGAACAACTGAGACTAAGCCATCGAGCGCCACGGTATCGGTCTTCTGTCCTGCGGCTGAACAGCTACTTATCAGGTCACATAAGCCACGCATTGATTCCCATTACTGAATCTTGTTATTGTTGGTTTGTATGGCTCAAGGGAGAGTTTACTGCTTGCCACTTAAATCAGTTGACTTACAGTGTTCCATTTGTGCTCATTAAGGCACGGGTCATTGAAGGGCAACATGCCTTCGTCACAGTTTGGGGAAAATAGATCATTTCACACTCAATTTAAACCACAAAAGGGTGCCATTAATGTTCTTGTAAACATTTATGTTTCTATTACCAAAAAATACATCGTTTGCATTTAGGGGTTTGGGTTTTGTTTGATGTGCATGCCAGCTCATATTAATTTTGAATGAAGGGAAATTCTGACCACAAGGTCTAGACTCATTTCCAAAAACGTCATAGTAGAAGTTGTAACATGTAGCAGACCTCATACTGATAGCCAAAGGTCTGGTTTCTTCGGTTAACATAAAGCAGGTCTGAGACATCTTATCTGAAACGTTGCAGGTTTCACTGATATTATATGTGATTTTTTTTTCAGACAGTTTTGAAAGACGGAGCACAGAAAGATAATGCATTTACCAGAGTCTATTACACTGTACTTGTGATGGTTTGAACATCCTGTGACCTCGCTGTAAAGCAAGCTTCGCTTCTGACGGCAGAGATGAGTCTGGAACTGAATGCCGGTTCTATGCTGTCTGGCCTTGGAGGAGAAGAGAGGGTGGAGGCCGGGTCATCTTCATCGTCTGCCCTGGGCCTTCTGAGAGACACGATCACAGGCCTGGCAGCTCCTCTGACAGTACTGAGAAGCCTCTGATTGAAGTTGCACTGGAAGAGGGTGAGCCAGAGAGGGAGAGACAGACAGAGAGAGAGAAGGTGGAATATGGTCGGAGGGAATGAAACAAGCAGTCAAACTGTCAAGTGAGTCGTAAAATAGCTCCCACTTTGCCGAAGGACACTGCTCATCCTTTCCTGACAGCTCTCTTTCTCTTCCACCCCTCCCTTTCTGGTTTTCCTCTCTCTTTGTAATCTCTTTTTTGTCTTTTAACAAATTATCTTAAACCTTATTTATCTTTAAACAACTTTAAACCCATATACAAACTACACACACACTCACACAAATATACTGTATTTAAGGGGAGATGAGGGATTGTTGTCATCTTTTTTCTCCAGGGCATATTTCTCAGTGTAGGTTTGTTTTTGAAAGACAGTTTCTATATAGATGAAGTCTGGGCTTCAAAAAAGTTGAACATTTCTACCATTACTGCTCAGGGAAAAAAAGATATGTTGGCCAAAATAGCAATGCATGTCACAGTAGAACCTGCACATCTTCTAGAGGTTTTAGCTAAATGTTAACATTATGACAATAATGAAACACTCATGAAACATTAAAAAGGTAATGGGGAACACGCTTTGCTAAACCAATTTTATAATTAAGAATGGCAATTAGGAAAAACACTCTTGGCCTGAAAACACTGTTCAACCTTTTAGTTAATATCTGTAACTCAAAAGCAATAACAAAAATGCAATGATATTGAAATAACTGTTTTGACAAATAAATAAATATTTTAAAAGATTTTTGGCTCCAAATACTTTATTTGGATATGCCACTCATGACAGCTTCCCATCTTCTGTCTCGTCATCATGACCTTTTGACCCAGGGAAGCTTCTATGCTGTCTTTCTACCTCTGGGGCTCTTTCTTCCTTTACTTTCCCACACATGGTCTCTGTCAAATCCCAGAGCTCTTCCATCTCTTCTCACGTAGAGAATCAGTGTGACGTGTGAAATCCCAACATGATGCAACAAAAATATGATGAAACATCCCTGTAAATCTCTCACTCATTATTTCCCTTCATCTACAGATTTTTCAGAACGCACAGGATAAAATTGGGTTAGTAACATTGGTAATATAAAAATGATATTGTAAGTATGAACAGATTTGTCTTATTTTAATATTTTTGTTTTTGCTTATTAAAATATATATTGGTTTTTTTCTTTTCTGTAACACAGATATGATGCTAGTTTCATAAAGACAGGATTACATGCATCAAATTATAACCCCATTACATGTAAAATAATGAAAATCAAAATCCTATTGCCAATTCTGAATATATTGTGTGTATATATCAATGTTATTTTAGGATTAGGTTTAGGATTTAGGTTATTTATGCCTTTATATATTTATATTACACTTTTTTCAGATAGTTAGCCAAAGCAATATTTCTAATTTAAAGTTTACATTTTTAGGACTATTTTAATTTATGTTCAGCTACTGGAGATACTTTTTACATTTTATTTTTAATTAACTCTGATGTTTATATTTTTGTCTCAAAACAACAACATAATTTAAATGTCTCATGCAAACATTATCACGATGACCACACTCACATAAAATATATTTGATGTTTTTTTTTCAAAACAGTAACTCCAGTCAAACCTGCTGAAACTCCTTCTGCAGTTCTTAGGAATGAGCCTCCATTATAAAATAGTGATTCAGCATAGATGCTTTACACAATTCAGCAGATACAGCTAAAACAGCCAGAGGGGGGTATAAAGAGTTTCAATTCAGCTTGTAAGCTCTTTCTTCAAAACACCTCCATGCATCATTATTTATTCAGAGCTCTGGTGATACATTGTGCAAGTCAACAGTGCACAGTGTTGGAGGCCTGTTACCAGCTGATGAGATCTGGAGAACAGTTTGAGCTCTCTGCAAATAGTAGGTCCACATGAAGTTCTGGCCAGTGGAAACTTTAGCAGAGTGATAGATGTGGGTAAAAGGCAGAGTTCAAAAGAAAACTGATAAAAGATCATAAATAAATCAGGGATCAAAAATGTATTATTTTTTCATGACTTCATTCCCATAGCTGCTCCTTTATTCTTCCAGTTGAAGTTTAGTGCAATTGCGTCATTCCAAATCTGTATGTTGTTAATTTTTCCATTGAACACAATTTTGAAATTACATTTTCAATTCAGTGACCCTGTCTGTTGACTTCAAAAAGAAAAAAGTTTACGCTCACTTGAGGTGGTTTTTGACTGAGGGTTAATGCGAATAAAGAGAGATGGAAATGCATTTGCCAAATAAATATCTCCATGGGCATCAAAAAAGTATTGTTTCTTTGCGCTATGGGATGGCAAAACCTGAATAACAAGCAAACCGATCTCATTCCACAGCATCTGAAATGTCATGATGGTCATTCTGAAATGCCCAAGCAAAGTATGTCGTCAAATTCTTTCTGTTTAATTGCTTCCCAGAACTGTTAAATGACTATGTTCCAAAACAACAGGTATCCACCTCTGAAACCCACCTCTTGCACTTATTGTGTTTTGTATATGAAAATTACTATATTCAGTGATTTAGTTCCACGATTATGTTCTCTTTGACGTTTTGGGTGGAAACTTATAAGCAATTCTGTGCAAATTTTAAATTCACAACTTTGGATGGAAACCCAGCTACCAAACAGCTCTGAGAAACATACCCAGATTTAAGTCCGAAAATCTTAAGTAAAATGTACATTTCACATTGTGGATCACATTTCAGGTTGGTTGTCCGAAACAACAAGCTCAGCAATTAAGCAAAAAGGTTTCCGTGGTCAACTTTGTCATCTCTCTTTCATCTGGTTACACAAATTAAACCTCCTCTTCTGCTGTCCTTCAACAAACACTGTGCCAAAACCAAAAAAAAAGGAAGGGGGAAATGCGGTCAGTTGTCAGGGAGAACAGAAAATCACCAATGTCAAAATCATCTCTCGGCATCTCAATTTTGATCCAAAACAGTGAATGTCAATCCATCTTTGGAGATTTATTGACATCGTCTCTTCTTTGTTCTTTTAACAGGATTTTTTCAATACATGCACTCAAAGGCCTCGGAAAGCAAGCGGCCTCTGAGACTGAGGCGCCGTGGGATGAGCTGATTGATGGATGTGGGCATGCAGGGAGAATATAAATGCTGGCCTCTGATTCCTGCCTCCCCAGGGAGACACAGGACTTTCCCTTTTATGACTGGGAGCTTGCAGTGCTTCTTCTGCTGCCTGGAGAGACTCCTACCTGAGCCTCACAGATTAAACCCAGGAACAGGACACTAGGCAGACAAGATGTTCAATCATCTAACACTCTTTTAAATTTAAATTCCTATTAAAGATACATACTGATATTTTTTTACATGATATTAGGAATTTGAGAGAGCCCTATATATGCCTATGTTCTGTGATTGGTGCTTGTCATCTTTTTCTCCAAAAACTGCTGTGAAGTTATAGTGTTATACCTTTTTTTACTTTTCCGTCAGTGCCGGATTTCTTCACTTAGACTGCAGCTCTCCTGATAATGGCAAACTGTCTCTGTTCAGACAGTTCAGAGAGCTTCCACAGAGCCGTGGCATTATTGTAACTTCACATTTTCTTGGACAATTTAATAAAAGACAGTTTATATCCACCGTCATATTCATGTGAAGGGGATTTATTTCTGAAATGAAATATTGTTGATGTGTACAGCAGCTTACTCAAGAGGCTGAACAGGGTCTTGAAATAGTGGCTTCTCAATGAAAATATACTGCATAACCATTAAAGCAGATTTTTACAAGCCCCCCAGGAATTTGTGTGTGTCTGTTTGTGTAAAGGTACAATATATGAACGATCCCAAAGGCTGTCAACAAGCTATACATTCGCTTGCTCTCACACTTGATGTTTGAAGTAACCATGACACCTAACTGTATTAAAGGGATAGTACACCCAAAATTTAAAAGTGTGTCAATAATTATTACCCTCATGTCATTCCAAACCCATAATTCTTTGTTTATCTCCACAACACAGAGTTCTTTCTGACCCTGCATAGACAGCAATCCAACTGACATGTTCAAGACCTAGAAAGGACATCATTAAAATAGTGACATGTAATGAAGCTACAAGAATAATTTTTGTGCGATATTATCAAACTTTCACAAAAGCCAATGAACGGCAAAAAAAAAAAAGCTATCATAGATGTCTGCTGGACAGCAGGGATAGAGAATCGGCTTGTGGAAGTTTGGCAACAATGTGTTGAAACTGTACCCTGTTTAAAAAAAAAAAAAAAAAAGTATTCTGGTTAGGTATATTTTGAAGCTGGGTTGCTGTTTTCAGGTTGGTCCTTTTGCCAGCACATGACCATCCAACCTGATCTCAAGGCAATTCGTACATATTTTACGAGGTGACTAATTCATACGAATTTGTACGACCTCACTTTTTGTAAATTTGTAAACCTACCCATCACATGGTTTTAGACAAATCATACAAAATCATACAAGTAAGGTCGTACAAATTAGTACGAATTGGTCTTGAGACTATGTTGGACCAACACAAACCAGCAAATGACCAGCTTAAACCAGCATCCCAGCTTCAAATATACCTAACCAGCATGTTTTTTTTGTTTTTTGTTTTTTTTTAACAGGATAAGGTTTCAACACATTGTTGCATTTTCATTTAATTTCGAAATTATTTGCAGCATTGTTAGGAACGTGTTCTCTTTGTGTATATTATTTTACATAAACACGAGAGGAGAGCTGTCACCATTAATCGTTTTTAATGCTGCCTCCAGAACACACGCAGACAGGACTAAAACAACAACTTCCCCCAATCCACCAAATAACACTGCCCTCTAGTGGGACCTTGATGTAACTAGCGTTACTTACAATCTATAAGCATAACTTTGCTTTTTGCTAAATAACATACAAAACATCATTAAAATAAATGTACTATATAGGCTATACTACAATTTACTACAAAGTTCATTATTACATTTAACTTTTTAATTATAATAACAAACACAGCAAAACAATTAATACAACTCAAAATTATTACTTTGCACTGCACTATAACTGAACACAACTAATAGAAAATAAATCCGGAATGAATTCTGGAACAGGCGCAACAATTTATCTCACTTGAGCTTACTTCCCAGCGTGTTGACTGTGAAGAACCATTAAATAGTCTAAAGAACCTTTTTTGTGCTACAAAGAACCTTTCTGTGCTACAAAGAATCTTTTGTGCTATAGAAAGGTTCTTTGGATATTGAAGATTCTGCAAGGAACCATTAACGCTGCCAAAGAGCCATAAAGCACTTTTTTGAAGCGTGTAAACCACATGAATCAAGCAAATATCTGGCTAGAAATCATTTCAGTGTTGAATGCACCATGAGAGTATATAAAGCTACTGTACTGTATAGCACCGCTACATTAGCTAACACATGCAAACAAATCTAAAATCGCTTGTAAAGCAGCTCTAAAAAAAAAAAAAAAAAAGTCTTATTACTGAGCTAAAAGTTCAGTTCATTAGCATTGTTCATCACTTGTAAAACAAGTTCAATTTAGCAACAAGCTTAAGTATAAAGTTGTAGTATCCAGTGGTTTAACTATATTATTTGATAGAAGAGTTATTGCTTTTGCCACCATTTTATAAAAGCAATAAACCACTAACCACTCTGTTATCGTGGCTAGCCCCTCTTTACTCATTGCTTAATTTACAACGGCCAAATTACACAGCGATGCACCTACATGTGACGGTGCAACCTGGGAGCACGAGAGATATGATACCTTCATCATCTTTTTCATATTGCTTTTTCCTTCCTTTTTCAATTTGTGTCTTTAGTATCTCTCCCTCTCACTCGGCTCTCTCGTGGAGGTTGGTGTGGAGCCAGTCAATATACTGTCAGAGCTCCATTTAATAGTGACGTGGTGGGGAGGCCCAGAGATGTGCCTGGCTGACAGAGATGGATGCTATGGCCCTCTACCGCCTGCAAGGACAAAGGGACACACAGGCAGGCAGGCAGGCAAGCCACCGAGGAGGGAAGGTGGTGCAGTCCTGCATTACTGCTCTTTGCAACAGCAATCATCATCTGCAGGGAGTTGAATTGTGGTTATGGGGGGCGGGGATGGGGAAGTGTGCTGAAGAAGAGGGACTCGTTTTTCTGACACCTCTAGTTTTGTCAGCTGCAGACGCATTATTCACTGCTGTAGGGTGAGGACGGGGCAGTCAATTACACTGATATCACCCCGCAGAGAGAGAGATGCACTTGTCAAGCAACGCAGTGCTGAACCGACAGCACATTTGGGCTGCTACTGACTCAATGATCAATACACGCAGATACGAAGCTGCCAATAAATTTGCAGTCATTGTCTTTGAGAAATTCAATACAAGGCATTTTGTGCATTATAATGTAAATCAATGATGGAAAAATGACAGAGGTGTTAGTGCTTTTTATCATATCAAGACAAATGTTGTTGAAAAATTATGAAAATTACAGTAAAAGGAGCAGATCTGTATAATAGTTAATATATATATATATTAACTATTATACATATATGCACACATGCATGCATTGACAGTGGATATTTTTTTCACTAATGAGAATACTTAGACGGTGTGAAAGATATTTTTTCTCACGTTGGCATTAGATAACCACATTCTCACTCACATGTCATCCAGAAAAACATGTGAAGAAAATGTGTTGACCAAAAAAAAAAAAAGAACATAAATAAATAAGATGAAAAGAATCTTGTCCAGGAACTTGTGCACAAATACCAGAACAAAGTTTTTGAGCAATCACACTTCGGGATGAAGTGTGAAATTTTTGTTGCTCTTACTCAGATGGGGCACCTGGCACTGCGGATGTGTGAAAATGAGTCGATAATGCTCTTTACATGACAGTAAGCTCAAGTCGTGGCTGGGATGATTGAGTTATCTCATTACTGTACGTAGGGAGGCCTTGGATCCATCCCATCAACGCCTCCTACCTAAGAGTGAGTGAGAAACAGACTGAAAGAGAGATAATCAAGGGGAACTCTAAAGCACAGAAACTACAAAGCATATTATAAATTAAATTACAACCGTTGAGAGAAGTGGTTTCGGTTTCTTCCACTTGCAATAACTCCTTTAGATACTCTGATGTTACATTTTCCATTATCCTTAGGGTTGATTTGGCCCAGATTCAAAGGTCAATATACGTAAGATGTATTGATGCTATTCAAGACATGACTCTCGCCTCTGCTGAAGAACCTCTGAGAACCCTCAAGCAGCACTTGACCAGTTACGTGAAGTAACTCTGCGAGGTCTGCACTGACAACATGTGTTCTTCCTGTGATTGAGAGGTTACATTTCTCTAACCGGTTTCCACAGATAAAGGTTATCAGCCAAACTGTATGTCCTTAAAGATAACACGTTCCAGACGTGCAGTGTATTTTATCACAGGCCTCCATGTAATGCTATGAAAGGACAATCTCATGACTGGCTGACTGACTAAATCACATGTAGTCATTTTTTTACATATTTGCCATTTGGTTTATATTTTTATTTTAAGGTGTGTATGTATATTAAAAACATACATATAATGCGTAAATTTGCTGTACGACTGCAAATCAATTGTTCGTATTTTGTTTTAAAAGCCTTCCCCTAAGAAGCTATTACAACTTCACAAGCTCTCTGTCTGTTCAGGTTGTTTAAATATCTGTTATCTACATTTCCTCCCTATCGGTTTAGGACACAGAGCTTAGATCCTGATACACAGAGACTGATTCTTTGGGGAAGGAGGTCTTTAAGACAGCCAGCCATTCTGTTCTTTGAGTAAACAGAGAAAGGGACTGTTTAACTCACCCTTTATCTAACAAGATATGGACTTCTTTCCAATCCTGTTTAGTCCAGATAAAACTATGCTTACATTTCTGCTAGCTTAATCATGCTGAAACAAGACAGACATTCCTTTTCCTTTCCTTGTTTTATTTGGTCAGCTGACTTTTTTCTTTTTCTTTTTTTTTATTATTATTATTTTGTTAAGCCTCTCGCTACACTTCAAAGTCACATAGATTTGTCTATGTCTCTAATTTAGTTAAATCACATCTAAAGATTGAAAAATGCAAGCCGTGATTTATTTATTTTGATTTGTTTTGTTTGTTTTTAAATATTTGACATTTTGTGGGACAGGATTGTTCCTGTTAAAGGCTCTGAAGAAAGCAGTCAAAGTGTTGCATTATGTGTTACTGTAGTCACCCACAGGAACTTCTCCACCTACACTAGTGTGATTTGTCACGTATAGGTTCTAAGGATGAACTGGATCAATATCACACACAACTAAGGTGTTTCAAGCTTTTCTAGGTTATAGTGAATGCATTTGTGTTGAGAGAGGGACATAAATCTTTTAATAATCCCTAGATGTGACAGCAACATGAATGACAGCAACTTCAGGATTGAACGTGTGCACCGACAAAAAGACTCAGAAAGGTTTGACTTTTGCAAATAAGCAGTGGTGACTTCCAAGGAGAATCTGTGAAAACATAATATGTGTCCAGATTTGATTTGGTATGATTTGTTTATTTCTAACTACATGGATATAGTACTACAAATAAAATGCATGGAAAACTGCTAGACATAGAGTTCGATAATCATTTTAGTCAAAATTTTAATTTTGTCAAGTGATTTCAAAAAGTCAAAATTTTCATATATTCTAGATTAATTACATTTAAAGTAAAACATTTTACAAGCATCTTAAAATATTGGAATATTTACATTTGAGTTTCATTAAATGACTATCCAGTATAAATTCTGGGCATCTCTTGTTCTTTGAAACCACAATGAAGGCAAAGACTGCTGACTTGACAATGGTCCAAAAGGCAATCATTGACACCCTCCACAAAGACAGTAAGTCATAGAGGGTCATTATTGAAAGAAGAATGCTTTATCAAAGCATATTAAAGCAAAGTTGACTGGAAGAAAGAAATCGGGTGGGAAAGGGTGTTCAAGCAACAGGGATGACCACAAGCTTGAGAATACTGTCAAGCGAAGCAGATTCAAACACTTGGGAGCTTCACAATGAGTGGACTGAAGCTGGAGTCACTGCATCAAGACAGGTGAGGCACAGAATCCAAGTCCAGAGTCAATGCAGCAGATTTTGGTGCACTTAATTCTGTTGAAAAGCATTTTAGAGAAGCTGCTCTTTTTCCAGCAGGACTTTAGCACCTGCCCACAGAGCCATAACCACTTCTAAGTGCTTTGCTGACCACAAGTTTACTGTTCTTAATTGACCAGCCAACACACCGCCCCGGAAACCTTTATGGGATATTTTCAAGAGAAAGATGAGAAACAGTTCCAACAATCCAGAAGAGCTGAAGGCTCAACAGTTCCTTCACAGTGCCACAGGCAGATTTTATATCAAGGAAATATTTTAATATTTTGAGATGCTGGATTTGACTCTCCAATCATCAATAAATAAATAATAAACTTTTGAAATGTTTTACTTTACATGTTATGATTCTAGAATATGTGAAAGTTTCACTTTTTGTATTATAATTTTTTGAGATGCATGTGTATTATGCACTATTGCAATTGTTAAACGTACATTTTCCCCTGCATAATGAAAATGTATTTCAGTAAGAAAACTGATCGCTTGACATTAAAATTACATTTTATTTTAACCTGTGATCAAATTAGGCCAGTTTCACATTACCAAGGATAAATTTCGGGCATCTAGCAGCCGGAACGCCTACTAACAACCTACAGTATAACAACCTATTGACCTCCAGCGATAAAATCGCTCCAAGTGATGCAAGCCATCAATGTATTGACATAAAAGAGAAAGAGAGAGGAAATGGAGAACATAAGCAACAGGTGGGCACCAGACCACTGGATAAAAGGAGGCTTTGTGTTAAAAACAAGATGAACGCTAGCAAGGAGGCTCCAGGGAAGTAGGACGAAGGAAAGTCAGAGAGAATGTCAAAAAGTGTTATAAAGAGGGGAGAATGGTTTGAAGGTCTCCAGGGAAGCTTTGAAATAAAAGAAACCCCTTAGAAAAGACCAACTGAGGAAAGCACTGAACCTAAATCACGCAGGAACAGCTGCTGAATACACTCAACATCTCATATCTTTAGAATTAATCTGGAGATGAATCAAAGGTAACTGGGTGAAAGATTTAGATCAGTCTTTCATCCTACCCTGGCTTCTTTGATTTTAGTAGAAGTAGCAATCATATAATCTACTGGCCAAAATTTATCATACATTTCAGCTTTTTCTTGTGGGTGTCACACATGAGAGTTTCCTGTGTTTTTGTGGAGAACCTAACAAAAAGAATCAAGCGTTCGAGTACAGTAGCCTTTGAGCAATGCATCGGGTGAATATGGAGACCCAGAAGAAATCTGGCATTCTTTGGAAGTTATTGAAGTGTTGAGGTACACGCAGGCCCATTTTGCAGCAGGAAAATGTGATTAAAAAGGTTGCAAGTTGCCCACATTAATCTTTTGTTTTGCTCAATGTTTAAAGAATTGATGAAACTCTCTTCCCACGAGATCCCTACTGTTTTTCAGAGCAGGGTGTACTGGGTAGAATAATGAAGTAAAAGAAACAGAACTCACTTATTAAAACAACATTTGAAATAAATCAGTCTGAAGAGAAGAAAAGAAAAGTGCGACATTGCAGCTCTGTGGGGTCACAGAACATATGTCCCCATTATTCAGTCTATGGAAGATATTCCGCTCTCTCCACATAACATTACTCAGCCTCAGGGAGGGAGTTCGTAATATACTCATAGAGATTTTACCCGGGCATCATGCAATAATGTCATTAGCTGCATTACTGTATTTACACTATTTTCACTGTCTTTCACTATCATAGCATTTGTGCAAATACTATATTTTCTCATGTCTGTCATAAAATGTAGAAAATGGATTTTGAAGAAGTCCATGAATATCCAACCAGCATGATTCCTATTTTAAGGTAAAGATACTTCACATTATACTTCATTTACTTTATGAATCGCTGTTGTTTTATATATTGTAATATATATATATATATATATATATATATATATATATATTGTCGCAGGAGGAAGAATCACAGCACAAACAGAGTTGCAATGAAGCCCCGGAGGGTGGATTTTATTTACAGAG
>JAUMHG010000067.1:9877844-9890799 GCA_032359395.1 Enteromius anoplus | reverse complement strand
CTGAGTGTGAAGTTACAGAAATATTACAGCTGCAGATACTATGTACCGGTGTGTACTTACACTGTGGTTACATACTACATACACATCTAGTTACTATGGAAGTACGCAGGTATTAGGGACACTAAATATAAAGTGGAACCAAAGAAACAAAGATAAACCTGCAACATGAAAACCTAAATACAATGATATTGCACAAATATCACATTTCTAATTTATTAATGTAATTTGTATCTGCCAATTTATTACACATGTAATGTAATTTTAATCTAAAGCTGAATGTGTTAGAATGTGTTAGGGCGGGGGAATCTGTTTGGCTGACAGCAAAGGGAGTATTTTATCATCAACTTTTATTTCGGCAAACCTTAATCATTATATTTTCAATTCTATTTAGTGACACTGCAGGCATGAAAATTACACACTTCACCTTTAGAGAAAATAAAGATCCTATAAACTTTGGCCAGATAAATAGCTTAACACCTAATGTTCCTGTCTGGTGTGGATTATTCCTCTGTCCTCATGGTCACTGTAGGGCTCTCTCTGTTTTAAAGCCAGATCATACAGTGCTGGGCAATGTCAAGCAGACGTCGGAGGGGTGGGAGGTTGACGTTAATCATTGTGAGATTGCCGGGTAGATAGCGCTGTGACTAATTTCTGTCTTAGCTAGGAGAGTGATTAATGTTGGGAGCTCAGGTTGCAGGAGATAAGCTTCAGCCTTCTGTGAAGCTGCTAGCGAGGATAAAACAGACCACACTTATCAAGGGCATGGTGGGAAAGTTAGGGGGGGGGGGCTCTAGAGAGTTTTGATGCATATGGTCATCAGCAGATATGATCAGCCAGTCAGAGGAGTAATCCATTAAGCCTAACCCCAACTATAGACGCCCTGACACTGGAACTTAAGGAACAATAGAGTGCCATGTTGAAGGATCCGCAGGAAATTCAACTGCATAAAGCACAGAGTCTATAGATTCATGTTTACAAATTTGCTCAGGGCAAGATGGACTGATAGTGTTAAGAACGACATGAGCTTTTGGCATGTTAGAAAAAGTTTACCCAGCGTCACTGTAAAGCCTGAGTTATCTTGTGTTTTCATTCAGTCAGTTTAATCTTTACCTGTGGTTAGTAATGGGAGTTTACACTGTACATTTGTTAACCTTATATTTGTACACTTATAAATCCCATATCAACAATGGATGAATCAACACAATTGTAACTGTTTTTTTTATCGTTTCCCCATGTGCTCCGTGTGACCTAGTTTCTGTTAATTGTCTATCGTGTTCAGGTGTGTCATGTTTATTAGCGTCATTGTCGGCCCAATTAAGTTTGTTTCTGTCTCAGTCATGTGTTCCGGTATTACTTGTCAAACCATTCGTTATTATGACTGATGAAGAGAAAGATATCAAATGTAGTAGAAAAAATAAACTTGTAGAGGTGGAGGTTTTCATGTTTGGCTGACCAATCAGCGGAGAGGGGTGTTCACTCCGTCCACGAGTAGAGATCAAACATTCAAGTGGTTTACTCGTTTTCTGTCCCTGAACGAAAAAAGAAAAAAAAAACGAAAAAGTGGAACCGAATTCTTGGTTTTTTTCAGTTTCCGTTTTTTAGTTTGAAAACGGATATGGAATGGACGGAAGATACCCTGATTTTTTTTATATAACTCAACTTATATACTGAATTTGTCTGGAAGAAGAAAGACGGGATGGTTTGTGGGTGAGTAAATCATGAGGCAATTTTCACTTTTAGGTGAACTATCCCTTTAAAGGACATAAATACCGTGAGTCATATTCTACTAGATTTTCCTGTTCAGCTGAATGTGTTTGCACCGCTCATCCAAGTGGCTCCATTAGTTGTGGTTTGTAAAATCATGTTTGCATGTCCTCTTTAGTCAGCTCTCATCAGAAATGAGCATCCCTTTGGATGTTCTTTTTGTCTCTTGTCATATAATTACTTTAAACTGATGTCACACAATGCTTCACTTAGCGAGCTCCGCACCAGCTACATACTGACATCTGATGGTTAAATGGGGTAAATTAATTTGTTTCGCTCTAACTATTGTCTCTCTCTTTCTCTGTCCCTCACACACATTCCCTGTGTTTTGTTCCCTGCTATGGTTAGACAGAAGCTGAGCCGTCCAGAAGGAAGGGCAGCATCAGATTCCACTGCTGAATTTGCCTCAGTATGATGGGAAAAGGAAGGCACATGTGGTTTTGTGATGGGACTGTGCTGAGATTCTTTCTTTTCTCATGTCATGAGGCTGAACAGTGATCCAGTTTTGACAGATCTCCTGCTGCAACGGTAAACAGTTTTACCCAACCGCAGCTCTCAGCTCAAGATGGGCCAGCACAAGACGCTCATCACAGCCATCTGTACCGCACTCAAAAAGACAAGTGTTGCAAAACTAATTGTTTTGCAGACAGTAAACACGAGAGAAGTTAAAGTAAGCATAGAACATTGTGCTCTGATTGGGGTTGGTATCTTGTTTTTGCAGTCATGTCTGTTATCCAGAAGTTTGGTTTAACAATTTTCACAATACCAGTCACATAAACCACATCAATAGTGCAGTGCATTTTATGATTAAAATTGATTTAGCAAGCAAAATTTTAACTATTCAACAAAAAAAACTTGGTTTCTGATATCAGCAAAATCATCTGAAGGTATTTGATTGCTTTGTGTGAAAACCATACCAATATATATATTAGTATTCATATTGTTCTGGACATGCTAGTCGGGCTAGTTTGGTAATCATGTTTTGTTAAACACGACACAGGACCTTCAGGACTTAAGCAGCCAGACAAACATCAAATTAATGACAATTAACTGGGATCAAGCCGTCTGTCTTGTATGTCTGTCAAATGAGAAATTTCTAATTAGACCCAGCATGCTCCCATCACTCGAATGGAAGTCTGTAACGATGCCACCAAACACCCAATTATTTTACATCTTGACCAGCTCCTCCTAAGCAAAAGCTCTCAGAGTCTATGAGAACTGATAACACAGCTAAAGACACCCGCAGCAGCCAGCTTAGTAGACACGTGCCCCAGCCTCTGCCTCATGCCCCGGGGCATCTGCTATGCTGGCCCCGACTCCTCCAGGCTCTGGGAGAGCTGCCTAAAATAAGATGTCAAGGGATTGTAGAAGCGGCTGTCAGTATTCCCAGAGTCTGTATACCGTGGGGGACGACTTGGTGGATTATTCCAGGTTATCTTTTGTTTACCAAACTAAACAGCATGGACAGTTATCGGTAATATTGGGTGTAGTTTGTAGAAACGTGATGGAATGTGACACCTTGGGAAACTTGCTGCAGATTTACAACGCTGCAGGGTGAGGAACATTTACTTTAACAGTTCTGTTGACGTGTTGGCACAGTTGATGTCAACCAGGAATGACGTTAATGATAATAATAATACCAGCATAATGATTTAGTCGCTGAGAAATACTGTAGTAGCTTTATCTAACCATGCAAAGTGCAGTGCTCAGTAAGTCATCAATCATCCACAGACTTTCTGTTGCCACAACTTTGGATTGTTATGTAATATGGCACACACCTGTATCAGTCGAATGTGATTTCTATGCCTCAGTGGGCATCTCTATAGACCCAAGTCAAATAAAAACTCTAAAATCCAGCTCTAGCCTGGTTCTGAATGAAGCCCTGAGGCAGTAGAATAAGATACTGCGCAGCTTCATTAATAGCTCCAACACTTTTGCTTCGCTACCACTTCTCGCTGGTGAAATGCTATTGAAGTCAGAGTTGGGAAAAAAATCTAAAATTAATTCAGTTACATTTAATTAATGAGCTGGCGTTAAATTGGCCACATGCCTCATTTGAGTACGCAATAACAGTATAAAATTGCAGTATGTAAGCAAAAAGGTAGGAAAGGACTTATTGTGAATAAGTCATGACTGAATGGTAATGGACATGGTAATGTTAAGCACAATGTGAAGCACAGCAAAGAGTAAATTGCACAGAGTAAATTGGTGGACATATAGTACTGTACCTGAAACAGAAATATAATATGTACTGTGCACTTAAGAAACTAGCTTGGCTTCCACAATGACATGGACATATTGCATGAAAAGTTTTTCTTTGACAGCGGGAAGGGCATTGAAGGTGAATGACGCAGCATAACGCCAGAAGGGTTGAGTCATTTATCATAACATAAATAATAAAGAGTTAATTTTGCTGAAACATAATACACAGAACCACTTTGGCGCACTATTGATAGTGTGAATAAGAATGCACAAGTGACAGTAAAGACAAATATAATGTAACATGGTTTACACAAACAAAATAGCAGTGCAACAGTTTTGAACATTGTTAAAGGAAAACTCGTTTCTCCATATTTCACAATGTTCTTCTCTCAACTTAGATGAGCTGATACATATCTGTCCCGTCTCAGTGCGTGCACTTAATCGCTCTAGTGCGCTGCTCCACTATGTTAGTTTTAGATTAGCTCCATTCATTCCTTCGGTATCAAACAGGCATGAATTTAGTAGCCACCACACCTGCACGTTTTCCCTATTTAAAGACGGTCACATGACTAGTTACAGTATACGATGAAAGTATGGTGACACAAAATAAAACGTGGCGATTTTCGAAGAGGATAAAAGATGATAATTTAAGGTATGGCAGAAAAGCACTTCGCAGCACTTCAACCTCGGCGCAGTAATATCATCACTCACCCGCTCCCTCTCCCTCTCACTTCCGTCAATACAACCAACGTGAGAGAGAACAAAAATATAGAAAAATGGTGGAGTTTTCCTTTAAGGATAAATATTTCTTTATCCAAAATCAGCATATCAGAATGATTTCTGAAGGATTATGTGACATGTCTGAAAACTTGAGTAATGGAAATAAAAAATAAAGATTTTAATAAATGTAAATTGTAATAATATTTCACACAAATTTGCTGTATTTTTGATCAAACACATGCAGCTTGGGTAAACATTAGAATCTTACTGACCGCAAGTAATTTATCCAAAAAACATATTTAATTACGGTATTCATTTAGGTATTCTTACTGCTCGCCAAAGTACAGTATATTGTTATTTCACTTAAGAAACCTAAGAGAAACAACTGAGACAAAAATATGAAATGAGGCATGGCTAAAAAGTTCCATTAAATCTCCTGAGCATTGAAAGTGCCACTAAACAATAAATTTTCCGCTGCGATAGTGTGCGCTTTGCTTAAGTCAGCGGAGACGAGATAATCACTGTCTGCAGGGTCAGTTTCAAGAAAATATGGGAAGGCTGACCAAGACAAACCTTGTCCAAGGTGAAGATTAGCTCTCAGGTGAGCATTTTAGTGCAGGTAAACCAATAACAACATAGAATAGATAGGTTGATAGGGAAGAACGCAAAGCCGTTTTTTATTACACACTACAGCACCAGATCCCCAGAGCAAAACTAAACTCTCACGCTGTTGTCACATACATCTTGTTTTATTGAGACAGTTATTTTCAAAGCACTAGCTCCTGACGTATACCTCAAGGATGCAGGCAATTATGTGAAGTGAAATGAGAGATCATGAGCAATAAATTGCAACTCCCGCACTCGGCGCCTCAACTCTCAGAGTGGAGTTTGTTTTAGAGTACTACAACCGTATGCTTTCAGAGCAGAATTAAACATTAAAAAACGAATGAGATTAGTAGACTTGCATTTCATTTATTTATTTATTTCTTTGCTCTGAGTGTGAACAAAAGAAAAGTGAGACCAGAGAAGCGAAGCTATTTCAAGTTAGCGCCCCTGAGGGATCGAGAGCAAACTAACCCAACAGCAGTGGATACGGGACACATTAGCGCACTCTTTTTGCCAATACACAAAGCTCACACTTAATTGATTACTTGATACGCTGTAATTGATTGTGAGTCTTGGAAATCAAAAGCTATAAGGTGGAATGTGTGGAGGCGAGAGATTCAGATTAAGGGGTTGCAATACAAGCATCTGCCCTGAATAAGGATGACTCTATCCTGATTGCTTTTGAAGTCGTAAATTATATTCGAGGAATCTGGAAATTCTTCCAGCACTGCTGGAATGGCATTACCTCTGTCTACGGATACGCTGTTAGGAGCAAATATGATAGAAATTATGCCAATATAAAGCTGACGGGAGAGTTCAAGTGGGAGGGTTGCTTGAACAATTTGTCATTTAAAGCAACAGACCTATTAATCAGGCGTTTCTCCGTGTGTGTTCACACCGAGAGTTACTTTCCCACAGGGAGGTGAGATGGAGGAGACACCGAGACGACGGATGGGGAAACACATCGGCAAAGAGCCTAAATCATCCGGTCCCCATCAAAATCCAGCTACCTGATGTTACAGGCGAGGGATAAAAAAAGAAGGATTATGCGCTCGCTGATTAGATCTCAGCCACTTTGTTCTTGCCGATAACACATTATTATTATTATCAGAGACATCTTTTCATTGCTGATGGAATAAAAGTGAAAAAGGAGAAAGGGAAAAAAAACGCCAGGTGACATTGAAAGTTGTGGCGGGCTCTTAAATCGCCTAGTTCTGACTACGACGGCTCGTTGTAAATATTTTAGCGCACTAAAGCTATCACAGCAGAATAAGCCATTAATCACATAGAGGCTTGTTTGCTTGGAGACCCTTTTCTTTGTGGCATATAATCCACAGTCTGAATGAGTTCTCAAAGGAGCTTCTATGAAGTTGTTTTCAATTACAAAGCCATTTAAGTGGCTGAGAATGAAGAGGACCAAGCTGAATCTTCCCCTGTTTTCTTTACCAATTAAACATGCTCTAATCCTCTCAGCTATTTGCCTTTGCCCTTGAATTTAATTTGCAGAAATTTCAAATTGCTAATTGCACCAAAAAAGGTGGGGAAAAAAACTCTCACTTTACTGTGATTCTCAAAGCAAAAGAAAGTTGTTCGTTTCACATGTCCTCCCCGTCTGCTGCCCTATTTTCCACTGTCTCTTCTTTTTAGTTTTTTTTTTTTTTTTTCAAAGAAGCAGTCACATCCAAAAGGTGAGGGGCTCTGGGTATAATGATATCAAAGCTCTCACAGAAAGTGACTCTATTGAAGTGAAGCCTGATTTGGGTGAATCTGAGGTTAGGCCCTGGGCCCTGTCAAATGCAGAAGGCACTTGATGCTGTCAGTGTCACTCAATAATTCAGAGTCCATCCTGAGGGAAGGCTGACCCTATATATCTTCTCCCACACTGTAGCAGCCTGATTTTCACCTCTTGTCGGACCCCTCACAGGCAGGTAGGACACAAGCCCTGCAGTGCAATCTTTGAATTAACTAGAGGTGACCACTGGTCAAACTGCAAAAAGTGCAGGAAGATGAGGACATTTCTACCACTCCTGCTAGGGGACAATTATAACAGGGGGCACATTTTATTTAATAGCAGTTATGGTGGTGACATATCTGGTACATATTTTTACTCAAAATAGTTTGGTTAATACGTGACAATTTTAAAGTGAGACCATGTTGTTGTGAAATGTCAACGGCTCCCTCAACTATAAAATAACATGTTTTGGAGATACTGTATGTTCCATGCTTATGCCAAAGTTAGCTATTTTCTTTGCACAAATATGTAATCCAACACACTTTTGAGAGTGTATCTGAAACTATATTTAAGAGCAGATTGATATGAAAGGCTTATTACATTTCAGTATATTTTAAAGACCATTTTTTTACACTGTACCATCTATTACTGTACCTACATTTTGCTTAAACCTTGCTCTGTGTGTACACCAAACACAGGTGAATTGCTTGACATAGACAGCCAAAAGAGCTGCTGTCCTAATACTGTACTGAACGACTAAGTATAATTACACCCAGTGATAAGGCTGTGTAAAATCACAACGGTTGTCATGGGAAGCCTAAATGTTCTGACCTGTGGATTTAAGGTGACCTTTGTCTTGTGGAGCATCTTCTAACCTTCTGTCTTACATTCCTCTGGGCTGCTGTAAAGCTCACATTAACTGCATGCCTATTATTTCAGCTCTCACCAGGAAAATAAAGCCAGCGGCTGTATGGATGCCATTTTAAGGCTCATTTTAACGCTTGCATAAAAGCTTTTTAAAGCCCACACTCCCTCACAAAAAGTCGACCACTGGTGAACGCAAAAGAACAAGACGTGACTGCTATTATCAGTGATTCATTTGCGCGAATTGAGCACTCAGGGTTGTTGAGAGGGAAAATATATAACCGTGTGAATAGCTCTTCCTGTACGCTCAGTATATCTCAACACAATGCAATTCATGAGCTTAAACATAAACTTGCTTTTCGTTTTCATTTATGGTTTCTTTACAAAGACTGTCAACACCTCCTTTCTGAACTCTCCAGGAAGAAAAACCACGTCCTTTTTGCCTTCCGAGACCCTCAGTCATGGTCTCCGAGCCTCTTTCCCTCTCTTCAGAGGGGGCTGAACATATATTTACTGTGAGGAGGTGAGAATAGAGGGTTTGTTGTAGACAGAGGAGCTGAGAGAGCAGCAAGAGTTGATGGCTTTTTCCCCCTCTCTATCCCATCTGCCCAGCAGGCTCCCGGCTGCCCTGATCTCAGCTCCATTCCCTGCCAACATTCCTCCCCAGGCCACAGCCGACATAATCAGATCCCCCGCACCAACCCATCTCCCATCTTTACATGTTAATACGTATCCTGACCAGAGGGTCTGTGTCAAATGGGAGGAAATGATGGCTTGCGAGGGGGCGGGAGGAGATAAAATACAGTACACCTGCAATAGATTCAGCACCTGGTGGACACATGGACGGATTTCACTACCTGTTTAAAACAAACATTTATTGGGGACATTAAATCAAGGTCTTCTGTCCATATGTCCATGTGAATGGAGTCTGAGTATAGTTTCAACTTTTATTGCTCCAAAAGTGCCAAAGACTTCCCACATCTCCAATGTAACAATACCGTTTCTAAGCAGACTTTCTATATAGGAATTTTCTTCTCAAAGGAGTTGCCAGATAAAATAAAAACAAAAAAAAACCAGCTAAATGAATCTTAATAGTAAAATATATCAATATATATTAATTTATTTAATTAAAAATACACATTATATTGCTGTCTTTTTACAAAATTGTATCAACTGGTACTCTAAAACAAAAAACAAATAAATAAATGCATGTAATGCATATACACATTTGTGTGCATGTAATAATAGTAATAATAATAATAATAAGCTGTTTTTCAATAAATATTGTCTTTTAAAAGTATATGCTATGATGCCATATCATTTAGTAAGTCTCTTTAGTAAATTTCATCAATAGCGAAACGAATGCACTTTTTTCTCACTATTAAATAAATAAATATATATTTGCATGCATACATAAAAACATACCATAAATAAATAACACACTGCATTTTTTATTTGATTTATTTTTTTCCCCAGATTTTTTGGCATGATTTTTTTGTCTTTATAAATAATAATTGTTAAAAAAAAATACAAAAGTGTCACCAATGCATCAAAATTCTGCATTTGCTTTTGTGGCATGAGCCAAGATGTCATTAACAAATAAAAAATAACAGAAATAAATAAATAATCACAATGATTTTTAAAACTACGCAGCTACATGTTTAAAAAATAAAATCACAAATTTTTATATAAATACATATTTTATCAAAAATAAGACACCGTTGATGGAAATCCTATCTGCATCATGGTGAGACCATGTAGGGTCACGACCCCAAGGTTGAGAAACTCTAGATGGACGTGGCTTACAGCAACAGTAATGCAGAGGGACATGACCTTAGAAGATTTTTGTTTTCGCTTACACGTTCCCTTTAGAATGGACTAATATTTCACATAATTAGTCAAATTTTCATTTTCATTATCAAGTGGTCCTGAGGGATCTTTTTAGTCAAGGAGAAGCCTGATAAAATGTAATGTGATTTTGTCTCGAGTCTTTATGGTGATTTTAGACACACTCTTCCTTCTGCCTATTACTTCTTAAAGAACCATTACACAGCAAGAAGCTTCCTTTCATTTAGGAAACAGTAGCCATTATCTTGTATTTTAACTTAATCCTGCACCCTCCTCACTCGTCAGAGAATCATTTAAATTCCTATTAGCTTTTACTGCCATTTCAAAAGATATGAGCTTGTCAGAATCTAGAACAACGAGCACATTTTATGAGCTCTTAATCTGACTAAATGAACCCCAGAATGAAAGATTTCAGTAGAGTTTGCAGATGGGTACTTGATGAATTTTTCATTCCTTTGTATGGAGACACATCATCCCCGATATAAACTGCAGTCAGGATGATGGCACCAGGTGGAACAGGAGCAAACGAAAGCCTAATACTTGACTCCATGAAAGCTTTTTAAGAAGCACAGCAAAGACGACCTTTTCTTAGAGGTCAAAAACTATTTGTACTCCAAGAACAGCATAACTTGTCCCTACAATCTAGCTTAGTCAGTTGCACTACAAAAAAAAGATCTCTTTCACTGTTAGGGCTAAATCTTTTCTGAAAAACACTCAACACTGATGCAGAGATGCCACTCTCAGCTGATAATGGTCTGTTAATGGAGTGTCTTATCTAAAGCTCTTGCAGCTCTGAGGCATCTATATAAGGGGCCTACTGTGGTATTTTTTTTTACTGAAATAGCCCCCACACATTATGGTGGATGAATTACACATAGAGTATCACAAGATAAAGTACAGTTACCCTAATGAAATACTACTCCACTTAAAGATTGAGAACTCCTTTTAAATTTTACTTAAGTACATATTTTTTTCCCAAACAGTTTGAAAATGTAAAATTCAAGATGTAGAAGAGTTCGCCAGAAGCAATGGTTTGAAGTTAAAAACTGATTTAAAATGGATGCGTTTATTACAAACAAGCAGCGTTTGCTTCACAAGACATAAATTAAAGTTTGTCTAGAGCACTTGTGAATTGTATGATGTTTTTTCTCAATAATTATTAGAACTGTTATTATGACGGCACCGATTCACTGTGTGCTTATTGGTAAACAAGTAAAATAATGGAACATTTATCTAAACTTGTTCTGAAGAAACAAATTCATCTACATCTTGAATGTCCTGAAGGTGAATACATTTTGTTTTTGTATAAACAATTTATTTAAGCATTTAAAGTAAACTAAAAATGGATCATACGGATTATTATTTGCAATTTTTCCTCAGTCTTTTTGTTAAAAATAGTAATTTAAGGTGAGAACAGCTGCAAAAGTTCAGTTCTTAATTGAATCATTTGAATTTTATGAACCTCCAAAAAAAATAAAAAATAAAATGTTATCAATAGCGAACCCTGATGCATCTCATTTTTAAAAAATAAATAAATACATACATGTAAAATTAACATCACAATTGAAGGTTTTTTTTTTTCTTCAATTTTTTGTGTCATAAGCCAGGCTGGTAGTCACATCTAAATAAGCTGTTATGTGGAGGAATGTAATGGTGCAACAGTAAAAGTTTTCCACAATAAAAAATGTATGTGCATGCGTGTATTTATACAGTTTTGCAGGACTGCAACCCTGACAGACAAATACAGAGAGGGCTGTTAAAAATGCTGAGACTAAGAAACCAGTATTTTTCTAAGTAATAAATAAATTATCATATCTGCAGATCCAGACAGGTGACAGCCAGACCTCGTTTGATCATTGGAAAAATTCCCAGAAAACTGTCATTCACATCCTGAGTTATAATGGAGTCTTATTTCTATGACATCTTCATCATTCCCACAGCATAACACAGTGTCAGGGCTTGGCAGGTAAAAATTTAATGTGCTGTGCTGATTTGCAGCTAAACCTTCAGGCCTCTTAGGCCCTGCAGTTTCTTCAGGTATGAGAGAGTCAGAGCCTGAGGGGCACCTGCTCTGAGTTAGACACTCATAAATAATATCAGCCTCCTTGTTTAAGCCTCGCATACAGTTTCGAAGCTCAAAACCGTGGCCGCACACGCATGTTGTAACAACACAATCAACAACCAGAGCTGCTTGTAACCTTCTCACAGTTTGACCTGGCATCAAACACAAGATTAATGACATTAAAAAGCTCCATGTTTATGAAGTAAAGAAAGCATTTATTTACACATCTGGATGAAATGACGGCAACGAAACTGAGTTTCTAAACATAGCTGTGTCTTGATACACCTACTGTAATACAACATATTTGTGCACATTTTCTCTGTTTATCTTGATTTACTGTATGTAAATGAACTGCTGTGAACAGATGGAAATTAACCTTACATGCGACTTACATTAGAATCTCACATTCATGTGCACGCATGTGAACGCAACATATACAAGTTCATTGAATTTCTTTGAAGTGCAGTTTTATCTAAACACCTCTGAATTGTAGCTGACGCCGGTTTGTTAACAAGCTAAGGTTGTCAGACCACAATTTATGGTTCAAATTTGAACTAATTGTCCAAGCCAATCCACCCTCTTAAAAAAAATGGAAAGGGGAAAGTCCTACAGAGACTGAATGAATTAGTCCCTGTCTTTAAATGAGAAGCGGGGGAGAGAAGGAAGTGAGGTTGATTTAATGTTCTTATCTTTTCTCAGGCCTACAAGGAGGAGTGAATTTCTTGTGTGCCTTTCTCTAAAAACATGTTTTTATTATTTTCGATACACTACAGCTGCTTTAATAAAATTATTGCGTAAACATTTTAGCGGGGAAAAAATTATAAAGTATGTGCATTTATTTTCATTGTAATTTCTTTACTAGGAAGCAAAGAATATAAAATGCGTCTAATAATGAGTGTATGCAGTTTAACCTTCAAGCAAACAAAAATAATCAAACAAAATATCATTTTAGCATCATATTCATTTACCAAATCAATTGTATCTGTTCATGTGTAATGCTTTCGACACAAAGTGATATCCTTACTATAAGAAAAACAACTAAATTAGCTAAAATAAAATATATTACAAAATAAAATATTTAAAAAAATAAATAAAATTACACACACATATATATATATATATATATATATATATATATATATATATATCAAGGACCA
>JAUMHG010000067.1:9856727-9872780 GCA_032359395.1 Enteromius anoplus | reverse complement strand
AGGAGGTCTCAGTACGCTTTTTTGGTCCGCTTTTGGTGCGCACTCGGGTGCGATTGTTACATTCACACCTGCCCAAATGTACCGTACCAAGTAGGAAAACGAACTCTAGTACGATTCAACCGAACTAAATGAGGCAGGTGTGAAAGCACCCTAAAAGGAATAGTTCACCCAAAAATGAAATTTCTGTCATCAATTAATTTTTTCATGCCGTTCCAAACCCGTAAGATCTTCATTAAACTTTGCACAAATTAAGATTTTTTGGATGAAATCCAAATCCTTTCTGGCTCTTCATTGGCAGCAATGCAACTGACAGGTTCAAGGTCCAGAGGTAGTAAGGATATTGTTGTGACATCAGTGGTGCATATTTAATTTTATTAACCTACAAGAATACTATACATAATTTGTGAGGCTGTTGTAGAGAAATTATTGAATAAAGTATTTTTTGTTTGTTTTGCAAACAAAAAGCCTTCTCATAGCTTCATAAAATTCTGGATGTCACCACTGATGTCACATGGATTATTTTATTGATGTCTTTCCTAACGTTTTGGGCCATGAAAATGGTAGTTGCTTTGCTGTCTACACAGGTAGACACATCAAAAATCTCTTTCACTTTTGTTCTGAAGATGAGCAAAGGTCTTATGGGTTTGGAATGACATGAGGGGGAGTAATTAATGACAAAATGTGCATTTTTTTGGGTGACCAATCCCTTTAGGCATCAAGTCATTTAATAGTATAAAAAGTGTGAGAGATGTGTTTTCACTGATGCTGGATGACAAAATAACATTTTAAATCACTAAATTGTTGAATCCAAAGTGCATTAATTATTGCCTACATTTTTACAAAAACTAACACCCCTTAAAACAGTTCTGGTATTTGTCTTTCTGTCTAACAACTTTATCTTTTGGCATACAAAAAATCCTTCTTCCTAGGCTAATTTCTTCTTATTGTAGTCCTTGTAAGGGCATGAATATGTAATGTTCCCCATTTTGGCAAAGGTCTCTCTGCTGATGCCTCTTCTCAGTAAAAATGCTGATTGCTCTCCGATAGTCCTGCCCTGAACCCTATACCTTTGCTCCTCATCTGAATATATTAAAATATGGAATATGATTGTAACATACCGTGATGTGCTAATTTCATTGCTAGAGAGTAAAGACAGGTTAAAGATGTTCCTGCAAATCTCAGCACTTCTGTTGCTCAAATTCCCACGGCGCAACTTATACAACTTATTTTATGGGCTCTTTTAACCCCACCTAAGTTTACCCTTGAAATTTGCAGCTAAAATGCAAACACATCCCGTTGAATGTCATGTTTGTGCTGCTTGTGAAAAAAAAAAAAAAAAAGGCTTTAATATCACCAGAGCAAGAAGCTGCAATGTTAGCACGTACGCTAATTGGTCACAGATCACGGTTGACCTGATTTGCGGTACACTCTCTGCTTTTCCTTATTGTGTCACTCCCTGTCATGTATTCCGGCAAATGAAAGGATGAAGAAAGTAGCACAGATGGTGTTTCATGGAAGAGGATTTCTCAGCAGACGTTTCTTGAATGCTTATTTAATGTTAAATGCAATAAGTGTTGGGGGGTTGGGAGGTTGGACAGCCTTTGTTTCAGAGGCAAGTGCTCAGCATATCAATCAATGAGGGCAAACGAATGGTTTCATAAATACCAATGAATACAGAAATGCACTTGCTCACAGTCTCCGTACATTCTAGACTGTTGGGAATTAGCAAGCATGGGAAAACACACACTACCAAAATTACTATGAAAACATGTAAACACAAATCAGATGGAATATGGCCAGAGTAATTTTGCTCATTGTTCAGTAAATGTGTGTGGACGTCTGTGTCGTGTCTGTCAGACAGTATTTCTCATTCTGTTTTCCCAGATGATGGTGCTGTGTTGTTCAGTGCTCAACCTTTGTTTGGGCTCTTCAGAGGGACTCTAAATTAGATTGTATAAAAAGTATGATTTATACGACTGTTTGGATATTTGTTGGCAGAGTGGAAGTTAGATTGCATCTGCCTGAATGATAAGCGTGCTCAACAGAATATATACCTGTTTACACTCACTGGTATCTGGGGGATGCTGGAGGTTTTCCCAGATGCATATTTTCTCAGAGATACTCTGTAGAAGAGACCAGAGCTAAATTACATATTGATACGTTGTCACAACGGCTACATCTCATTAATCACACATTCAATTACACAAATGTGTTTCCTCTAACAGTGACTTGATTTGTAAATTTGAATAATTTGTTAGTTCTTACCTCCATATCAAAATGTAATTTTTCTCAAATTTTCAATGTAGCTGTTGTGTCGAGACTAATAATCAATCACTGATAAACTTTCAACTATGTAATAAAAGTATATTTTAAATGTTTAAGTGTTGAACTGTGATCTCACCACCACAGTATATTTTATTATACAGTATTTATATACAAACGTAGCAAAAACGCAGGTAAAACAGTCCATGTTTTTTTTACGCAAAACTAACAATTTACTTTTCTCCCGTGACTAACATCTTCCAAGAGCTATAGAGTATCGCAACACACTGCATATGTTTAATGTATTTGACGTAATCAGCCTTATTTGCATCCGGGTGAAAGCACACACATGTGCTTAATCTGCAGGCATCCACAGCTCATTACAATAAACAGCCCTGAGTGCTTGTGGCGTGAACCGCTTCAATTGTTTTTTTTTTATTTATTTTTTTTATTTACAAATGGTGCTGCCATTGCCATTATGTCTCACAATCCGGTTGGAAACAAGCCGAGGTTCAGACCCGAGCCACAGCTATAAATATATGCCCGAATATGCCTGAACTATATCATTGAATTTTACTAACCAGGGGTGCATTTCCCAAAACCAACTATAGTCACAAGTTCCTTTGTTACCAACAGAATTCAATGGAACAAACAAATATAGCCCACTAACAATGCTTTTGGAAAACTGAAAGCCCCTGATAAGAGTGCAACAATCAATTAATTAATGACAAACAGATTGATGCATGGATGGATGGATTGAAATGTAAATCAAAAGATTGATCAGTAGTTTATTCAGTCAATCAATTAATCTAGTTAAACTGATAAATACAAAAATGAAAAATAATAATAATAATAATAATAAATTATAAATATATATATAAAGAAAAATTCAAGACACCATATTATGCCAATTTTAAGGCTCCTAATATTGTTTTGGGAGTCACCTAAAATAGGTTTACATACATG
This sequence comes from Enteromius anoplus, assembly GCA_032359395.1. NCBI lineage: Eukaryota > Metazoa > Chordata > Actinopteri > Cypriniformes > Cyprinidae > Enteromius > Enteromius anoplus. The sequence continues at coordinate 9,869,552 of JAUMHG010000067.1, read as the reverse complement.
CAAGGTGAAAAAATGCTTTTGTTTTCTCAAAAAATGCGTTTAATATCACTTCATTTTCCAGCGATTCTCAAACTATTCGATTGAAGTAGTTCTAAGATTCAGTCTCTCTAAACCCCTCCTTTCCGTGACACTACTCTGCTCCGATTGGTCAGATGGCCCAGTATGTTGTAATTGAATTACTGTGTACAGCACGTTAGAAACAATAGCCCCAATGAAATATATAAGCATCCATTATTTATCATATACTTACAACTTGTGATTCAGTGGAGGCGCTGGTCCAAACAAACTGGGTACTGAACCATTTTACAAGAGCGAGCGTTTTGTGTGTCCTGTACTCAAACCCCCCCCCCGACAATAGAGAAGCACCCGTCAGTAAAATAACATGTTTGTGGGCAGGGTCAAGTTGTAAGCAATCAGCCAACGTAGAAGATTTACAACTTTGCCGATTGTTTAGTTTCCTATAAACCTGTTGGCTGTTGCACTTTAACAATTATAAGATAAACTCATATAATTACAACAGACATTCCAGTCCCCCACTATATTTACCTTAATACTGTTACCAAAATATGCAAAGAATATGATATCACTTCACCCTCATTCTAGCAATAGTTAAGAATGATAACTGGATAATTTCATGATCCTAAATGCATCATTGCTCTGCAATCTCAGTACTATAGGCGAGTCCAGATAATACCTCTGCTGAAGTCTTTTCAATGCCCATCTTTCCTTATTAACCCTGATCACAGATATCCATTATGCCAACTCTGCTATTGCCCCCAGCAGAAATCACATTTTAATTGTGTCTGCTCAGATTTACTGCTTTCGTGTAATGCGTTATGAAAAGCATATAAACTGATTAGCAAACCATAGCACCCTGATCGCCCTTCTATTAGTGTAACTGCTGAAATTATGAAAATAGCTGACAACACAAAATAAATTTCTTTCCCCCTGCTGTCAGCCCTGTAATATCTCTTCTTAAATTAGATAACACGTCAGTCTATGCAAATACGCGAAAAATAATAATAATAATGATGAAATATCACTGAAGCTAAAAGTTAACAAGGGCTGTAAGTTTCTAACTTCAAGTAATCAGTTGAGTGATCTCCCCTGTGAAAACAAATGCAATTAACTTTTCTCCTTGAAATGACACCAGGAAACTAAATTTAGTCACAGAGCTGCTGACATATAGCAAGGAAGCACAAAATAATGAACACATCTGAGTGTAATGAAGCATTTTGGGGGGAAAGCTCAAAGAAATTCCATGTTTTCATATGGAAAGAGCAAAAGGCATTTGTTCTCTCAATGGAAAGTGCTGGAACCCATCGGGAAGTAAATGGATTAACAACAGGGAGCTGCTGAATGATCGTAGTGGTCAATCAGAGAAATGAATTGTAATTGTCTCTTAAATGAGGCAGTGTGGGCTGTATTGCTGCTTTATGAGCACAGAGTGATGGATTCTTAAAATGCGAAGCCACCCCAGCTGCCCGTGATTCAAATCAGCTGGGGCCTGTGTCTTGGTGATATATTGAATTATTTTAGTGGTGAAAGTTTTCGTGCCATTTTCATTGCTCCGGCACGCCAGAGATCAAGGAGAAAGATTGAGAATGGCTTGATATACTGTATGATTATGTTAAACCAAACACAGCCGAAATCAGGTCTGATAATGTCTATGGGCAGTACTTCCCGACTCGCTCCTTGATCCCAGGCATACGGTCACGGTTTAAGAGTCTTTATTGCCCAGCGAGGCAGTTTAAATACTGAATGATTAAAATGAAGTGGTAGCTAGCCACTGTTGTTGGTTCCTATCAAATAGTACATGAGCAAAATAAACAGTCACTGAAGAAAATCAAGGAAAACAGGAATGTTATGGCAAATGGTTATTGCAATGAATGAATGAATGAATGTCTTTTTTATTATAAATTATTTTGTTTGCACTTTTTTTTTTAACAGCATGTGTACATAATTGTGCACCTACAGTACCTAAGAAGTTTCTGTTAATACTACAGTACATGGGTTAGGTTAAGGTTAGGTTTAGGGTTACCAATAAGTATTACCTAGTTGTTGTAATTATTATTAAGCTAATGAGGAACAGGACTGTAAACCAAAGTGCTACCATTGTTTCTTTATGAATAACATTTGCAACCTAGACTCATTATGTGCTTCTTCATACATTTCTGCAAAACTGAAAAAATAAACGTACCTATACATACGAATCGCTGCAGTTTCCAGTTGAAATGAACACTAGAGGCAGTAAAACTCCCAGATCTTTTATTCCCTTATACACAAAAGTATGATTTACAGGTTCCTTTTTTATTAATAAAGGCTAACGTTCACACAATTAGTTGCAAATTGTTATGTTACGACTTTAAAACATTTTTAACATCCTGCACGGTTTGAAAAGTGATACTTTTGAACGTTGTCGTCACATACACAGCTACATATGTACAGTATGAGTTTTTGAGTTTGACTGGTTTACTCAGCTCACGTTGTATGGCATACCTGTTCCAACCTAATACAAACATGCCACGCTTACGTATTAAACTTGTGTTTTAGTGCTACCCTCTAGACATTTCGCTTTGAAACTGCAGCGAAACCTGCAGTATGGTACATAATTACAGGGTTGCAGAAATGTATGTAGAGGCACGTATTTCCAATAAGCCTGGGTTGAACATTTAGCTTGATTTATTTGCCTGATTTTATGTTATATAAGAATAATATAAGTCAAGCAAATTCCAGAAGATCTGGTCGATGTAATGCTGCTCTCAGCACATTAATGTGCGCTAAACAACCATTGACGCCCTGGAACTCACATCTCTGAAAATGTTCAAGCAATCTTTAAAAAGTAATCTAAAAGTTATTCAAAAGTAGTCAGAATACAACAATGAGTATCCTAGATTAGGTAACTAACTACAATTTCCATCATGTAATGTGTAACATACTACAATTCATAAGAAATTATCCAGGGCTGTCTGTATATACAAGCAAGAGAACAACCTGAAAATATGCCATTTGATATATTCTAAAAATAAATGCAAACATTCAGAGCAGTGGCACATTTAGTGGATATTTATGTCTTGCATACGGATTTCTTCTATTATACACAAATGTCCCATGACATTACACCAGATTTCTTTTACTTTTAATCACCTTTGCTCATAACCAATCGTGTTACTATTAACATTCCTGTCACGTAAACAGTACGAACCTCTCCGCTCATGAATATTTAGAAGATAAGCAAAACAGCCGACATTGCTATTCCCTCCAGGAAAGACGATTTCTTCATCTATATACATTTGTGAGGACTTCCGGAAAAGGCACTTCAAAGTTCATCAAGAATTCCTTTTGTCTTTTTCCGTGAATCCTCATATGCTCTCGCTCTCTCTCTTCCTCTTTTTCCTGACGTCTATCAATAAATTATGGCTGAAGGCCTGATGTCTCACTCAGAAGATCTCAGTGTGGGAGAAATGTGAGTCCAGAGACTCCAGCTCCTCAGCTGTGAATCACACGCTTCAGCTGCGGAACACAATTAGGAAGAAAAAAAGTGGCCTATATTTTTCTCAAATATCTCACAATAAAAATGCTAATCTGGAATAAATTTTTGCATGTCGGCTCCTCATTAATATGATAATGTGGACAGAAGGAAACTGATCTGAGGCTGTTATCATTGGTCCAAGTCAAACCGAATATGTAAGTGACAGGATGAAAAGGCAAATGGCTAGAGATTTTCCAAAGAAGGAGACACAAGGTGAAAGGTTTTTGCTTGGTGTTGGAGTATTGCATGGCCCAGTATATGTTAATAAAACAAGACGCTGGAAAGGAGAAACCCATCTCCTTCAAGCCAACAGCAATTAGTCATGTATGACATGAGCGCTTGGGGATGTTAAGCCACTCAATAGGCTGTTTTAAAAATGTTAACAGCTTTACAAATATATGCAAATTAGACGGAAACAACCTATAGCTCCACTTTTTGGGGGCAACAAAAAAAGTTAACTTTGTACTGCATACAAGTTATCATAAAAGTGAAGAGACTGTTGGCATACTAATACAAAAAAGGTCTAAGAGTTTGCTGACTCTGTTGGCTGTAAAAGAGTACATGGACTCAGAAACAAGGAAGGTATGATGAATCGAAGGTCACTGTGCTTTATTAGGACCTTGGAAGTTAATAATGCATCATGGCCAGAGTGTCTGATTGATTGCATTGAGAGTCAGGGAAATAATTCCAGCCGGGGTCTCTCGCTCCCTCTTCAGGCCCCGCCCGGGGGAGGACTTGTCTGCACAACACCTGCAACTCTGCCCCTGCCGCTGCTCCGGATGCATAATATACCCATCATTCTCACGCGGGTGAGAAGAGAGCATCGCTGGACTTCATCCAGGAGCCGGTGAAGGACACCAGAAGTATATGTGTGAGTGTGTGTACAAGAGGAGAAGGGAATGTGTTAGCAAACCACCTGAGAGCAAGTCTTGTGGCAGTGCACCATATAAGGCTAAACTTGAAGGAAAAATGTACGTTGTGCTAACACAATCCATGTTTGTATGTTTCAACTTAAAGGAACAGTTCACCCAAAAATGAAAATTCTGTCATCATTTATTCACCCTCGAGTAGATCCAAATCTGTATGAATGTCTTTGTTTTGCTGAACACGAAAGAAGATGGTTTGAAGAAAGTTTGTAACCAGACTGTTTTGGGTCATGACTGACTTCCATAGTATTTTTTTTTTTTTGCCTACTATGGAAGTCAGTGATGACTAAAAACACCCTGGGTACAAACATTCTTCAAAATATCTTACTTTCAGTGTTCAGCAGAAGAAAGAAATTCATACAGATTTAGAACTACTCAAGGGTCAGTAGAATGATTTAATTAATATATTTATTTCTTTAAGCATCATCTACTCTACTTTTTTTTTTTTTTTTTTTTTTTGGACAATGAGCCAGAAATCTCCACTTAAGTAGCATTTACTAAAGGTTTTATTTCTGTTTATATTCCAATGGATTTTACAAAATAGTTCATAGATAATTTGCCCAGTTTTATACATCTTATTCTTATTGCTGTCGACACCTCTGATTTATGGAGTGCTAAAAATATATGTGTAAAATTGTCTTTAGTAAAACCTTTGACACCAACAAAATTAAACAAGAACCTTTATCCAACATTTAGATATCTATTTTGAAAAGTTATGGAAATGAATGCATATTTAATTAGATAATTGCAATTCTTAATGTAATCAGGAAAGATAACTATGTGTTACATTTTTATCAAATTCAGCTTAAGTGTCTTGCCCTAAGACATAAATATTAATTATATTACGCTGTTTATACACAACAATACAAAATATAATACTATTTAAATATTTTTTACCCACATAAAGTCAGTAAACGGAACTGAAAAAAAAAAAAAGCAATTATATTATTGCCATATGCAATGGAATCAGACCAATTCTATGTGAGTTTTTGAGGACTGGGTGTTGAAAATCGACTGTGATTGCATGCAAGATTATACATGAGATTATAAAGGCTGTTGATGTAGTGCTTGTAGAAGTACTGAGTAAATCAAAAAGTAATCAACTCAAACTCCTTGCACAGGAAGTGGCCACGGCTGACCACATCGTCTGCATTCATAAACACCCTCTTAATGTCAAACGCTCTCAAAGGGAGGGTCAGTGAGTCAAGGGCTTTTGTGTATGTAGGTGTTCTGCTCTATTATTCAGACCGTGGAACGATTAAAACAGATGGAATAGATTTTATACAAAGACAAAAATGCATCACGTCATACACTTAAAAGAGATCAGATCTTCCAAGTAAAATGAACCTTATATTTTTGTCACGACACGCAGCACAAAGGAGGCAGTACATCAATCAGCTTTGTTGCTGTATTAATATTCTGTGGCATATATGCTTTAATATTCAGTACTACAGCATGGTTGTGTAACTATTATATGCATTTATGTAAGAAGTTAACCTACAGCACATTCAGACAAAATATTCTAATGCTAGTTCATTTGTGCATTTTCTTCCAATAAATCTGCTCTGCTCTTAAATGTTATTTTTGTCGAATTTAATTCAGATAAGTTTCTAGTGGAAAAATTTAAATAGAACAAGTTATGGTTTATTTGATTAGTGCTATAAAACATTGCTCCTCCATAATGAAGCAAGGAAAATGGAATAGTGAAACTGGAGTTGACAAGAAAAAGCAAAACTTTTCCCTGATTGAGTGACAGAGAAGTATTGCAGAGAGAGTCTGAAAGCACCCACGACATGTCGTAAGAGCCGTAAGGGAGTAAGAGAAAGAGAAATTAAGAAAGGAAAATAAACAGAGAATGTAAGTCGTTGAGACCGATATATACATCCACGATGCTGTGATGCAGGGAGCCAACATAAAAAACAAACATCAATGTACACGCCACTGCTGCGTCTCATCTTCTAGAATATTCCCTTTGTCTCACTCCTACTCTTCTCAGCAGCCAATCCACTCACAGAGAAAGGCTTTGAGAGCTTTTTAGTTGAGGAAATTCAAGCTCTGAGTAGTGTGGCATGTAAATGAGATTAGTATGCATGTAAAAAATCATTAATGTGTGCTAAATCATTTAATGATGTACTCAAAACCTTTTGTTGTTTAATAAAAGTGTGTGCTGGTGGTGGAAAACAAGGAAAGACATGACATATTACGTACTCAACAACTAATTCCTAAAGTAGTTGCCCTTGTTTAATCTGTTTGCCAGACTATTTGCCAAGCAATATCGTACGAATAGTTACTCTGGGTACAATCTGCTTTGAATCTATTGCGTTCAATAAGCCACTTCACCACTCAGACTTCATCTTAAGTGGGCAGGCATCACAAATATGATTTACATAAGGTTACTTGTGAGATGAAAGCCCTGCCTTGTAATATTCTCAATAATGTTTCAATAGCTCCACTGTGAATGCATTCATTGCTGTAGATCTGGTGAATGGCACAAGAGTAGTACTCAAAGCAGTCTGTTATCAGAGATAAACCCCTCATGAGCTTCAATGTATGAAACATTTGGTTCTTTTGCAATATTACAAAATTATTTTTGAACACAGTATTTGTTCATCAACAACAGATTCACGGGTGTATGAGGCACACCCATCCACACCACTAAGACAAGTCTAAGTTTGATTCAAGATTCAAAAGTTTGAATTAAACTAATAGAATATTGCATAAAACGTAGGCAAATAAAGTACAGTTTTCTATCAGAGTCAAAGAGAACAAAAAAGTCACTTCCAGGTAAACGCTGGCACTAAATATCAATCTGAATATAAGAGAGGGCAATTATTATAATAATCATATAGGCAAATTAGCCTACTTGCAACCCAGAGCGAGCTGACGAAACACAATAAATGCGCTTAATTTATGAAGGCGGATGCTGTTTGGGAGCACAGTCGTGTTAGGCAGTTGTACGGAAATACTTAAACGACAGACTTACATGCTACGCTCCATCTTTATGAGTCAGTCATTTGAATCATTTGCTCAAACAATTCAAAAATGCTGAATGACTGTAGTGTATAAGTCAGTAGTGTGAATCATTCACTTAACCAGTAGTTTAAGGAGAGCCCTTAGATGTATCTCAGGTCTCAGGTGTCCCCAAAATGTGTCTGTGAAGCTTCAGCTCAAAATACCCCACAGTAATTTATATTATACAATTACATATATCATCTTTATTTTGAAACCGCGCTGTTTTGTGCAAGGTGTCTTTAAACGCAAAATGAGCTGCTGCTCTCTGCCCTCTGTTTGGTTTAGATTTTTATGTCTATCAAACTGACATTACGCGTTTAAACCCAAATTAGTTTCAATATCTGATATAGGTTTTTCTAAGTGCATACATTCTAAGCATGTGCACCGAAAGCCACTGAAACATGGCATGCGAGTAATAAATTCTTCCTTGTCTTATTGCGCTTAAACTGTAAAATACATAGAAGTTTATGATAAAATGCATAAGAAATACAAACAGCTAGGAAATAAATGTCATGTTTATATTAGACTATGCGTGGCAGCAATGTAATACAAGTAAATAAATCAATAAATCTACTGCTCTCTTGTATCCTTAAAGGCTGGGACTCTAAATATTGTTTATCTGTGCAACGACAGAACAGTTAACATACTTTGATCAAAGTATTACCATGGTGTTAGAACTGGTACAAAAATCACCATGGCAGTGCAGTGGGTGGAAAGGTGCAGGTTAAGGGGCGTTAATATTATAATGAGATCCCCTTTCAAGGAGAAAGTGAAATCTGAGTGGCGTGTGGTCCTTTTTTGTCATTTGGTAAATGCATCAGGACCTGATTAAAGTTCTTAAACGTAGAAAAAGTCAAACTTTCATGACACATCCCGTTTTTAAAAAAAAATGCTGATTCATTCAGGAATGATGCAAGTGGCTGTCTTTATGAAGTATCATTCAGGCTTTAGGCTTTTTAATCTGTTGATAGAACAAAAGCAGATAAAATAATTGGAAATGTTGTATCTAAAATGTAAGTTACCCAGTATCAATGTCTTGTTTATTTAACTGTATAAAAGCATGTTCTCCGAACCTATTTCCCATAGTTACCAATTCTGCTGACACCTGCAAATTCACTGTATTGTACTGTAATCATAACCACAGCTGGCCTGTCCCCTTCTATAAAAAATAGCATCCATCTTACCTATTTTGAATTGCAGAATGTTGGCCTCTGGTTGGTCAGAAATCTTTACATTAAAATCTAATTTATGCAAACCCGCAAACTGCAGACTTGCCAACCCAGCATGTGGCCAACCTGCCGCAGGTACAGTAAATGGATGTTAGTATAGAAAGTAGCATAGAGAATAGTATAGAGGCACGCAGCAATTGGGGTATAAATCCTTCAAAATGCTACATAAATAACTGCTGATCTATGCAAAATAGAAAATACACTTATTAAATAAATTAATTAATATCATAATATTTCTTCACAAAATTACATTTTGCAATTAATTTTAATGATAAAAAATTCATTATGTAATTAAAAAAAAGAAAAATATTTTAAGGTTAAAATTTACAAATGAGGATGAAATAGAAAATGAAACATCCCATTAGTCAGTGATCCTTAAGTTCCCCGTCACATCTTAATCAACAGCTACTTTGCAGTACTGTTTCGTCCTCACAGCTGATGTTGGACCCTTTAATTGGAATTTGGACTTCTGCAAGGAGATTTACATCTCTTACAGGTAATTCACAGGGAAGTTTTCATCCAGGCTGTGTTTAAGTGTTCAAATTGGTCTCAGCTCTATTGCTCCCATTGTGTACCCATAAGGAGTCATCCTTTCTAAATGCGATGTCGATGACCGTAGTCAGAGACTCTCTGAAAAGGCCCAGACTGCGCACGGGGCGCCATCAGCAGCGAATGCCATTCACAGTGTGTAAGGGATAGGTCAAATCAATAGAGTGTTTCCCCTATTTTCGTGTCAACCTCTATTGTTTGAACCGCTCTGAGAGCTTGCAAACACACTCACAAAAAGGCTGCCAGCCCTAAGGCTGTAAAAATAGCAGGCGACCTGTGCAGCGAGCAGAGGACGGGAGAATATTTCTGAGAAGTGGCAGGGAAAGTAACGCCAAGATCAGGCGATTAACACCGCGCAGAGGGCGTAGCGATGCAAGAGCGGGGCTGGCAGCGGAGGAAAGCAGCACATCTGCTCAAACTCAATCTCCAGTCAGGGGGAAAAAAAGAAAGGGAGGAGTAGGGCAGATACTGTGAAATTGAGAGAGAGAAAGGGAGAGACGAAGGGTAAGGGTGTAGATAAAGAGTTTGGGACAGTCTCGTTCTCTGTCATGTGTACTTAGTACACACTTTCACCACATCAATACACTTGCAATCCTGACTGTTATCCACTGGTGGCCTTCAGGTGGATCTGTGTGATTTTAGTATGTCCAATTCGTGAACTTTTTCTTTTTTACAGTCCGATCTTATCTACAAATTGGCTATACTGGTTCACAAAGCAAGATGAATCAGACTGACTCACTCAAACTCACTGACTCCCTGAACTATCCAACTCGTCATTACCAGGTTTAACAATTGACTTACTAAATCAAAATGTTGTTTTTTTTGGCTCATTAACCTGGCTCATTATGAGTTAGACACCTTACTAATTCATTAAACCAAGATCAATCTCATTCATGTGTGACACATAAAGAGATAAAAACTCAATGACTCACTGCACAGAAAAGTGTCTTAATGAGTCAAGAACCAATTAGCAGAACTTTGGAATGAACAGAGGATTTGACTGATAAGGCAGGAAAAAAACTACTATCAGAAATTAATATCAGAAATTTTATTTTATTTTGGTTTATTGTAAATGCAAACTGCATTTGGTCTAAAGTTGTTATGAGCTAAAATCATGGCTGCAGCATGCAGGATGTTTGGATTTACAACAAATGTTTGTCATTCATTTTACATTAATTACTGTAAAACACACAAAGCGATGTGGTCCTACATTCATCTTTACTGGAACATTTTACATTATATACAGATTTTGGGTCATATAAAATCACTGAATTGTTTTTCAACCTAAATAAATGACTTTGGTTTCGGTTTATGCTAGCATTTCTAGTTTTTCCTATGTGATTTTTTCTGAATCAGTGTCTAAGCTACATGGATCTAGTGAGCATATATCAACACTCAACCTATACAGGTCATTGCACATAGTTTAACCCAAGTTAGCCCCACACACATCCACCGTGCATAACTTCCCCCCATCTAATTACATCCTGAGTTGCTAGTGTTATTCCAGCCATGTTTAAAGTGTGACCGAATCGCTGGCTTCAGTCTGCCGCTAGCGGACCACTGAAATTGAATTAGGCAGTAAGCAATATTAAAAAAGGGCAGAGGAATCCCCACGGGCCTGCCTTAAAACATTGAGTCAGTCAGAACTTTAATTAAACTTTCAATACACACACATAACGTGTACTTTAGCTTTTCGTAATTCTGGTACAAGCGAAGTCTGCGCTAATACAAATTCCATCCGAAAGGTTGTGGTAATATTGAAGCAGGTTATTGTGAGTCTACAGTATGTGCAAAGTTAAATATCACAGAAGATTTATCTCATTTGGTTCATTTTAAGAAACAAATCTAGCGAGGAAATAAGCTATTAACAAAAATTATAATGGATTTTGCAGCTTTTAGTTCTTTTAACATAGCTAAACATGACTCTGACATGCAAAAATAAATGTATTTAGCATTTGATGTAAATGTGTGTTGCAATGAAAACAATATGAAACCATGAGTAACATCACCTTACATCATCCACCCTTGTTATTACAGCTTAGACAAATTTTGAAAAGTCGACCTGAAAACCTCACAGACTGTATTACTCAATATTTAGAGGAGCATCTCATCATTTATGCATCAAAGCATGGTATGGTGCGAAATGTTACCTGATAGGACCTTCACCGTGCAGCATGAGGTAAAAACTTCTGTCTGTCTGCCTCTCAGATCTTTCTCTTTCCCTACTGTGTGCTGGAGGGGGCAACCAGGAATGTGGCAATTCCTTGCACACACTTTACGAATATGTTAGTGTCTGCAGACGGCGAAGGGCTCCTGAGGTGAGACAGAGAGAGCGAGTGAGTGAGCGGAAGAAGTAATCAATGCTGTCTTAACTGAATAAAGTTTAAATAAGCTTTAACAATTCAATGTTATAGAACACTGGGTTTCGAACATACACAAATATGGCTCGTTTCCACTGAGCGGTAGGGTACGCAATTATGTCCACTTGACCATAATATCATTTAAAACAAAAAGCCTCAGAAGGCAAGCCAGGAACCTTTAGCCAAGAAAGTCACAATCGTAATCGACACCAACCAAATATTTTTTACAGGAGATATGTTTCCAATCAAAAGCTTGAATTAAACTAAAAGAATATTGCATAAAACGTAGGCGAATAAAGCAGTTTTTTTATCCGTGTCAAAGAGAACAAAGTCAAGTCACTTCCTGGTAAACTCTGGCACTAAATATCAATATCAATATAGGAGAGGGCAATTATTATAATAATTTTCATATATGATATAGGCAAATTAGCCTACTTGCGCCTCATAACAAGGTGACAAGGCACAATAAATGCGCTTAATTTATGAAGGTGGATGCTGTTTAGTCGTGTTAGACAGTTATTATACGGAAATCCATTTCAGAATGACCATTAAAACATGCAGTTGCTGTGTGAATGAGATTGTTTAACTTATCCCATTTCATAGTGCAAATTCACATGATTTTTTCTATACGCATGGAGGATTTTATTCGGTAAATGCGTTCCATCTAATCGGTTAAAACCTTTATCCTACTCAAATGTGCGCATACGTTTTTGATGTTTTGATTCATTTATGTGCATCTTTGCAGTTTCCATATGGTTATTTTTATCTGTTATTCCAAAATAGGTGGATGGAAACTAATCTAACTAATAACATAACTAATGTGGTTTACCAATTTATCTAGAAACAAAACTTTAGCATTTAAGCAGTGTCATTTACATATATATATATATATATATATACACACACACACACACCAATATAATTTAAAATCTACTGAAAACATAAGTTTCTAAGACATCTAAATGAAAAACATGTTTTTCACAATCAACTCCATGATAGTTTCAAAATCTGTGATCACATCCACCTCCAGTTGAGTGTGAGAGGTGCTGTGATGGAGCGGCCAACCCCAGCACTCAGAGGTGAGTATGTGAATGAGCAGATTGTGTATCAGTCAGTGATACAGATGGAGAGAGCAGTATGCTTCCTGGCAGCAGACATATGAATCTATGAGCAGTTCAACCTACATGTCACAGGTAAACACTTTTTATATATATATA
>JAUMHG010000067.1:9818825-9836169 GCA_032359395.1 Enteromius anoplus | reverse complement strand
TAAGTCTATGCCAAGCTTTACAAAGCATGACAAACAATGCAGACTGCATATGGATACAAAGTCTCAGTGGATCAAGTCTAAACCACATTTAAATCACCAACAAATATCTTTAAAATGAATAAAGTAAATCACAGTATTTAGTGCAACAAAATGACCTTTTAAAGTATTCAAATATCTTGGATGAGACATAAAAACAAATTCAATAATTTTAGTGCAAGTAAAGAAACAAAAGTCCCTTTAAGTTACTTATTTAAGTATCTCTTCTTACTGGAATTAGTTCACCTGTTTCGAGTCTTTGGGTTTGACTCGTTTGTTCATCACGCGATAGCCCCATAAGCCAAAAAAATGAAGCATGGGCGTAAATTTCATTTAACAGTAGGGGGGACAATAAACAACATTTCAGTGTTTCTATCATTATTGTAGCATGGAGACTGCGTCGTTATGTTTACTTTCAAAGATGTTCTCTGGTTTAATGAAAAGGCAGATTTTTTTTCAAAACTATTGCAATGTTTGTTATGTTGTTTACAATCGAGTCTCTCTCACCGTGCCACGACGATGAGAAAAGAAATAAAAGCCCGCCCACACTGAAAGCTGATTGGCTGATTCACTCCATCATATGCGCGCATTATTAGATGCAAGATGCAGACATTAATGTCTTGCGTGCACCTGCTTGCCGGCTTGGTGTGGATTCCGGGATATTTTGTTCAATTTGCGGACATCAGGGAGCCACTATCAAAATACAGGACACTAGTGCTGGGGTACCAAGGCGCCACCCCGTGCCACACTGGTAGATCCGCCCCTGGACTAAAGGAATCAATTTAACTACTTATTTCATCAGAAATACCACAAAATGAGAAAGCAGTCTATTTGCAGAGAATTAAGTCATCTAACCAGGAGAAAAAATTGAAGGGAAGAGTTGATAGAATTTATTTTTTTTACCATACAAAGAATTGACCAGGAGTTAATACATTTATGAATGGTTTCTGATTAATATTTGATGCTTTCTGAAGTGACGTGACCTTACAGCATTCTATAAAGGACTTTCAAGCTCAAACATAATAAGTGCTTAGCTGTTGGCAGAGTTTTTCAAATATATATATATATATATTATTTTCTCATCTGTCTAGTTTTTTTTTTTTTTTTTTTTTTCAGGGACAAACATTTTATACTTTCCAAAAGGAAACAGTCGATAAGGGTTAACCTGTTACTTTATTGCAAAGTGAATAGGTGAACTCGACCAACTTCAAAAACAAACTTCAAACACTTAAAAGAGCCCCTTTATATCAAACAAGAACTGTCAGTTGAGAGCCTTCTCAGTAGCTCTACCAACACAAGCAGCCACCACCACCCTACCTGTCCTCCACCGACACACTCAAGGTCTTCCGAGGAGGGAAACTTCTTTAACTGATCACGTGCTGGAAACATCTCCAAATGTTCCGTTCTGCTCCACAAGCACAATCCAGTGATTCATTCACTTGTCCAGCCATCACTGCTAAATCAGAGGCTGTCAGGCTGCGAGTCGAAGAGCCTGATCTCAAAGAACATTCTGTGTTGAAGCGTCATTAGCCTCTGCTCGACCTTCACCTCCCTCCTGAGCATGCTGAAAAAAGAAACACGAAGAAAAGAGTTGAAGTGAGTGCTGAACTGACAAGTCAGGGTGTCCAAGACTTTCTCCTGAGGTAAGAGAGGAACCACTTGGTGGCCAACAGCACCAGGGAATAAATTGGGTTACTGTACTTGTTGAATAGAGTGTGGCATTAGCTCATTCTATGAGCTCTGACTGGGCTGAATGGCCCATTCACTGTAAATGGAACCATTAATGGATCTGTCAGGTAAAGGAGAGAGCTCTTAAACAATTATCCGCCGACACTTGAGAGCTAGGTGGTCCGGTGTAATGAGAACGCCTGCGAAGGCGATGGAACTACCAAGGTGGTTCCGTGTGATACAAAGGCTAATGTTGAAATATAATATGCCAGTATTGTCGTGAGCCAGAAACACAAAACAGCAGCTCTTGGTTACGCTTTATTGAATCTTTATGATTCACTCAAGCCCAAATATAATATTATATTATGCAATATTCTAATGCAGTTTGTTTTTCGGTCGTTCTCATTTCCTTCAGCCAGTTCCAAATCACCGAGCATGGAATAGAAAATAAAATTATACCTCTTCTGATGGGTTGGGGGAGATTTCTATGCTCTATTATTATTTAAAAGAATGTAATTTTCATAAACAAAGGCTAAATCTATCTGTGTTTTCCGTGATTTCACTGGCCACATTACAAATGCTTTTTTTTATTTTATTTTTTTTATATTTGCTAGAAACATATATTTTTCATTAAACGTTACTTAAAAAATATATATTTTTCAATTGTTTTATTAAAACGAAATGAAAATTATGTAGCTATAATTATAATAAACAGTGACATTGCGCAAAACATTATTGACTGGTTAGGAATTTTCAACACATTCTTACAAAATGCTTCCAAATGCATTTCTAAAATTTAGACAAAACCTAAACTCTGTGATTCAGACAGAACTGGATAGCATTATTTTAGTGACAAATCAGATTTGGCAGCATGAGTGTAAAATACACATATAAATCACAGAAACCCAAATAATCATGTTCGCAAGGCCTAAAAATGGATACAACCTTAATGGATGTAAAAATAGGACAAGGTGAATGTTCCGTCACTTGCCAAAAAATTCTCTTATACTGTCCAACAGTCACATGACCAATTCGTACACATTTTACAAAGTGGCTCATTCGTACGACCTCACTCCTACAATTCTGTATGATCTATCTAAAACCCCAGTGACGGGTAGGTTTGATTACGTCATTCATACGGATTACCAGCTCATAAATACAGTACGTACAGTTTAGCAAACACTGTATGAGTTCTCATGAGTGATATCATAAGAATTTGTACGAATTAGCTACCTCATAAAGTATGTACGAACTGCAGCAGTCACAACTTGGCAAGAATTGTGGACATTAAAAATGTTAATTTAATTCTTCTACTGTCTATACAAATAATGTTTTTGTCCATACAACGGAACACAAACCATTTCCAAGGTTGTTTTTCTAAAAAATAAATAAATAAATAAATAAAAATAAAAAAACATGAAGGTGAGTAAATGATATTTTTGGACAAAGGTTGGTAGATTGAAAAAGGTTAAGAACCCCCGACTGAGCACAATGGGTCTGGTGCAATGGTACAAGCCTGGTCAGGCAGTATCGTTTCTCACTAACCACAGTGCATGGGCAGGCATGAAAAAGCAGGTGTTAGCAGGAATTCCTCTGAGAATTGTTTCATTGCATCTATTCTTTAGATCCCTAACCTCTGAAGGACCTGTACCACATGCCTGCCACCAGCAGCAGGAAAAACAACCAGTTGGATGCCAGTCATATCTGTTGTAGCTTTATAAAACCCTAAAATTCACAAACTACATGTACATGGGGCAAAATTCGGAAATTGGGAAAAGGGTGACATTCAAATATTTGTCAGTGAGAGGTACATTTTGATGTGGATAGACTTTGCATGTGATCTTTTTGTCTGATGTAATATTGATGGAGTCAACTGTGCTTCAAATAATATCCCAGCGTAACAGGATCAAACCAGCATAGTGATAATATACATGAGACTCTATGTGGAAAATTTCCTCAGGGGGCATCAGAGATAGAGATGAAGATATCAGGTTTGACATAATGAGCTCCTGTGAGATTTCTATTTTTTCTCTCTCTCTCTCAATAAAAACTACAGAACACCTCAGAGGACTCGTGGAATACAAATTCTCCTCTGTAAAGGATAAAGGGTTACATCACACAGCGGTAAGCAGGTGACAGACCAAGCACACAGCATCTTGTAAACCTAATTGAAGTTTAGCTGGGATTCTCACTGCATACCAAGAGATGTTTAACAACCGTGGGTGTAATTCAACTAAAAGAATTAAAATAGTGGTGGAATTCAAAGATGTTCCTGTGGCCTAATTGCTGTTTAAATGCTGTTGTCTGAGGCTGACTAAGTCTATCTAGCTTCGAGTACTATTTTCATCATTAGGACGTAAATTTAGTTCAATATAACATCAATATTCATTGACACCAATATAAGATTATATTATTAAGCTAACACAAAACGTTTTAATTTAATGCCAAAGAAGTTCTGATGTGTCAGTTACTTTGACAGCGCTAACATAATTCAAAGAAACAGGCCGTTGAGAAACCGTGCCGTCTAAGAAACAGAATTTCCCTCTTTCTTGCAGATTCACGATGCGTTCAATAAAAAATGGATTCATTTGCTTTTGGTTTGACATCCTTGACGCGAAACACCGGTGTCACGTGACCAATCAATTTTCTTTTTACCAAATACCTCGTTTAAACTATTAATATCTATAATTAAAATTGGAATTATAAAATTAATTCAATGCAGTCTAGGTTGAGAACAACTTAAAATATTTAGATTTATATATGCATATATGAAAAAGATTTTCCATCTCATTTTGTTAAATTAGATAAATATAAAAATAAAGGACATATTTTAGTCTGTTAAATTTAATTTACAACATCGTCATTTGAGTCCAATGACATAATTTCTTCTGCAATGCATGTATGAGTGTTAAAAAGTAAGCCATGTTAAAAACAATTTATTTTATAGTCCACAAGCCAAAAGTTAATAATTAAACATGGGGAAAGGCTAGAACAATCCCATATCTGTTTTCATTCCTGCAGCACATATTCTATGTATCTCTAAATAAATAATTCCACCATCAGAATCGCCCATTTCAAGTTCTGTTGCTAGGGGTCATATTGATGTCATTTCTTTTGATGATGTAATTTCACTTTGCTGAATCTTTGTTAGCAAACAGCTGCAATCAAATGCAATGTTAATCAAGTGCTCATGACAGGTGTAAGTGCCTTCTAGACATGTCTCGCTGTGACTTTTCCTGCTGCTCTAGTTCCCTGGCTGATGCGTCCTCTCCTGCAGAGCAGAGAGGCCTGACGTGGCTTACACATCCTCTCCGCTTCTTTTCTTTCAGTCTACCCTTGAGCCTTGGGAAAGTCATTTTCATGCTCTGCTGTCTCAATCCAACCCTACTTCCCTCTACAGTCGCTGAGCATGTAGAGCTCCTCCATCAGGGTCAGGGAGTGTTCTTGTCATTTTCTATTGCAAATCTGTAAGACATGATGAAGAATAACGAAATGCTTTAAATCGTCATCTAAATGTTAAAGTAAATAATTAAAAATGAAATGTATAAGAAAAACGCAAAAGAGTATGTTCACTTTTAACATGGTCAGTGATAAATAATGTTGTTGGAATTAAATTAAAAATGGAAAAAGCATCTTGATATTAATTGAGAAATTAAGAAGACATAGAGGTATCAGACTGTCATTGGCATGTTGGTCACATGACAAGATCTAAAAGCGCAACTTTAGTTAATAAGATTCATTTCTTATGCGAGTTTGTTTTTATTGAAAAAATTTTTTAATAAATTCAACAATGAACCACAAACTAAGCATTTGTTTTAATAGAGGCAAAAAATATCTTACCTTTTTGGTTTAGCATTCAACGTAGGCTATATCCATTTTTTTCTTTTTTGATAATACATTGCTTAATGTTTACCATGGTAAACATGACCCCGTCGCAACTGTTTTGAGACCTCAAATCTGATATAAGCTCATTAAGTGCATAAAATCGTAAAATTTCTCAGTTGAAACATTTGTTATGTTATTTATGTTTTATTGTGAATGATTGGAAATTCTTACACGTTTCATTTTATTCAAATTTTTAAAATGTTCCAAAATTACTGGAATTCATCTTATATTGTATCAAAAATGTATCCATTACACTTTGTTTTTGAAGAGAAGAGTTCAGGTAAGCTCTGTGTTTCTGAACTATGGTTCACTGGAGACTGGGATATGCTCTTGTTACCCATATCTCACCTCTTAATGTGCTGAGCTCGGTACTCAGAAACAGATGGATAAAAGACTGCAACCTGTTCTCCCACTGCAGGGGAACCTTGACAATTTTATGACAACACTAAATGAGAAAAAGGGCCTTGGACTCAATATAAACCCTCAGGTCAGGTTAGTGTTGAGCGGAGGCACTGGCACATGAAAAATAAGATCACATTTATATTAGCTCACGGTTTGTGAATTAAGTTATTCAGGTCATGAAATGTGTTGAGTTCTAAAGCAAGAAAATCCATTAAGGATTGATGTAGATATTAATTTAGCTTGGAAAAAAAATCTAGCAATGGTTTATTGTGAAAATAGATTTTGGTCATACTTAACTTATCAAGATTTGACCAGTTTTCTGGTATCTTCAAGTGTTTCGTTTATGAATCATTGTAACTGTAGTTGTTTTGCAGCATTTAACTAAGGCAAGCTTGGTCCTGGCTTGTTTGAAGGGGGGATTTAGTCTCACAATAACACTAGCTAAACATTGTCACCACCCCGTGAGCCTTTTGTACAGATTGCATCTGAGAAACTTGATGCATTTTCATCTGTAATATTTTTAATTTGCAAAATTTCAGCAAGCCAGTCATCATTCTGTCTGATGATGTAGCGAGCATGATGCATCCTGACACGAGCAAGATGAGAAGTTGTCTTTGTTTTTCCAACTGCCGTGCGGCCCATTTCATTACAGGCCATTTCAACCTCTCAAGGAAAAAGAAATTGTGTTTTCTATTGTGCAAATCAAACGAATAAGCTCTTCCTCTCATATGCCATTCGCAACATGGATTTGAGTGACAGAGATTGCAGAGGATAAGGTTTCAGACCACAAATATCCGGGTAAAAACACTTTGAAAATCTGGCTTAGCATTGAAGCATGAAGAACTGGCTCCGGAGATGAATTTACTTTCATGGAAAGTTTAAGGTTTGCAAAGGACTTAGGACAAAGGTCTTCACTTTGCAAGATCTAAACCACATTTCCTAAAACTCAAATCAAAGTGACGTGATGTTAGGGCAATGCTACTGTAATTCCACCAATAGTCTTTTGTGAACTAGATGCAATAGATGAGTTTCATTTACACAAAAAGTAAGAATGTTTGCACTGAAAAAAACAAAAAAAAAGAAAAGAAATACTGCATCCAAAATGGTGCAACTGTTTAGTGAATTCAACCCTGTTTGTTTTGCATAAGATGACAGATTACAGCTCCTGGTAACTGTGTTTGTGATCTGAGCCAGATGTTAGCGCTCTCTCCATCACCAGCACTCTGCAGGAAGAGCTTGTGCCAGTCTGCTTTTCCTTAGCATGAGAAAAAGCAATCAAGACGTTCCCTCAATTGTAGCTTCTTACAGTTCCTTTTATTTAGTTCCAATGAAGGGAAACCCATCTCATGGCAGCTGACTTCTTTTTCAATCTAATATGATGGCCTGTCAGTAATCCAGAACAAATTCATTAAAATAAATGCAGTTTTTTACATTTGCATGCTTGAATTTACCATTTAAATTTTCTGGAGCACCACTAGCATTTTGGTATAACCAGGACAAGCCTTTGTAAACCAAATTAAATTAAACAATACAGTATGCATAAATATTTATAGATAAAAAAACACAAAAGTAATTTATAGTAAACACTATGGTGTTTTTGAACCATATTATAGTAAAGTGTACTTTTACTACAGTATGGCACAAAAAAATATATTACTATAGCAGTTAACATCTTAGAATAGACTAAACATATTTTTTGAATTCCTGACAAATTAGTGAAAATTTTAAAAACTGGTGCTTAATACTTTGACAAAATTGGAGAGATTACAGATAAATATTGCATTTTTCTTGCAACAATATAATTCAAATGATTGCAGCTCAAGCTTTTATCACTTATATATCTTTTCTGAGCCAAGCTAATTGAAAATGTCTCTGCAACAAAAAAAGGAATTGAGCAGTTCTTTATATAAATACATAACTGACACACGTTCTCCATGGCATGCAGCAATACAGTTAGTCTCAAATGCCCAGTCACCGTTCTTAATCTGCAGATGTATGTATTTGCCACAAGTTTTCTTTTCAAACCCTCCTGTGGTCTCTCCGTTGACCTTTGCATGGCGAACACCATCATTAGTGGCAGGCCTGTCCTCACCCAGACACAGCTCGGCCACACGGAGAGCCTGCCTCACTGCCTCAGGTGCTAATGACATCACGGCTCTCGGCTGTCCAGTGAAAGGTCACGGATGATATGCATTTCACTTCAGCCCTTTCAGAGGATCCCTGGCCAAACACATTCTCACTCACACACCAGAGCTCTAGTTATATTGCACTAAAAAGCCCCTAGACAGACTTTCAGAATGCTCTTGCACAAAGTCTGATGTAAAATGACTGAATAAATATAAAACGACAAGATTGTTCAGTATTTGCAATATGCTTGTTTGATTTAAATTATGATAGGCTTAAGGAAGCCTGTACGGCTTTGTCATTTAAGTAAAATCGAGTAAATATATCATACCGAATATAATTAGATACACACAGGTAATCCTGAGAGCATGACTGAGAGTCTGACCCAGTTCTTAGAGAGCATGAGCCACACAGTGTGCCGCCAGATGATTATGACTCCTTAGAGAAAGGATGAAAGAGAAAGTGACTGTTTACAAATTAGGCCAATCTTCAAGGATGATAAGTTAGGTAAAGTTGGTCAGGTGAATATGAAATAAAGCAGGACAGACTTTGTTTCATTTGACTTTTTTAAAGACCTTCACTTTAAAGGGTTAGTTCACCTAAACATGAAAATGTTGTCATTAATTACTCACCCTTGAGTCGTTCCAAACCCATAAGACATCTGTTCATCTTCAGAGAACAAATGAAGATATTATCAGAATAAAACAAAATTCACAGCATACGCAACTTTAACGTATTTGATGTAATCAGCCTTGTTTACATCCGGGTGAAAGCACAGGCGGGTGTGTAATCTGTGGCTGCTTGCTCCTAGAAGAAAACGTATGCGGAAATGGCGGAAGATGTAAGTCATAGAGGAAGAATGGTTGAGTACATGATGTTATTTTTGTTTTCTTTGCACAAAAAGAAAAAAAGTATTCTCCTAAAGTTGATCCACTGATGTCACATGGACTTTTTTACCTGTGTTTTTGCCACGTTTCTGGATCTGAGATCATTTCAGTTGTGTTGCTGTCTATGGATTTAGTGTTACTTGCAGTTTTTTTTGTAATTGCTAAATTTACTTGAAATTTTTGAGTGAAAACGGTTTCTACACAAATATTTTCAAACTTTTTTTTTTTTATTGCGTATTATTTAATCTCTGAATTTGTTGAAACTAATACCTGAATAGTCCATTTTCTTGGTCTTTTGAAAATGTATGAATTTTTTTTTACGCTCCTAAGTTCCTTCTGTCAAAGCCAACTAATCAGTCACTGAATCTTAACACCT
Organism: Enteromius anoplus; assembly: GCA_032359395.1. Classification (NCBI taxonomy): domain Eukaryota; kingdom Metazoa; phylum Chordata; class Actinopteri; order Cypriniformes; family Cyprinidae; genus Enteromius; species Enteromius anoplus. The sequence goes on along the minus strand of JAUMHG010000067.1, from coordinate 9,826,791 downwards.
AACTACAAAAATGATTGTTGTCCTAATAGTTTTGTTTAATATAAAAAGTGTTTCAAACCTAAAGGAAAAACTGAGAAAATCCTCCACCCCAACAATTTTTGCTAATAAAAGCTGTATTTTTTCTTTTAACACTTTAAGATCCTTCATTTAAAGCACTTAGACATAAAGAAAAATAAATAAAAGGAAATACTCCCTATAGAGTGATCTTTAACTTCGTCCATCACGGAAGAGTACAGAAACACACAAAGCCTGCCAATTTGCCTGACAATTTCCTGGATACAAAGGTGGCAATTTGTCTGCGCTATTTTTGAAAAACAGTCGCAAGAACGTTCCCACACCTTTAAAGTTGCCAAGGCGCCAGCCTCCACATCTCGAGTTGCTTGACAAGGTAATCAGTAGCCGGCTCAGCCGCAAATAAGCCTGACCGCACTCTGTTAATGCAGCCAGAGACATGTTCAAGGTTATTACTGCTGATACAGACCGCTCTCTGCTTTATTCGGCTCTGAGAGGTAAAGAAGGTATATGATAGTGAGAGATAGAAAGACTTGAGAGTCATTGTTTCATTCCCTTTCCTTCAGTTCTTCAAAGTAATCCATTGTCATCAAATAATAAAACAGGCAGGGACATTGGAATAAAAACCTATAACTGTGGGATTTTCTGTTCTATCCTTTCAGAGGGTGTGCTGTGAAACTTGGAAATGTCAGCAACAGTTTTCTGAAATGCTTGTTATATACATGTCGGTCAATCCATGTGTGACTTTATTAAAACCTGAACAAGGACACTAATGAACAAGTTACAGGGTCACTGCAAGAAATAGGTGCTTTTTTCAGTTTGATTAGATTTTTTACCATTTAAAATTGGGGAGTTTAAAGTGCCCCTATTATGCCTTTTCAAATATGATCTCTCAGGCAGTGTGTCATGTAGCTGTATGTGAACATATACTATCTGCAAAGTTGTGACGCTGACAGTGCACGATAAATAAAGTTATTGTCTATCAGAAAAAAAAGAGTCGGCTCACATTCGGCTAAACGAGTCGTCAGCAATTCCAATTTTTTCCTGTTACGGATCCACGTCACAAAGTAACATATTTGCATAATGTCCGCCCACGTTCTATGTCGCGAACAACTTACCCCGCCCACAAACAGTACAATTTCCACATGGATTACATCATGTCTAGAAGACGCTGTACCCTGTGAGAGTTCATTTGTTTTATATGCCCTTCTAAAAAGATGAATCTACAAAGAATAAGTGATTAACATTCATTTTTTTCAACAACACCTCAGCAGTACAGTCTCTTGTTGTGTTCTCGTCATTTTACTGATGACTGCTTTTACAATCTTGGAGTACAATGCGATATTCACCAAATGCTAGGTCTTAAAAGATCATTGCCCAGTTTATTTGGTCCTTGCTCCTTTGAACTTCTACCAGTAAGTATGATTAATAATTGATGATTGTATTTTCTAGCGATCATTCAAAATATGTATTTGTGTAAGTTATGTTGTGTAATAACCCTGCACATGTCTTAATAACTGACTAACTTGCGTTTCTGTAGTTCTGTAGTTCACCTGTGGGCCTGATGTAGTCTAAAGATTGTGATTGATGCTGCTTGACGGTTCTGTCGATCTGTCTCATCATTAGTTTAATGATAAATGATGTTTACCGCAATGTTATGCACTATACAATGCTGAAGTTGCGGTAGACCAATCATAAAGGACTGAACCATCTGACCAATCACAGCAGTGAGGGCTCATGGGAGAGAGGGGTTTATACAGACTGATTCTTCAAACTGCTTCACACGAGTCTTTTATGAATCATTTAGAAATTAGGTAAAATTAAATCAATTTTTGGAGAAAACTAGTGTTTTTTCACATTGCATAAAGGTAGACCTGTTTTAAGAGACTTATAAAACAATATTAGCCACCTTTAACATGGCATAATAGAGGCACTTTAAGATTTTTAAACGTCTTTCTTTTGATAAATACATCAGTTACAGATGCATAAATAGGTATAATGTTTTGTTTCTAACATAAAACGTTCAATACTGATATTTGAAATCATTTAAAACATCACAAAGTGAAATGAAATCCACCAGTGGGTGACAGTAGTGACTGTTAAGTCACTGAGATTCAACCAATTAATCAAATGGCTGATAAGTTCAGAAACAAAGCATTTGACTGTATAAGTTAATTACTGAATAATTTATTCAACCGATTTGCTCAAAAATCCGATTCATTCAATGAGTAAAACACCATCCACTGCTCAGAGACGCAAAACAGTGCTGTGATCTTTGTCACTTATTGCTTTACTGCTTGTATAAAAATTATTATTAAATGGGTTAATGCTGCTGATATCTGCAGAAAACGGTAGTCTCTGTGTGATATAGATAGATATAGAAGTTAATTTTGAGTTTTAATAGACACTATGTGTGTGATTTGGTGAAACCACTGATTTGTCAAACGTGCTTCTAACTATTTTGTGGTTATGAATAGTAATGAATAGGGTTTGGGGAAAAGTATCGGAGTAAAAGTAACATTTTATTTAGGAAATTTAGTAGAGTAAAAATAAAAGTTGTCTGAAATATAAAAACTCAAGCAAAGAACAATAACTGCCAAAAAAGTTATTATTACTTTGTTACAATACACCATTGTCGACATTCTGTTAACTTATAATTAAGGTTTCAACTACATGTCCAGTTCGTAGAGTTAGTAGAGATTAGTGGTCTGTGTGCTAAATATGTGCTCATACTTTATTTTGATGGTTTCCGTGATGTGGGTGTAGAGTATACTGTAGGTGTATTCCAGTGCTGTATTCTTCTAGAATTCTAATGCCAAAAGCAAAATCTGTAATAATTAACACTTTTAAAGACGCATGGATCATATATTATAAGAACAAATGTGTGAACTTAATCTTTCTAATTACATATGTCTGTGGTTTCTCCTGGCCAGCAGGCACAATTGGCCAGTATGGCCTTTGAAAAAAGTCAAAATGTACCAATTAGGTGCAAGCTAATTGCTCTATTTATATTAATGGCCTAAGGACTATCCTATTTTAAATATGCCCTGAGCCATTAAATAAGTGTATTTATAATTTCTCAATTATGGTTTTAATAGGGCTTTGAACTGGACTTGTAAAGATCTTGAAAAAAGGTAGCCACCTAAAACAGCCACTTTAAGACCAATCAGGAGCCTCTGCCATCCCACTGCATCAGCAGTTCAGGTCAGTTAATTAATATTCATCATCTATGCTCATTTTTATAATATCCCCACTTTCTTCAGATCATTTCCACATGCTTGCCTTTCTACGTTATCTAAGTTCATATTATGACTTATTTTAAAATAATTTAACAGTGTTTTCTCCCAAAGACATAAGGGCCTTAAATGTTCCAAACAATCCAAACACAACATCCAAACAGCCTGTGATCAGCTTCTTTGCTCTAATCAGCCCTCACCAAGAGACCTTAAGAAGGGTCGCTCATGAAATTGCTCTCTAATTCACCGAGCCACAAGGAGGAGAATTTTTTATGTGCTTTTAATTGAGATGGTGAAATAAATGTCATATTATAGCACAATAAGTGAGGCTCACCCACTTGAGAAACCTTTCTCTACCTGGAATCCATAAATTATCATTTAACAATCAGTTTGCTTTTATTTGCCATGTGACTTATGGATATTCACCCTATCTATTTTGCATATGTTGTAGATCTTTTAAACAATATATAGTTCTATCTTCCAGTGAAATTACAGACTTTTCTGTGGTGAAATCTCATATGTCTGCTAAACCCCCCCTTACAATCTACCAGCAGTTCCATCCAATCAACAACAAACAGATATCATAAAGGTACATTTCATGATTGTTCATCAGAGCCTAAAATCTCGATTCGAAAGACAGCTAAAATATGCAGCAAGAAGATAAAACTCTCACATCAGTTGCATAGATAATTGCAAAAACGACCCTCTGCTAGAATCCCTCTCACTAGGTATTACATTTAGTTCATTTTCACCAGAATAGGAGAGCTGAAATTGAGTATCATTCAGACCCCCTGACTCACCACTGAATTTGTGGTGAAATGTCCAAATTAAACTTCAATGACCTTTATGGAACATGAAATACCATGGGTCTCATTATCACCCAACATGATGAAAGAGACAGAGGCACTATCCACCAGAGGTCTCACCTCCCACTCTGCGCCAGCTCTATGTCTAATTAAACATAATTCCTTTAACTCCCAGGCCTGCTGGGATTACGCATTTGACACGTTCTAACAGCACTATACATAAACTACATGTACTTATGTTTGTGTTGATTACCTGTGAATACTGTCGGTGTAATTTAAAGCCGGGCGCCGAGAATGGCCAACAACAAAAACACACAAAAGACCGAAATCAATCAACCTCGTGAGATGACAAACAAAGCAATCAACCTTGATTACGGACACATTTACAGTTGAACCCCATGTCAGTTTCTTGTGACTTTCACATGACACATGCATGGATCTGTCACAGCGAGGAGACTGGATAGTTGGCACTATATTGAGGCACAGCAGGTGTGAGACAAAAGGTATGAAAATTATGGCTTGTGGTCGACGTGATCAACCAAGCTTGACGGTGGCAGAGCCCACAGCAATTCTCACAATGTGATTGTTGCCAGGCATAAATATTCATTAAACACACATACAGGAGCGAACCGCCTTGATGAGGTCACATTGTTGCACAAGAAAGTGGAGAGTATCACTGCTTTAAACAGCAGGAGGTAGAAGATTCTCCACAGTGTAAGAGATTCTTCCATCTTTGATAGCATATGAGGATGGATATGTTTTTTCTGGGCCATTGGCCAACAACGAGGCCCATTGGAACCGACCGCTCTCTAGTCAAGACAAATGCAGTCGAATGAAGCATGACTTTTAAGGACTATCATTATTAGTTAGGTTTGAAGAGCCGAAGTCACAAGAGAAGAGTCGGGATGAGAAATGCAGAGAGGCCGTGTTGTGATTGGGCCAGGAGGACGAATCGTTTCTCGCTTGGGTCCATAGGGCTGCTCAAATTCGTTTGGGGTTATTGTTACATTATGGGTGTGAGATTAGCGGGCTTTGGCGTAATGCTTACTCGGAGGGTTTTTCTGGATTCCTGAGACTGATTACTTTTCCATGTTCATCCCGTTATGTACATTATGAAGAAAGGAGTTTTAAATTAGTTGACATTGAGCTCATAATCTTGGTATGAATAAAACATAACTGTCCCAATATGTAAAGTAAAGGAAATGAAAAATTCATGCATTTAAGGACCTTCAAGAAACAGAGCACATCTTCAGGGAAAAAAAATTAACAACCCTCGTCGTTCTTCTCACAGACAGTGTGACTGTTAAATTTCCATGTCCACTGAAGCTAGTAAATACCTTAACGGAGCGGCACCGCTCATTGTTACGGCTGCTAATTGCGCGGTGACTTTTACATGACTTCCCACAAATGAGGATGAGACGGAGAGGCTGGGCTGTATGCGGTAAGATGCATTGTCTTTCCTTAAATGCCCCATTAGTCCCAAGCCAAAGGATTATGAGAAGGCTCATTAGCTGGTCTTTTCCTCATGGTGACAAACTATCTCTTATGGGCATCTATTGCCCTAACTCCAGGGAACGCTCTGTGGTCAACAAGAATTTCAGCAGAAAGAGCTATTTATGTTTATTGCACCGTATTTCCTCACTGGATTGGCTGTGCTAAATAGCTCATTTTGTGAGCTCGTTTTCCTTCTGTTTATAGGCGGGTGGGTCGATGACGGCTACGAAAAAAATCTACATTACGACATACAATGCAAACATTAGTTTGGTTATGAGAGTGACTTTAAAGCTGCTCTAAAAATGGAATGTTCGAGAAGAAAACATTAAAAAGTATTAGTAGTTAAAAGTAAGTAGTAATCTTTAATTTCTGTGGAAAGATAAACCAATGATTTAAGTCAGTCATTTTAATTTTATTTTTCAAAAATGTATCCACCTAGGTAGATATAGTGCAACCAAGATGCTGAAAAAAATAAAAAATAAAATAAATATATAACAAACAAATTGTTACAAAACACTCATGACCATATAAAACCCTGCACCACAAAACCAGTCCTAAGAGTCAGTTTATTTATGCAATATATAAATAAGCTTTTGAATTGATGTAGGGTTTGTTAGGATATGACATATTTGGCTGAGATGCGAATATTTGAAAATCTGGAATCTGAGGGTGCAAAAATAAATAAATTAATAAAATATTGAGAAAATCATCTTTAAAGTTATTCAAATGAAGTCCTTAGAAATGCATAATTCTATGTTTGCGTGTGTCACTGAAAATAAAACCATCTGTCACAATTCTCAATTCATTAAACAGCATAATAATAATATAGTAAAATATATAATAAAATCTTATTTGTTATACAACATGAAACAGTCAAAATAGAATATGTTTAAATGTCTAAATTTAAAATAATGTGTTTTAAACTGTAAAAAAAAAACTTGCTATTTTTGTGTATTTTTGCTGTAGTTAAGTTTTCTCATCTTTGCCAACTTTACATGATGAATAACACTGATGTGATTGTGCAACCGGCTAATTGAAAAATGTACTTTGCTGACTTTTCTCACTTTCCCCTGATGAAAAAAGGCTTTCATGGCACACAGGGATATAACAGTAGTCGGCATTCAGAGCAGGCTTAGCTCTCAAATAGCACAGAGCTTCAACGTCACGCTAGCTTAAGAGCTTTTACAGGACAAACGCAACAGGGATATGTGCTCCATTTCTACGTGCTTCTCAGCTTGACACTAAATGGTCAAAGGCCGAATGACAAACAGAACAGGAAGAAGATTGAAAACCCCTTTCCTTTGGCATTGGAGATGAAATAAAACAGCTTATTGTTTATTAGAACACTCGCAAGGTCATATTTATAATTCGGAGAGTCGTTGTGTTTTGCTTTGGCATTTCTGAAGTGAAAAATGGCCCCATGCATAGGCAGACCATAAATATAAATTTGTCAAGCCTTTATGGATGTCTGGGCTCGTTCCACATATTGTGTTGTGGCTAGACACGATGTAGTCTTTCAACTCGTCCAACTACAATGACAGATTCACTTCTCTTGAGAGACTCGTCGTCCCATTTGACATTGCACTTTGTCAATTCAAAGCAAGACAATAAGCAATCTGTGCAAAGTAATTTTCTCCCTCGCCAACACTTCATTTTTTTCCTACGAGGTCCAAGGTGTCACAGTGAAAGAAAAGTGGGCAAAACGCACAAAAGGAGTAAGAGGGTCAAAAACGAAAGAGAGGAAACTGAATGTGCAGCTTTTCTGGGGCAGTCCTATAATCCCAGCCTCATCAGCTGTGAGCATTGATCGCTGTCTATGAGAGAATACAGGTAAAATCAATCATAGCATTCTGGGTAAAAGAGGATAGACGGACCAGATCATCCACTCATCAATATAGAAACGCTCCAATCAATGGTCTGACCTGAAACCTCAAGATGAGTTCACAGCTTAAGTTGACCGGTTCCTCTTTGACCTTGAATGTGTTATTGAAGAAGAGCATGATGAGCATTTTGCAACTCAAAAGGAGCCATTGACTGTCTTTTAATTTTGCATTGAAAGTACAATATTTATTGTTTGGAGGGGGAAAACATTCTTCATTTTGTGGCCTTGATTACAAAGAGGTTTTTCCTATAAATTTTCTATGGATTAAAATAATCATCATTTTTACCCCCAGTTTCGCAGACAAGGCTTAGGCTAGTCCCAGATTAAATTGCATGTTTGAGCTGTTTGAGATGAACATATCTTGCTCTGACATATCTTAAAACATGGTGTCATGAATGAGGACGTGAGGCGTGCGACATCAGATGCAAGTGAGAGTTTATTGAGCTCAGGGTCAGGCAGACAAGGTCGAGCACTGGCAATCAGTATCAATAGAGGCATAGACAAAAGAGTAAACGATAATCCAGGCGAGAGTCAAA
>JAUMHG010000067.1:9800204-9818725 GCA_032359395.1 Enteromius anoplus | reverse complement strand
AATGATTGAACCAAACTAGCAACAGCTGTGAGGAGAGGTGCATGCTGGGCAATGGAGTCCAGGAATGAAAACATACACAAAACACATAGAAAGCTGGAGTGCCAACCACAGTCTTTAGCTGGCAGCTCCAGCTGGGCGTGACACATGGCAGTGTCATTGTTCTGTGTTAAGATGCACACCTGTAATAGTTTCTTATAAGGCATTTTTGTGAAAGTTACTTAAATATCTTAATTTAACTAATGCTTAGTCCTGGCTTAAGCTAAGCCCCGTTTGTGAAACCGGGCCTAAGTGTTTTAAATAAATTATAAAATAAATAAATACATACAATTTGATTCAAAGCAAAGGGAATGTATGGATTTTTTAAGATCTAAAACTCTTCATTAACTGTTGATATTTTAGACTTTACAATTATTCTATAAAACGACTATTTTTACATTTAAATGGATATCGATGTCTTCAGTGTCACATGATTTTTCAGAAATCATTTAAATATACTGATTTGTTGATCAAAAAGTATTTCTTATGAGATGTTGAAAACAGCTTTGCTGCCTATTGATGATTAGAAAGTATTGTTTTGTCGGTTTTCTTGATTTAATTTTTTTCTGAAAATCTTACAAATATGATAGTTTAAACAGTATTTTTAAAGGGGTCATATACTTTCCCTTTCTCTTTAGAGTGTAACAAGCATAAAGTGCATAAAGAAGATCTGTAAAGTTTCAAAGACTAAAGTCTCAAAGTTATGACTTGTACACATCCCTCTAAAACGGCTGGTTTTATAGTATCATGCCCTCACTTTGTAATATTGTGTCGATCACGAATGCAGACATGGTGTTATGTTTACACAGTGCAACGCAACCGGAAGTAATAAGGGGGGGTCTGAAAAGCCGCTAAATATAGCTATATATAAGTTGGCAACACTGAACTGTAGCGACAACAGACTGCAAAGAATGATGTGCACTAGGGTTGGGCGATGTCGACCCCGCCCCACGACTGACAAAACAGCGTTCGCGCGAGCAGGTGAGACAGGATTGAGTGCAGGAGTGATCGTGCACGAGTGCTTGACTTGCGCGCGGATGACACATCAACCGCACACGAGGGTTGATATAAGCTCGCGACCCATATCTTCGCATGTACATCTGTTTTTCTCTCGCGGAAATGATTTACCACACTCGCCAGCGTCAGTGGTGCGCCCGCTTATTAATGCCATAGATTTGCCGCCATAGATTAAGTGTGTTTTTCGCGAGCTGGTTGCTGCTTCTGCGGCGGGGCGGAGCATCGCGATGCCGTGATGTCTATCGGCCATCGGCGATGGATGATGGCATCGTCTATCGACCCAACCCTAATGGGCACGCTTGGGCTGATGGGAATTGTAGTTCTCCCTACCTCCTGTTCGCTCCATTTGCGTGAGCAAACGTTTCTCAGAAGACCTATCGTTTTATCGAGTCATGCCACCACGGTAGTATCGGAAAAATTTGCTATTGCGGTACGACTGTATTTACAATACTGTTACATCCCTAGTTATGACCATAGTAATTCACATCCTTTTCCCTCATTCTACCTCCAGTCAAGGTTTCATTCCATTCCAAACACATTCTCACTTTCATTCCTTTGACTGCTGTATTACACCCTGTTAACTGCTCTACTTGTTCATGTAAATACATTGATAAGATTTAATTTCATTCTACAAGGCCGGTTTTTAAATGAATGATTTAAACCTCTCATTTTAGCCGTATCCATGACCAGATTAAGAAAGGTGCAGAAAATGGCGTCCGTCACCTCCGGGGTCACTCACCCTTTCCTCCATCATCACAAAAGGTTTTGCTCGCATTATCAGCTAGTATTATTCACGCTCTCCTGTGAAGCTTTCCCAGCCGTGCACGGTGTCACTAATATGAGAGATATACTGTTTAAAGGAGCTGACTGGCTAAAATATGAGCATTATCCTTGCAATGAATAAACCAGGCAGCCAATTAATTACAGTGATTAAAGCACTGACTAACTAGATTGAAGTTAAGAAGATTGAGGTCAAACGGTGTTAATTTATTTTTGCGAATCCTCATTTCTGACTTTTCATACACAAATTATCAAAGGTTTCCCGCTGCGTGCAAAGTGATTAATTCCATGACATAATTGTTATGCGCCTGTTTAGGAAAAGATGGACAATGAATTATTCGTTTCTCCTCCTCTCCTTCGCTCACACACACACACCTTATCCAATTTCTAATTCATCCGTGCCAAATTAACGACTGAAAATATGATGCCCTAAAGGTCTTTTGAGCAGTAGATACGAGAAATAAAAATTGAAAAGAGGAAAAAACACTAAACGATGAAATGGATGACAAGTCAGCCCACAAGTGAGAAGATAAACAGCTTGTGATGTCCTTAATTGTGGAAAATCATACTCGTTTAGTCAGTGCCACATCAAATGCAGATGAAACGGGACAAACCCACAAGGCCAATTATAAAATGCCATGCTGGTTCATCCCTTTTTTGTCACCCTTTTTTTCATCCCATAAGCTTCATTATCACAACGCCGTTGTTACAGAGAGTTTGGGAGTGTGAAAATCCTCCGTACTTAGTACTGCTGATACTCTGGGTGAACTCGACCGCATTAATACAGGATTACCACGGAGAGGCCGTGTTCTCTAGATGGAGGGAATGAGAAAGAATTCCTGAGGAGTGATGATATCGTCAGCTCACTTTTTTGTAATTGCAGCTATATTTTCTTATGCTCTTTCAGTGCGGTGCCAAGCGGCCCGGCCCAGCGCCCTGGGAGACGTCGGCAGAAGCTTGGTGCAAATAGATGGCGCCACATGCCAGTGACACATTAAAATTTAAGCATCTCCACAAAACTTTATTGTCACCCAGCCAGCGTCTGTTTTAGAGTTTCGAGAGGACTGAAAGTCGAAGAGCTTTGCATTAGTTTCACTTTGTCTTTCCCCCCCAATACCTTCTGCTTGTTTCTCCCGTTTGAAAATCAGAGCGGTGCTGTTAATCTCCTCTCAGACTCACCCTCTCGCATTCAGATATTCCCTCAACGTTAATTGGCAGAAAATAAGCAGCACAGACTGTGAATTGTAAATCATTTCCTGATGTAATCACGCTATCAGTAAGATGAATCTCAGACTTCAGAGACCGCACAGCTGAGGTAGTCCATGCGACTCGAAATGTTCTGCCAATAATGAATGCGGTACAGGAGGAACTAATTATATTACGCATTACTCAATGGCCAGGATAAATAGAAGTCAAATAAATGGATCCATAGCCCAATTTTCCACCGTCATAAAGATACCTTACCATTCAAATGAATAGCTTAGCTCACCCTAAATGTCTTTCTGAAGCAATAATGAGGACTGAATACTAATTGTTTATGAGGGATTCTGCATGGGAGCCATAGTCATTCTTCATTCTGTTTGGTTTGTAATTATCCTAATTTAGTTTGCCAGGTCACATTCGCTTCGTCCTCCTTCAGTTGCACTATTGCTTTTATAAACAAGTCATGATGAGGTCTGTTGTTTCTCCCCTGCAAACAATCAACAGAACAAATGTCCTCAGATTACCCAGTCACTTCATTTGCATTTAATGGCCCTTCAGTTAACTAGCTTCCATGAGAATGTGTACTGTATGCCAATCAATTTATTTGACAGCCACAGCGGTTTATAGTACATTGACGGTCTGATGTTTTACTCGAAACAACACAAATTAAAAACACTTAGACCTTTAGATGTTTACATGAGCTTATTAAAGAAGCAGTACACCAAAATTAAATGAGCATGTTGCTCGTAGTATTGTTTTTTTGTTTATATATATTTTTTTAGAAATACAACAACTAATATACTCAGCAGAAGTATTTATTATTTTTTAAACAAAACCCAAATCAAATTAAAGATGGCAAAATTAAATTTTGCATGAGGAAATTTTCAGTGCACATTAATAAACAAAGGGCATGAAATTATTTGTGAATGAGTCTCAGTGAGCTGAACTCAAACACCAGGTCAATCTTTTTTTTTTTTTTTGATTAATTCATTAATCCATTCAAAGTAATTTGGAAGTTAGAAACTCATTAGAAGTGAGTAATAAGTTATCAATAAATAACTTTAATTTGGTCTGATTGTCAGACAAAAAACATGACTTCAGGTATCTAAAAAAAAACAGCACAAGAATCATATAAACCACTTCTATGATATTTTTACTGTGCTTGTTGCCTTTTTATTTATTGTTCCACAAAAAAAAGAAACAGTCATGAAGGTCTAGAACAGCATAAGGGTGATGACGAGGGGTGAGTATGACACAATCTCCATTTTGGGCAACCTGTTACCTAAGCGCACATACACAAGAATCATGGTCGCCACAAAATCACAGAAAGTGCACAGCCATGACATATTCTGCCTTTTTATGAAGAACCGCTATTCTGTAGCACTTTAATTTGAAACAATGTCCCAGAGAGCTAAAAGCGGAGAGAAGTTACAGTGAGTCCCTCTCCCCTGAGGAGAGGAGGCGCAGAGAAGGCCAGCGATTTGTCATTCGGCACCAGATATAGTGCAACCTTGGCAAAGTGCAGCAAGGGAGGAACACCACGAATCATCAGGAACTAAAGTTTAGGCGACTTCAATGACACTAGGGACGCCTCTTTTACTGGGAGGGGTTCATTATTGCGGAAGGACAAGAGGACATAAGCAGAAATGTTCAGGTTGGGGAGGCTGGCCACATGGAGGTTGGGTTTGGGAGGAGGAGTCTTGCCTTCTCCATGAAGAGATGTAGTTCAGCATGCCATTCTAAAAAGAGGTGAGGTGAGATTACATGCATTTGTGTGAGAAGGTGAAAAGCTCTGGCTGCAAAAGTTTCAGGAATTCGGTGGCTTATGGGTTGAAAATGAAGCGCCTCTGACTAATCCCCAGTTTGGATTAATTAAGAGAATTGATGGGCTCATTGTTCCTGCGATTCTCTCTCCCATGACAAGACCATGCACAGGCCGCTCTGATGGGAATTTGATAATATCTCTTTTTTTTTTTTTTTTAAGAGAAGAATCAGATATAGACTTTCAGTGCAAGATTTTCCAGATGAGTTGGGACTTATTGCTGACATCTTCCTGGAACACGAACGCTTTTTGTTCTCAGGTGCTTTCTACTGTACCGATTCATCACAAAATATAAATCAAACGTATGATTAAAAGCGGAACCTGGGATCCCATCCAGAAATGCAGTGGATCAGATTTATGTCCCATCACATTTGGAATTTCAATGCGTGTTTTCTGTAATTACCAATAAATTTACTGTAAGATATCATCTTATCTCACGGACGTTTGTCATCATGTGATATTGTTTGCCCTCAGTATGAATCACATTGACAAACGGTCTATAAAATCTCACGTTCATTTTCCAAAGAACGGAGAAGGCTGGGGATAGCTGTAAAACTTTTTATTTAATGTCTGTAAATGTTTTTACGCTTTATATCAAAACGTTTATAAACAGTACTCCCTAAAATTTTGGGGTTGGTAAGATTTATTTTAGGTTTTTTTAAGCAATTAACACTTATATTCATTAAGGATGCATTAAATTGAACAAATTATGAACAGCCATATATAATATTAGAAAAAAAATCTATAAAAAAAATAACCTCTGAACTTTCTGTTCATCAAATAATACTGACAAATATGTTTTCAAAATAAATATATATTATAAATAAATACATAATAGCTCTGGATTTAAAAAAAAACATTAAAAGGCTTAATTAATTTTTTACAAATATATTTTGTTGGTAAAATTAATGTTACAACCCTGAGATATGCTCAAATATGTTCATTATTAATATTATTATTATTTTACAGTGAGGCTAAAGTTCACACAAATATTATTAAACAGAATCTGCTGACTTTGTTGCTTGATGCAATACAAGTTCTGTCATTTACCACCCATTAACATGATCTCAAATCAAAATATGACAAGGAAGTGAAACATTTACTTCACTACATCAGAAATTAACCTCACGAGGTTGGTTGTCATGTTATTTCATCACTACAACTAACTTCTAAACAGTGACAATCCTTCCTTATATTTTAGCTGTCATCTACTTCGAGAAAAAGAAGTGCAAATGTGTCAGCGATCTCTGAATATACATCATTAAGTTACTTGTAAAGGGTTACATATGCAAACCTGTTGCAGTCTTTCCTTGGCTGACAACACTGCTCATAGCGCAAGCATTCCGACGCAACTTGTTCCCATTACACTTTTGACTCCCGCTGACATTAAATAATTGCTTTCATCTTCTACAAACCATAATCCGCTCACCAGCGACAATCTCCATAGCCAGAGGAGTCTAAAGGAAGATGGTCTGCCATCTTACATTTCTTTAAGCTCTAATCCGATTACAATGCCTGGTTAATGGAAGAAGCTGCTGCCTTGTTCCTCACCAGACCAACCAGACTTGCAGGGAGAGCAAATACGAACGCCGTGGGTACCCTTTGTTAATGAACACATTTGGGTGAATTGGTATTGGTGCTGAGAGAGTCAGTGAGGTTGACAGGGTTCCCTCAGCACTTTCGCTCTCGTCTTTTGTTCACCTCCTTTTGAAAATGTAAACCTGGTCTCTAGAGTTTCGGCGTTTGTGAATCGTGATAAAAAAAAATCCATAAATTATCTTTGCACCACAAAACCAGCTCAACAGAGCTAAAATGCTATTGAAGGCGAGTCTGAAAGCAGGCCGACGAATTCAGTAGGTATAAACCCTGTTCCATGCTCTGGTTGCTGGTTGTTTGCTCTACGATTATGATTTTCAGACAGTCACAAGTTCAGCTTTTGTTATTAGAAGCTGCATAACTGAAAGAGATAAGAGGGATGTTTATTTGTTCAGGAGGATTTGTACCTCCTCTTTTTCACTCACAACCAGCGAGTCACAGATTAAGCCGCTGACTCAACTTGGCTGTACAGAATTGAATACTAGCATTCTGACGATTTATGTATTAAAATATCAGACAGTACATATTATGCAATACCAAATACTGTATTGTCATATGACATTATAACATTCCATGTATAATAGAGATGTTTAGTAATGACGTCAATTTGTAGGCTAACCCTTCACAGGAAATGGTAATGGGTTTTAGAAATTATAATGGCTGATCTAGGGAGAAAAAAAAAACATTCTGCGGATCATATTACTATTTCCTGTTTTTCTGCTATAAAATGTATGCAACGCAGATTTTATGTTGCTTTCAAAATAAAATGTCTAGTAAGTGCCACTAAAAGTGTATTCAGTTTTATATAAAACATGAAAATAGCAATGTTTTATTATATCAGTTGTTGCATCAACTGCTTGGAAATAAATAGTTTGTTGAAAAGTTAACACTTAACTATATGGTTATAACATTTAAAAATAGCGTACCACCTACACTAAACCTAACCAATAGTGTTAACAGAAGCAAATGTGAGATAAAAGCACATTTCCTGCAGAAACCTTGCCGATTTTTAGTTTCATGATTGTGTTTAACAGGAGTCCTGAAGTGCTTTAAATTTAGTAAATTGAAATGCAAAACAGTACCAGGTGAACTACCAAGCAAGTTTACTTTTACAAAAGGCAATGTATGCAATGCATATGGAGCTGGTTGTAAGACGGAAACATCGAAATGTATTAGTTTACAAATCAAAAGCACTATGGTAAAAGTGGTTTGAGGTCATAAAATAGAATATTGCAAGGAACTGACTGAAAATAAGACTTCAATAATCAAATATCTGCCCCACGATCAAAATTTGCATGAAAAAAGAATTAATAGTTGTTGGCATTTTACTGCTCCTAGTGTTTAGCTGCAGTGCATAATATTTAAAGGTAAATTATGTGAGTTTTTTACCTTTTTTACCTTATCTCATGAAAATATATACCTCTGTGCAACACAATTTTTACATGCCTTACTTTACGTTTTGCCGCAGTTTCAAAGATAAATGTTCACTGAGTGGCGCTAAAGCACAGGTTCGCGAACCCTGGCATATTATTATGCTGTGTTTTTTACTATGTTAAATTCCTAAACCCACTCGATAGTGTTAAGAAATGCAAAACAGATATAAAAACCCATTTGTTGATGCAACCATGTCATTTCCAATTCCTTTTACAGATTTAGTTACACAGGATTCAAACCGGAGCCCCTCGCCTCTCAAGTACGTCTCTGTACACCGTGAGCTACAGAGTAAACATACCGTCTATAAAAACCTACATGTATAGATATGAAGCTGGATATGTGTAATGCTAATATTCATAATATGAAGGTCACAGGATATTCTTCAAGTAATTGGGCTAAACTTATGCTTTATAAAAACAAAACTCTGTCAATTAGTGTGAAAATGAATAAAATGTGTTGGAACTGCAGTGTTCATTTTTTTTGCAAACTGCAATGATATGTACTTATTGGTACGTATTTCGTGTCTCGTCAAAAAGTACACCCGGGTATGTTTATGCCATGAGACCAGGTAGGTTTTAAAGGCACATTTTACTGTGAGCTTGTGTTACCATTTTAGCAGAAACTACAGGTACAAAAAGAAAAGGGAAACATCATGTCCAATGTGATCACAAGCACCCTTTCTCAAAGACAAGACGTGGCTGTATATCTGACTGAGGTTGGTTTCACCTCAGCTTGTGACAGATTGCGCCTTGCACCTTTATATGCCACAGTTGGAATCGTGATGGGTTTCACTCATCAAATTGCTCATTAGACTGTAGAAAGACATCAAGCATGTCGGCAGCACAGGTGTGGTGGCCCACCTAGTGACCCAGACAGCCTGAAGTACTCAGTTAGCTGATTAATTGCTCTCATTGTTCTTCACTGGCCTTAAAGCTGTTTGCCGCAGATGATAATTTTACAGCTACGCAGGTGCAGTTGTATGATAAATGCTACTTTAGTGCAGAAAAGAGCAACCACAGAGACATTTGTAAGTACTTGACAGGCATCATTCATTTATTTAGATCACTATTGTTCTGTTTGTTAGGTTTGGTTGCTGAGGAATTGTCTGGTTAAGAGGGATTAACGCAGGTGTCATTTTCTTTCTTTTTTCCCCCCATAGTGTTTTATAGGTGTCTTTGAACTAACCTCTCCATTGACTCACTTTTACAACTTTTTGTCCTGAAGAGAGATGCAGACTTAAGATCACTGACAGTTCATTTAATAGATTGAGACAATAAAGAACTGGGCAGACACAGCTCTGCCTTTCCATCAAAGAACGAGCGTCTTCACCCACTTTCACACTCACAAACGGACATGTAAGCGCACGCTCCAGCGCAAACGCGCACCTCGACTTCTCAAGGACAAAAGAGCTGTAGATCACAAGCTCCGATTCATAAACTCTGCCCAACTCTTGTATGTTTCTGCCAACTTCCATCTCCCTGACACCTACAATAACATCAGCTACTCTAACAACACGTCATACGTACCTACACACTTCATGCTCCAGGAAACCCAATCACACGAGACAAAGACACAGTACAACTCTTCAATTTTCTCTCACTCAGAGGTGAGATAAATCACATTCTCCTGGCTTCAGACCTGACTCAATGTGATTGCAATATGTTCGCAAATTATATTTCTTCTACACTTAGATTTAGAAAAAGTAATTCCTCCCGCGAGGAATGGCATTAGGGTCAATAGAATGACGTCCATTTTTGGCCTTAATTTATTTTAATGTGTTACTATAATAACACATTAAAATATAATTTAATGTAATCATATATTTTTGAACCAGATTTTTAAACGTTCTGTTCTTTATTGTGGACACTCTTATACATTGATGTAATTAGCAGCTTGATTGGTACATAAACTTAAACATTTAGTAAATGCTGCAGACAATATCCACCTGTTTTGCACAATGTGTATAAAGAGTGAGACTGCACCCCACCCCATATACCAACTCATTGCCTTCACTGAAAAAACAAACAGTGCTGAAGGACACAGAGGAACATCAATTTCCCATCAGCCCCCCCAGTCCAGCGTTTAATTCGCTCGGTGGCACTGAGGCCAGGGGCCAGGTCTCCCTCATTTACCAGCCTGTGAAATGTCAATATATACTCAAAACAATGGTATTCTGCAGCACGGCCAGGCCTGGGTGCTCTCGCTCTCATCTGGTGCAGAAACTACGGTGTTCGGAAAAAAAAGAGAGGCTAAAATCCCATTACGTTTGTTGTTTTGGGCACCTGTTTT
Source organism: Enteromius anoplus (assembly GCA_032359395.1). Taxonomy (NCBI): domain Eukaryota; kingdom Metazoa; phylum Chordata; class Actinopteri; order Cypriniformes; family Cyprinidae; genus Enteromius; species Enteromius anoplus. The sequence continues at coordinate 9,808,548 of JAUMHG010000067.1, read as the reverse complement.
CTTTCTTTGAGAGATATAAGCCCTGAAGGAAGACCTAAGTGGCCATATTGACTCACAATGAGGTGAGTTCCTGTCAGTGCAGTCCCAGATGAACAGGTACTGGGTGACGCTTGACCTGGCTGATGAAAGCACTAACAGTCCTGTTTATTAAAGGCTGAGATTCAAAAGGGCAGTAGGGCAGAGGTGAGACCTTTAGGCATCTGTTGCGGACATATATTTTGGACATAGCACCCATAATGAACTTTTATTAACATATTCAACATTGTTAACATGGCGCCTGTTTAACCTCTTCCTTCTAAAACACTGTACTTAACAAATTGGTTTTAGATTTTCTTGTTGTCAAATGTTGTCAGTTGCTGCCCACCTCTGACTGAGTGAAAAGATCACTTACCCCCATGTCATTCCAAACCCATAAAAGATTTATTTGTCTTCAGAACAAAATGTAAGCTTGTGCTTGTCTCATTGAATGCTAAGCAATTTCAATAAAATATGACTTAAGAAGGTTACTCTCAGCACAGGTAACACTATAAAATGTAACTAAGTGAACTGAGTACATTTGAAGATGTAAAGAACTCTTCTCTGTTTAGTTATTCAGATAGCGTGAAGTGAATTCCTCACTGGTCTTTGATGTTACAGGGATTGGCAAGAGTCTATACCCCTTTATGATCACCGTGGGCCGCTTGATTCAGCCCCATCTCCTCAGGGATTCTCCTTCACTCTATGCAAGCTAATATGTTTGCCATGTTTAATGATGCAAAAAATGTTCCCGAGTAGCAGTTATTTATCTTTATCACGCTTCCCTCCCAGAGCACTGTCACTTATGCAGTCCAGTTTCAGCACCTGCTAAACGGAAGTGACACTGCAAAGTAAAAAACTTGAACACAACTGGTAGAGATGTATTTAAAATGTATTTTGAATATATACATGTATTACTTAATGTAGAAATGGTGCAATATTTGAATCAGAAAGTTTAAATAATGCACCACTTCTATTAACTAAAACTTCACTGCAGCAAATTAGCATACTAAATGCTCTGGAGGGTTTCAAAGAACCTTTACAGGCCTGATCACATTTGGTTCATGTCTGCAAAATGCTTTTCTTGGTTTTACAGCTCATAACGACCCCGTGTCACCTCATTTTCATATTCTATGACACCTCTTCCTTTCCTTATTCTCTCATTTCTGCAGTCAAGTGTGACATGGAGATGACTGATTATCTAATCACCAATGGGTAAGAACCAGCTCTGGATAAGGCCATTAATCATGCTATAGCCTGCCCTTTCAGCCAAATCAGCTCTGGATTCACAAATCCCTTAAATTTAATCAGCCTCAGGCTAATGCCCAATCACCACCACCACCACCGAAGACTCGTTAAACGGACCTCTCGCTAATCCTAAGGTGATTTTGATGGTGTTTAGAGGTGAATATACAGTAGTAGTACTTTATTGACATAGCCGAAACAGCTGTGTTAGAGTATCTATTCAATAATCTCATCATAATTCTATCTAGTATCACAGTAAAGTGCAAAATTGTGAACATTCTCACAGATGACAGCAGAAGGGAGGATGTGTATGCAGTCAATTGCTCTCTGGGGAGTAAACTTTGGCTTAGCGTGATGGTGTACGGTTGCTTTTAGAGAGAGAGCAGCTCTTGGTGTGCCTGTGGTTGTGTTGGATCCTCATCAGAGAAAAGCTAATCTTAAAAACACGATGGGGGATCGCAGAGTGCATCCGCTCTACATCTTTCGCATTCAAAACAATCGATACGCATCGCATCTTTATACCACAACACTGCCACACAGAAAGCAACTTTGCTGCTTTTTATGTGATACTCAGCATCTAACAAGCATTCTGGATGAATGGTGACAGTACTTCTTAGAAGTCGTGCAAGGAAAAGGACATATTCTGATTATAATGACCCTGGGTGGCATAAAATCAAACATGTAATGATTAGCGATGAAGACATGAAGCCTTTGCCAAGTCCAAAGCATAATAATTGAATGTGCATCGCAGACAACAAATGCCAGGTTCACACAGGAGCAAAATACAGGTGTCAGTCCTGTTTTAGGACCATTCATAGAGAATGCATTTTTCCTTTTCAACTGTGTTTCTATGTAAACGTGATAAGCCAACATCTTTGAACGTTACGCTTGCATCTTGCAATTTTGCAGTTTATCCCAGTGTATGCTAAATGAAAACAGAAAATCATGGTATTGATACGCAAAAATTGACTTTGACCTGCATATGATATGCATGTGTTGAGCGTGCATATGATACGCAATTTGTTGACATGCATTTGCAACAAAGTTGTTGTGTATGTATGGTATGCATCTACCCCACAACTCTAATCCTACTTATTGTGTATCAAATGTATGCCATATGTAAGTCCATTTCTGTGTATAAACAGTACGCCAAATCAAAACCTAAACTTGTGCTATTGATATGAACTTTCGTAAGTTCAGGTTGCTGTACAAAGTATTTTAGAATGCCACCCAAAAGTTTTTATTCTCTCCTTTGAGTGCATTGACTGTGTGCGTCTACAACAGCAAGTTATATGCTTGCATATCTTTGGATATTCATTGATTGTTACGGTAAATGACATCATGTTGACCAATCCGAGATGGCTGACGCATCAACGTATGCAGAGAGCGGTCAAATAGGGCATCTACACATTTCTACGGTCTGTCTGCTCATCACTCACCAGAAGAGAAGGGCGGGTTTAGCAGAGCTCATTAGAATTTAGAGCAACATGCATGGCTTGATGAAAACAGAGATGATTTTGACAGGGTAAAAAGGTGTTTTTCATACAATTAAGAAATTTTAACCAAGAATCATATCAATTTGAGTAAAATTGACATCCGATGAGTTCAAATACCAAATAAACGCATCTTGATACATTGCAATTTCACTTGCACCTTGCGTTTTTAATTGCAATAATATGTAAATGTTATGTTATGTTTACAGACAGTTTACTTATTTGTTAACGAGAGTGACCACAAATTGTAAACAGAAATGACAGCCCATAATTTTCAGGACTCACGAGCACATATTCAGTAAGCAAGCGCTGTGTGAAAGTACTACTGTCCCACACATCTTGTTTTCATGTACTGTTTGGGTAACAGAGATTGTGACCATTCTAAGATGGCAGTCACATTAATGACTCTGGAGCAATTAAATGGAGTATCTGTACGGATATATGTTGAAATAAATAGCATAGTTTTACATGGTTTTTAATATAATCTCAGCTTCAGCATTAACTTATTTCTTTTTAGCACTTCATAATTTAAAGTCCCTGTTGAAATGAAATATGGATTCTCAGTATGTCTATGATTTGTCATCTTTGCAGTCTGCACTGGTGAGGCAGGTTCTCTCTTTCTGTGAAGGTTGGCGTCTGATTAGTCTCTTCGCTTCGCCAGTAGCGCAGCACTCTGAGCCAGATGCCTTATTTTGCCATTCCCTTTCATGCCTGTGGAATAAACTTATCACTTTAATGCACTTTTCCAGATATCACGTTGATTCGCATCCCCTCTGGCTTGTCAGGAAACTTCAGCACAAGATGAAAAGGAAAGAGTATACACTTTTAAATATGCACTCTGTTCAAATTCGACTCAGACTAATGGTAGAAAGTTCAGCAAAAGGTCAGAGGAATATAAGAGCTGAGAGAGTATCTACAGAAGATGATGCGTGTGGCTATCTGCGTATTTTCAGACCACTTAAGGCTGGATGTATTTCAGGAAATCAGTAATTAAAAATGTATACCTGATTTTAATGTGGGATATAACCACCAAGGCTTACTGTGTCTGAAACATTTGCACCAACCAGTACGCCCTGACCCTTGACATAAGTTCTTTATAGGGCTATTCATTAATTAATTTTTTTTTTTTTTTCATGAATGGGTTTAAATGTATGGTGTGCTTAATAATCATTCAAAGTAATAACAAATAATAGCATAAATTTCAGAATAATATCTAAAATAATATATTTTTTTAAATAAATGCAATAAATTAAAAGAGGCATAACAGACAGAGTTTCACCTAATCTCATGTTAATCTTGAGTAGAATAGTACTGTATCCTTTATATATCCAAAAAGTCTGTAGCTTTACCATATTCATAAAAATTAAAAAAAGATATAGCTTTACGATTATCTCAGTAACAGCCGAGCTCCTGGAGGCGTTCTGTGTGGGCAGAGCTAAAGAATGTCCAACTAAACACATTTGATGCCGTTTCACTCACCGTCTGCAGTTCTGAATCGTGACGGGGATCTTTTATAGCTGAGACTGCTCTATCCTTCAGTATCAAACAGTGTGCAAATACAACGTCTAACTGGACATTGTTTATAAAACGTCCGTCAACAAAAACACTTTTGAAACTCAGAGGGCATCCATTGTTCAGGTAATGCTGGGTTCTTTTAGAAAGCTTGACAAGGTTATCGTTCCCTTACAAGTTACAACCAAAAACGCACTTCTTTGGAAAGACAGGCCTACTTCCCGTGCAATGCAGCCGAATGAAGCTCGTTGATTACGCAATCTCTCTCTCTATCTGGTCTTTGCCTGCACGGGCACGTGCTTCCAGGGGAAATGCCCATATAAAGAATTTCCAACCTACTTTTTAGGCGTAAACATCTCTGAATGCATGGAAGTGCATTTCACCCAAATACATTTTAAAATATCTAAAAATAGAAAACCGTTATTTTAATTTGTAATAACATATTACAGTATAACTGTTTTTACCGTATGTTGATCAAATAAGAAAAGAAGTGACATGTGGCCAGGTGTGGTTTCCCATGGGTGAGCTGATTTCACCAAGTACAAGTGCTGCGTCCGAAATCGCATAGTGCTTAAGTAGGTACTAAATTTAAATGAATGTACTGAATGTACTACCTGACTGTTAAAACAGTACAATCTATATAGTATGAATAGGGGAACAACAGCGCGAAAATGTAAACTTTCAATAAGTCATCCGTTGTTGTTTTTTTGATTGTGTTAAACAAGTGTAATTTAATCACAATAAACAATGTTTTTTCCTGAGGTATGTGCACTTGAAATGAGCCGCGTCCCAACTTTCCGCCATTTTTCGAATATGACGCCTCCTCTCCCGGAGCCTCATGGGATAGGAAAGTGGCCATGGTATGCCTACTTTAAATTCGGGCGGAAGCAGTAGGTCATCCGGGTACTTCTCGCCTACTGAATTTCGAATGCTATGAATTCGGACATACTACTCGCCTCGCATACTGTTTTTCGCGCACTATATAGTTGGGAAGTAAGCGATTTCGGACGCAGCAAAGATGTCCCTGGATCAACATCCTTGTTGATCCTGGAACAACATTTCAATCAACCAATCAGATTTCAATAGCCCTATAAATATGTTTTAGGCTTATGATCACGGTTGGGTGCTTCTACACCCTTTTTAATGTGCTATCATATCCCACTGATTTTAGGCATAAATTTTAGGTAGGGGTAGGTTTAGGGGTAGGGATTGGGATAAGTCTAAACAGGTTTGACTCTTTATCCAATGATAGCCATGACTGCCCCTAAAATAAAATAAATGCAGCTTTGCATAAGAGACTCAACAGTATTATATTATGTTATGTCATATTATATTATGTTGTTACTTTTAAATTAATGTTTGCCCTGCTTGCAGACTATAAGTATTTATTGTTATACTGTAATATAGCAGACTATATCTATGTATGTATGGACTGAATGCTTTTCTTCTTTTACTCTTAATTTTATTCCACCCAGACACAATATTATGGAGGTCTGAACCACACGTTTGGTGAGTTCAACCAGACTTAAGCATACAGCAAACAATGACATAAAACTCAAACAAACGTCAAGTAACAGCTAAAGAGGTTTCTATGGGAATGGCTCAGTTTCTGGGCTTTTCTGTCATGTGCCGGCACATTGTCAGGAAAATGAATGAGGAGTGCAGTATTTCTGAAAGTTCCATTCCTGACACTAAGTAGACTGCCAGCTTCATCCCTTGGGAGTAAGGATGGGTTGCCAGGTCCAGGTCAAAGAAGATGGCACTTCCTATTAATTCATCCATCAGGTCTGCCAGGATCATAGTGACCAGTGACAGTTTAAGACTACTGCCTGACATCTTCATTACAGCCATGTGTGTAGGTAAGAAGCACATATTGTGCAGAAACAGATACATTATTAATTTAATTATTTATTTCTTTGCTAATAAAAAAATGGATGTAAATTACATCTCGAATGAAAGATATAACATGTTCACTGCTGTCTTATTAGCAATATCCCTATCTTCATTTCTGAAGTGCAAAACAGCATCCAATTAAAGCTCGATATATCACTAATAAGCAGGCTGTGAATTTCTCCTCTTGTCACATATTATTATTAGGACTATCTTGAGAGCTGGAAGCTAGATTGCGTAATTCCATTAATTCATTAAGAGTCAAATTTGCATGCCCATATGAGGTGATCTTATGTAACAGCTCATATATATTGATGCATTTTAATATACAGTTGATTCCTCTCTGGACAGGAAGTGTTTCTCCTGGCTATGTGTGAAATTTTCAGTATTTCTGTTTAATATCTCTCCACATCTCTAGGGCCCCAGGCTTGTAAAATCACTTGCCCTATTTTATTTTATTTTTTATTTTTTTACAGTATCACAGAGTGGATTGTTAAAGCAGGGCAACTTTTTGTCACTGTGTTTACCAGCCTCTAAAATATTACGTGATTATGGTCGTAATTTTTCTGAGTTTCTGATTAGGTTTTAGGCACATTTGTCTTTGCACAATTACTAAATTGCAGCCGGGGGCAAAGTTATGTCTCAGAAATCAATAGCTCATGCACAGGTTGCAATTAGCTTGGAATTAATCAGGGACCAAGACCTGCAGTAATAAATAATATGAGCACTGGCCCCATGAAACCAGGAGCATGGAGAACAAATCTTCAGAGTTAAAGGGCAATTTGAGGATCAATCACAATGTTTTTCCATGGAAAGCATCAATTTATGTTGGAAAGGATTCAGCCGCTGATCTCGGGTAAACACACATCTTGAGTAATTCATCTCAAGGGTTTTAACTGAAAGTAATGTAATTTGATATATTTGGTTTAATCTCATATTCTGTTCATTTCAAGAGAGATTCTGGACTATGCTGTGATTTCCAGTGGAAACGGTTTATGACATTTTAGTCAGAGCCTTGCAAATGCACTGCCAAAATCCATGCGATAATCAATTCAAGCTAAAAACCCTTATAATTACACTTCGTGTCAATACCCTTCTCTCAAGCAGTGTAATTTCAAAGCTTATACAAATCAATGACATAATGAGATCATCTGGCTTGATTATATCCGTCTCTCTCTAACTGAAACAATAGCACATTCTCTATATTGAATGTCCATCCTGTTAGATCCCCTCATGATGATCATAAAGATTCATAAATTGAGCTAAGACGCACGTGTATCATTATACTGTACATTAGGACCAAGTATGATACAATCATGCACAATATAGATAATTACAGAGCTGAAGTCTTCCTGAACTGTGCATTTGACTTTTAATGGTCCTACAATCCATATAGCTGCGTCCCTTTAAAAGAATGAATGTCAGTAGGTGTGTGTACGCTCATTACTCATACTTAATAAGGTTACATTGCTTGTATAATATATTCCTTCTCTTCAGTCTGAACTTGACCTTTCACACAGTAAATCACATAGCCTTCAGAGCGGTTGTGAGCCCATATTCCTGAAGCAACACAAATGTGGGCGCTTATTGCTTCTGAACTCCAAGTGCACTTAATCATATTTCCACCCACAGCCAATAATCGCACGCAGGTTTCCGCACAAAAGCTCCGCTCATACGCCGCGTCTGGTGTATCATCTGAAAGAGTCTCGATTCCCGTTGCTTTTTTTGCTCTCGGAAATGAACGCGTGGCTTGAATGGCGCTCTCTTCCTCACAGGAGGTCTGGGGCTATTTATTTTTTGCCAAACATTCTCTGCTCTCGCCTTATCCGTTGTGGATGTGGTAGATATCAGAATAGCTTTTGAGAGAAGAGTGAATGCAGAAGCAGAATTTCAGCTCACAGATTATGGTTATGTAAGACTCAATTTGTATTAAAGGGACAGTTCAAACATAAATGAGAATTTTGTCATTATTTATTCAACCTCATGATGTTCCAAATCTGTATGATCATCTTTCTGCTGTGGAATATTATTGGATTGGATTGTTTGATGTTTAACTATTTAAACTAATAACTAAGAATTATAAAGGGGAGTGTCGCCTTTTTACACTTAATTCTGCACTTCTTTATATACATTAATTAAAAAAGGTGTAAATAGGTATATACATATTTCATATTTAATAATCATCATAT
>JAUMHG010000067.1:9731638-9768108 GCA_032359395.1 Enteromius anoplus | reverse complement strand
CAACAGTCTTGAAGGAGTTCCCAGAGGTGTTTAGCACTTGTTGGCCCCTTTGCCTTCACTCTGCGGTCCAGCTCACCGCAAACCATCTCGATTGGGTTCAGGTCCGGTGACTGTGGAGGCCAGGTCATCTGCCACAGCACTCCATCACTTGGTCAAATAGCCCTTACACAGCCTGGCGGTGTGTTTGGGGTCACTGTCCTGTTGAAAAATAAATGATCGTTCAACTAAACGCAAACCGGATGGGATGGCATGTCGCTGTAGTATGCTGTTGTAGCCATGCTTATTCAGTGTGCCTTCAATTTTGAATAAATCCCCAACAGTGTCACCAGCAAAACACCTCCTCTTCCATGCTTCACAGTGGGAACCAGGCATGTGCAATCCATCTGTTCACCTTTTCTGCGTCTCACAAAGACACGGCGGTTGGAACCAAAGATCTCAAATTTGGAATCATCAGACCAAAGCACAGATTTCCACTGGTAAGCTATCCAGGCAGCTATTTGACCATTGCAATTTTTCCGGACTGACTGACCTTCATTTCTTAAAGTAATGATGGCCACTCATTTTTCTTTAGTTAGCTGATTGGATCTTGCCATAATATGAATTTTAGCATTTGTCCAATAGGGCTGGCAGCTGTGTAGTAACCTGACTTCTGCACAACACATATGATGGTCCCATCCCCATTGATAAAGCAAGAAATTCCAAGAGTGTGCAAAGCAGCCATCAGAGCAAAGGGTGGCTATTTTGAAGAAACTAATATAAAAGATGTTTTCAGTTATTTCACCTCTTTTTGTTAAGTACATAACTCCACATGTGTTCATTCATAGTTTTGATGCCTTCAGTGAGATTCTACCGATGTAAATGTTCATGAAAATGAAGAAAACAGACTGAATGAGAAGGCGTGTCCAAACTTTTGGCCTGTACTGTATATATTATAAATCCAATAATAATTCTGCATTTGCATTTATACAATTGTAAAGTGCAAGCTTATAAGATATAGAATATATTTTGATACATTTTATTATCATTTACTCACCCTTATGTGATTCCAAACCTGTACGAGTTGATTTATTGTGCTGAAGATATAGAAGATATTTTTAAGAATGCCGGTAATCAAACAGTTCACAGACGCCATTGACCTTTTAGGCAATTTCAATAGTTAATTATTACATAAATAATAACTCTGGGGGGTTTAAGCGCATAAATGTAAAGGTTTTATAAAGCAATACAATTATTCTGTTAAAACTTGATTGATTGATACATTGTAATTGCAATTTAAGGGATAAAAAGAAATAAAAATTGCTCATCCTTTATTAAACCTCAAGTTGTTCCAAACCTGTGTGAGTTTTGTAGAACACAAAATATGTTTTAAAGAATGTCAGAAGAAACCTTCATGGTATATTTATATATGTGTGTTTATTAAAACATCAAGCTCACAACATTATGCTGTTATTATTTCGCATGCGTAAATTAATGTGTGCTATATTTCAGCTACATTGAACATTGTCATAAATCCATCTGAATGCTGCTCCAGTTGCTTCTGTTTCTTCAGCAGTGGAAAGATGGCTTTTGTAAATACTGATTTCATATGATTGTAAGATGTTATAATTAATAATAGATTATGCATGCATTTAATATGGTAAGGGGAAATGCCTTACGGTAGCCGAGACATATTTAAAGTCATAGGAGGACGAGTGAACATTATTTCTTTTGTATTTCTTGTAAGTTTATGAGTTTATGTAATGCTCATTTCAACCAGAAGAGGCCGATAGAGCTTAAGACATTCGTTTCTCTTCATCCGCAAACCCTTCCTATCTCAAACAAAGGAATCTGGTGTGATGCTGATGAGACCGGTGCTGTTTAAAACACACACACGACAACACACATCAGGTGTTTCTTCAAAAATAACAACCATCATTTCTTAAGTTAAGGAAGTAGGAAATTCAAACAATATCATTAGCACAAGATCTAGCCAATATCATCTTATTAGAAACTTGAGGGAGGTGGTGTGTATAACAAGTATTGTGCAAATTTGGTTTAAATGTTACCTGCGCAGTACAGCTGCTGTTACGCCATGTGCTTGAGGTTGGAGCGGCTTGAATCAAACTCATTCAATTCACATGATGTCATTTCTTTCTCCTTTGGTGAAGTATTGTGTGTTGTATCTTCTCTGGCCAGTGTTAAGTGTTCAGGAGATTGAGAAAGGGACTGAGGGTATTGTTTAGGGGCCGTCGGATGAGATGCTGTCATCCTGGCCTTTTGTTTTTTGTTGTTTAGAGTAATGGCGAGAACTGACAAACAGACTATGGAGGGTTTAGGGTGACCGGAGGAACCCTGGGCTTCCATGAGGTCATTAGGAACAGCTACACATTACAGAAACTGCAGGGCGATCGTGGCATTTCAGTGTCTTTGTGTACCGGGATCAATTGTGAGTTAGAAACTGATGCAATAAAATCATATGAGTTGTTAATAGCTATTCCCAAGACAGCAAAGCGTGTTTTTCTCTGCTTTATTAGCAGCGTTCCTTAAAAATGCTAGTCATTTTTAATGCATCATCATGCTCTTTTTTGTTTTTTTTGGTTGTTGGTGACAAAGTTTTTCTGAAATTTGTGGTAGATCTCTCTCTTTCTCATCCTCTCCCCCTCTCTTTCTCTCCCTGTAACCATGGTAACTGCCTGGAAATAGGCTAGGAATGGTAGAGGTGGTTGCAGTTTTTAGTAATGGCCAGAATTTGGGTCATAATATCTGTATATCAGTCTATAAATTCCACAGTGTTCCAGATAACTTATTTCATTAATCAGAATGATTCCCTGGCCAGCTCTTTTCAAATGTGGCTATGGGCGATTCTTTGCATGCTTGCGAGCACAGCTCCTCCGAGACCCTTCAGAGGAGACAAAGAGATCTCACTGCTGCTGGTGCACCAGTCTGAGGTCTTTGATTTGAAGGATGGAGAACATTAAATTGATCTTCTGGTACATAATGTTTCTGAAGTTAATTGGTTTATGTATGCCGATACAACGCTTTAGATCTGTTTAAAGAGGTACACGTTCCCTCTCACTCAAATCAGCACGTTTAAGATGTGAGATGACGGCCCAATTTTAACAGTGTCATTTTCACACCTCGCAATTGTTGAAAATGTGATGATTTGAGGGAGCCTGTGGCTTACAAACCATACTGAGCAGGTTTGACTTCATCATTTACATGTTCCCAGTTTCTTCGAGTGAAAATATACGAACATTGGCTCTTTCTGTCCGACACAGTTTCGTCAGTGTAATATGTGTGATTTTGTGCTTGTAAAAGGCACTTTGAAAGGTCGACAGTGAGGTACAATACTGAGCTACAAGTAAGAGTGCTTTAAAATTGTCTTTATTAAGACAAAAAATTAATATCGAGTCATTTCCAATTTAGAAACAATATTGTCAGTTTCTCTCTGCAGTTTTTCTTTCATAAATATAGTTCTAAAAGACGACAAAATGAATTAACTGTCACAAGAAATACATAGCGCTGCAACATTTGTTTCCTGAATGAATCAGTGTTACTCATTCAGAAAGGTAGTCATAAAGGTAGCTGCTGCTCAGTGAATTTGCAATTGAAATCAGCTGAGTAACTCATAAAGGTGGTAATTTGGTGGACACTTTACTGTATTTTTTTTTTTTAATTTAGGTGTACTTGCTCAATATAATATTTGTCCTGAATGAATCAGTGTTGCTGAATGAACTGTTTGGTGGTGATTCAGTTGACTAAATAATAAAGGCATGATTTGTTTTGCTGCTAAAGGAATTAGTGCTGTTGAATAAATCAGTTGAGAAATTCATTCAAATGGCTCGTTCAGAAAGGCAGTCATTTTTGTTGGTAAATTGGTTATTGCACTATTGAACAAGTCACCTAAACGAGCCATACAAAGCCAATTTTCCACAAGCTAATATGATTCTTTAGGGTCATAATGGATAGTTTGTAATATATTTTGTTTTAAAAATTTCTTAAAGATAGTGTAAAAACAGCTCTTTAGAAATCACTGTGTTTTGTGTACTTCCCCTTTAAATCTTCACAAGCTCCGCTGACCCCGCCCCTCTTTTCCGAGGCGCTCTCAGAGGATCTGTGTTTAGCCGTATTCATAGTGAAACTTGATAATTAGCACATTATAAGGAAAGGAGATTTGCAAAGATTCATTAAAAGACATTATACTCACTACTTCTTTAGGTGAGGCTGGATCATGAATGATTTGCTAGAACATAAACGCATTTAAGTTGATCAAGGGCACGTTTCCCTTCAGAACCAAACGGAACTCTACTCCTCCTCTGCGTTTTCAGTCACTCAGATGTCGGGGTAAATCACTCCTGCTATGTTCATTAATACATTCAACAACAAAACACCTCAATCTCGTAAGAGTCTTGCTTGTCTCTGCCTCTCGGTCTGATGACGGCTCACTCAGGGCGGGTCAGAGGTAAGACACCAGTTCAATCTGTGTGACACGCTGCTGTCAATCAACTATTGTGGGAGTGGCCTCTGTCTGTGTGACGCCACAGCGATTTGAGAATGGCTTGATTTCAGAAGGGCCAACTTATTTTTATTACATTAACACAGCACTGGAATTTCTTTTATGAATTAATCCGTGTCGCTGAATGAACGGATTGGATGTGATTCAAATCAGTTGAGTAACTAATTCAATGACTTACTTATTAACACAGAAATTTGTTGGATACTTTATTGTCCAATGAGGCTATTGGAGAGGATTAATAAATGGTTGTAAATCAGGTTACGCGATAGTGACAACATGGCAGATGTGATATGTCCAAATTTAATTGATACTACTCATATTTACTCATATTAAGTTCAAATTCAAATATAAGACCTATTCAGGCAATACATGATTTAGGAAGCATCATTCCCATAGTCAGTTATTTTTTGGATGATTCAGTTTAAATGTTATTGAACGATTGGATTGGGTAGTTACTTGATTGAGTCACTTATAAAGCCAGTCATTTGTTTAAGTTTTGAATAAATAGCTATGTTTGAAAGAATTGAAACATGAATCATTAAGTCAAAAAAAAAAACACAAAACCGTTACAGTACTTCTTTTAAACAGTCACTTGTTTCATCCATGAAAGATGCAGTGTTATAAAAACAAATTGGTAGACTGAATGATCCAATTGACTCACTCATAAAACCAGCCACCATTCTCCAACATAAAAAGCTGCAGAAAGCCTTTAAAAAATCCCCACCGCTAATTGAAAAGCTGAAGCACTAACAGACGCGGTGAGACAAGAAAAGTCCCGTTCTGATGGACTCAGATTAGAGAAGCAGATGACTACACAACTATGCTAACCAGTAAACAAACAAGAAAGTAAGATCATCGTGGCTGTTTTATTCTTTAAAACCTTTAATTCAGTGGAGGACAGGTGTAAGTGAGAAATAATCTAAATGCTCAAAAGATAATGTGACAGTGAGAGAGAAACGGAGAGACAGCCCACAAACAGCTATTGTTGTGATCGCCTGTGTGAGTGGGTGATACGGCGTGGGTGGAAAGGTAATGGCTTCGAGAGCGAGGAGTGATGAACATCTCCCTGCACAACACGGGAGCTTCAGACTCTCAGCTTTAAAACTGATGAGTCATCTCGCACAACCTGCTTGTTTCGTTTCAGTCAGACACAGCCCAGAGAGCGAACTGTAACTGCTCACCTGCAGAAATCTGATTAGAGAGTCTGGATGTACAGGATTTCATCCGTTTAATCCAGCTAACAGGGGCTGAATGCACACAGACACAGACCGCATTGGGGAAAACGATACCCTGAGTGCATATAGTCTTGTCATGTTTGGGGCATTATGAGCAAACAGGATGTTAATTTATGCACTTATACAATCTCGAGGGCTTCTAACTTTTTAAAAAGAACATGTTTGCTGTGGTAGCTTTGATATTTTTAATTTGAGATCGGGTGCACGATTCATAATTGCCACAGCTCGTAGGGTGTCAGCGATATCACAACAACACCTCTGAACAGCAACACTCTCACATGCCTCTGTGGTGAGGTGTTTTCAAGCTTTGTTTTCAACCGCAGCGCTAATTCCTGTGGTTCTTCAACTGCTAACTCATCAATTATAGACATTTAGTGTATTAAGACATAGATATGCTTGCGCTTTCGGAGCAAAATAGGTTTAGTTTACAGTTTCTCACAAAGGATTGCCTCCTGTGATGTCTCTGTACAAAGTGTGTACAAATGGATTAGATCTATTGTTATGCTGATCTTATGCGCTGTAATTATTTATAGAATGCCGATGTGTCATCTAATACGTCTATTTTAAACAAGTGCACACATTTTGAAAGTGTTCTCCTTAAGTGTATGTTGATATCAAGACTCGGGTTTTTCTTATGATTGATCACTGATAAATGTCCTACAACTGTTGTTTCCCTTTTTTTTTTTTTTTTTTTTCGTGCACTCTCACTTTTCATCACTACGGTAAATAGGGCAGTAAACACAGCGCTGTTATTGTTTGACTGGTTTGCTCTCAGTACAAGATGTGGCCGATCAAGAACTGCAGTGTTTTTACTGTCAAGAACAAAACTATTGGTTTGGCTCGGGTTTGAACTCTAATACAACCTTTAACCACCCACACATACACACATATACATGCATAAACACCCACACTTGTCCTCAGCTGACAAATTGTATAATAATTTAAGAGGAATATATATGTTTTTAAAAAATCAAGGGCAAGAACTTATGTTAAAAACAGGTGTATATCTGTCAAAAGGGGTTAATCTATGTAATAAATGGAATTTGAAGGAATTTAAACTCTGTAAATCACTTTGCAAATTTAAGAATATGCAAGGTGATAAATATATGAATGAGAATTTTAAAAAATGCCAATATATTAGTATAAATTCTGAATAGTTGGAATTTGTATTTCTGTTATTGTGTATGTTTCAAATTAAGTTTGTATATTTGGGGAAATGCTTTATGCAATTTAGTTTTTCTTGTGGTATTTAATTTAGTAAAAAGTGTCTTTCATCAGTTAATGATGTATAAAGGGTAGGCATAATAAGTAATCCTTTTTCTGTATCCTTGTTTATATATTATTTAACTGGCAATATTGTTTTTGAGGACCGAGATAAATTATTATCGATTCAAAAGTGTCTTATAAGTTATTATGATAATTATTTTCCTCTCTAGTAAGCTGTTAACCACTGAAACCCTATTCAAGTTGAGTCAGTGTTGTTTTTGTTACCCCAAAAAACTACTGTAATTGTAAACTGTAATTAAAATAAAGTTTAAATAAAATATAAAAATAAAAAACAAAAAATGTAAGTACTAAAATGACAAACTAAAATATAAAAAATATTTCAATATAAATAAAAAAATAATAAATTAAAGTTAATATAATAAATACGGTAATATTGTATAAATAATATTAAAATACTGCAAGAAGGTAAATTCAGGAATGAAATGAACAAATCAGTCAGACCAGTTTTGTGAACTTGTATTCAAAAGATCTGACTCTTTTTTTTCTTTCATGAAAACTACTAATTCTTTCATGAACATGGCAATAAGAACTGAGGCAGATATCAATTTATGAAGAGCTTATTTCCAAAAATAGATAACAGTTTTTGTTGTTGTTTTTTTTTACCTTTTCAAAAATCATATTATTATGCCGTCATGTTTTTATTATGCTATTATGTTTAATTTTTTTCTGTTAAAAACTGAATTATCTGCTTTTACAAATGAACTCTTCACATCCCCTTAATAATGCATAACATTTATTTAATCTGTGTATCTCACAAAGCTATTTTATGACTTGGTTAAAAATCAATGGTATTTGACTTCTGTGGCTATTTTGCAGTAACAGACTCGGCCCTCATTGAAAAGAGTGGTCAAGATATTCTTCAAAAATCTGTTTCTGCTACAGAAGGCATTCATATGGGTTGTAAATGTAAAAAAAAAAAAAGTTGAGTACATACATTTTGGATGAATTACCCTTTTAACAATCATTTACCTCAATAATGCAATGTTATAAATTTATCTTCCAATTTTTAAGTTACAATCTCTTCATCTTTTTTCGCAATGTGAGCAAAACTCTTTAAGCCTGCATGTGTGTGTATGAGCGAGAGTGTGGGTGAAAGTTTACCGTCCTGTGTGCACAGAGGTGCTCGGCGTTCTCAGGGGGGAAGTGTTACCTGTCCCGTAGGTAACCTGAGCTGTTGTTAGTATCTGTGTGGTGTCTGTGTTGTGAATGGCGGTTAGCCTGCTCCCCGAGGCTCTGCTAGGGAAGCAGCGATTGACGTAATCAAAGCATTTGGCTTGAAATGCAACGTTGGCTGGCCTTAGAGTATACGGCTGAGTTTACGTCTTTGTGCCTCTGTCGGGGCTTGCCTCGCACCTTAGCAAGCCAGTATATGGATGTCATTTGGCACCATGTTGCACTGCAGCGACCGCAAAGTCAATTAATCTCCTCCGAAATGAGTCATCAAGTGCGGCCGACTGTTGTGCATTCAACTGGTTCAGGGGGCCTGTTTTCATTTTACACCAGTCCTTACTGTTATGACTCATACCTTTCGGCAACTTGCGGGATTTGACATGTCGTCTGATATTGCGCTGTGCTTTGATGAACTTCAACCAAGAACAATAAAATCATTTATTTGGCAATTTTTGTGCAGTTGTTAAGCAATTTTCATATTTTTCTTTTCCATGGTTCAGAACTCTGCTGGTCTTTTCAAAGACACAATAAATAACTTTAAGCTGTTGTACGAGGTGTGATTAGTCAAAGTTTAACTTCAACGCTAATTCAACCTCAAACATCTAAATAAGTTCTTAAGAATTACTAAACAACTTCTAAGCAGTTGTATTGGTCATCTGGGACTGCGTCATTTAGATGGTACATAACCATCAGCAATGTGAATTGTTATATTTCATGATTCTTCAGTATTTAAAAAATATGCATGCTTTCCATCAGAGTAGTTGTGAGAAATGCTCAAATAGATTTTTTTTTTTTTTTTTTACTAAGAATCAGTTGAGATGTTTTCAGAGATACATTTTATGATGAAGAATGGAATATATATGGAATATAAAGAAAGAAATACTTCTTTTCAGCAGGGATGTATTATATTACTCAAAACTAACAGTACATAATATATATATATATATATAAAGCTGTTCTTTTGAATTTTCATCCAAGAATCGTGAAAAAAATAAAATATGAATCAGTACAACTTTTTTCATCTCTTTTTTCAAATCTATCCAAACAGAAAACCATTATTTTAAATTGTACATGTATGCATGTATGAAGATATGCTTTCTAACATACACACACACATACATATATATATATATATATGCATACGTGTCAGTACTTGTCCGCTGTCTTACTTCAGAGAAAGGTTCAGAGAAATTCATTGCTCAAGTGCTCTGTTTGAGCCTTAGATATGACAGTGTGTTGAAGTGGTAATTGGGGAGGGAAGTTTTGGGGCTTAATGTTTGTTTAAGCTGCAGCGGGGCCACTTTCTCTCACTTGTGGGTTAGTTAATAATAATAGGTCCTATCCAAAATGCAAAGTCTATATCATACTGTATCTCTCATGTCCTCTATATCTATCTACTTGTCTGTTTGTCCACTAGAATGATGGTGGGAATCAGATTTCCCGTGCCTTTGATGATCTGCTTTAAATCACTCAGTCACTCAATCCGACGGCGCAGTGGGGCCCCTGGGAGAAGACCACAGGGAAAGGTCAGAGAGTGCAGGAATGCCTCTTGAACTCTTTGGCTTTTCATATGTGGACATTGAGCCCTTGTGAATGCTTCTTGTGCAACAGTCAACACCATAAATGATTTTTTGATCCTTCAGTAAAAGCCGAATGAGAGTCTTTTATATGCATATGAGCTGGAACAGTGCGTTTTTCAGAGCACCTGATATTGCTCTTTAAGGCAGAAATAAAAGTTCACATATTGCATAGTCAAAATGTATTAATATATGACATACTGGACTGTTTGTTTTATACGCTTAATCCCACATTGAGACAGGGAGCCCTGAATTATAAAATAAGAAAAACAAATTAACTGTCTGTGGCTGCTAGATAATTCATAAATACATGCATATTCCCCAAGGGGAGGATTCAACACTAGAAATAAGAATATTTTTAGCTGAACCTTTCTTGTATAAACAGTAAGTAGGATGGTTTGGCACAAAGCTGTGCTCCCAAGGTAGGCTGCTTTCACAGCGTCATCTCAGTACATCATCAGTATAACTTATTGTTGTTTTTATTATTAAAAATATGGCATAAATAGGGAGTATCAGTGTTGGGGAAAGATACTTTTAAAAGTAATGCATTACAATATTGCGTTACTCCCTAAATTTTTTTTTACTTTTTATGGAAAGTAATGTATACGTTACTTTCCCGTTTCTTTTGCGTTATTTTTTTTTTCAATTATGGGCAGAGCTTGAGTGTGGGTTTTTTTTGTCATTTTTGCTTATGAGTATGGTTGAACTGGATCATCAAAGGTCAGCAGCAAAGACAATGATTCATAAAATGGGATTAGATACATTTATGTAATTTAAGTTTTGCAGGTTTACATCATATTCTGAGCTTATTTTTATTCATTTTGATTAAATCTGTTTTTTGAGATTGAGATGAATTAATGCACATTCACATTTAGTCTGGGGGTTGTTTTTATGTATTTATTTATTGGCAGGTTTGTACAGTCTTTGGTTTAGAATATCAAAAACCTGTATAAATAAAATGTTCACGTTTTCCAATATGTAAATGCTATAAAGTCACACAAACCAATTAATTCAAGTTAAGTGCATAATGAAGGTCGCTAACTTAAAGGTTGAGCATTTCTGCAGCACAAGTGCATTTTTATAAATGAAAGGAGTCACGTTTGCTTTTTCTTACAGTTGTATTGATTAAAATATGTATTTAAAGTTTTCACATTTTTGTAAGTTATCTTTTACGTTGAATGAAGTACATTTGGTCTTTTCCTTCTTTTTTTTTTATTTTTTATCAAAAGTGGTCCAAGTGTGTTTAGCCTGTTGCCACTTTTGCCAACACTATATAAGGTATGTGCCAATATATTAACTTTCAAAAAATAAACCTACACTGAGAAACAATAATTTAATGCAATTTAAAATATATAAATAAAAACAAATAATTATACGAAATAACATTTTCGTTTTTATATTACAAAACTAATTAAATAATGGCACATAAAAAAGGTGCCATTGTGCCTATATATACATAAACAGAAAATATTAATTTGTTTGTAACAAATTAAGAGAACTTAAAACATTAAAACATTTTACAGCAGTGGAATGCCACAGCAAAGAAGATCAATATAGACTCTGACTATAGCGAGAAATGTGTAAATAATAATACATTATTAATAAGAAACAAATATAAAATATTTTTGAATAAAAATGTATTACAAAAAGTGAAATTACAGCATAGTGGAAAACGATGTAATGTTCATAACAAGCAGGTCAATAGCCCGTTCAGTTAGACGCATTGCAAACGGCTGTTCAATTTTAATTCGCATGTATTCTGCTACAAAGTTTTTCAAGACGTGGGTCTGAGTAATCGTCTAGGATCAGCCTGTCCTCGTGAAGCTGGCTTCGTCCCCGCTACTCTAATTCGCGAACCGCGGCTGCGCACATATTTGGAGTAAAGTGCCTTGCCGCTGGAGGCAGCAACGCAATGCGCAGCGCGCTGTGTTGTGAATGAGGGATGGGGTGACGTCAGCGCGCGAATGTCAACAATGTAGCGATTGAGAGTAGGCGTTTCATTCGAGTGTAACAAACAGAGGAGACGGAGCCGCACGCTGCAGAGATCACCACACACACATTCACACACATACACACATTTTTAGAAACACTTTTAACAACCGTAAACGTGCTTTTCCCCTCCTAAATAAAAAGAAATATTGAAAGAGTGCACCGCAAAACGTGATCTCCCTGCAGCCCGGGGGCTTTAGGAGTCTGCAAGGAAGTCATCATGTGAAAAAAATATTATTTGCTAAACGGACAAAAGGGCTGGATCACAAGGAAGAAGAAAAAAAACTAGGCTGAAGGTGAGTTGCATGATTATTTTTGCTCTGTGCGTTACATGTGATTTGTCTGCCGTAAATGGAAACGGAGCGCCAAACTTGTGATTTTGAGTGGGCTATTTCACAGCTACCAGGTACTTGGAGGTTTTGTGTCAAGAAAAATACTGGCAGATATCACTGAAAGGGGAAAACTCGACCGCATGCCTGCTTGGGTTTACTTCAGCTGAAAACACACACTCCCTTTCAAACGCACGGTTACCACATCCTGTTGTGAAGCGGTGACAATAGTTAGAGTGTGTTTGCTAGTAGTGGGATGCACTGCTATCCCGGGGGGAGGAGGGGTCAGGCATGGCTTGTTTTCGCTTAAAGAAAATAAGTTGTCACTCGGCCTTGACCGATCATAACAGCGCCGGAGACCCCCGGTGTAGATTCCCGCCTCCTTTCCTCCCTATTGAATAGATGAGTATAGAACCCGCGGTTGCAATAGTTTAATAATTATCGCAGCGGTTAATATTAGTAACATCATAGGATTTTAACGCCGCGACGAGTACCCACAATTAATACGTTTTAAATAAATAAGCATGAAGCAGAGGATGCATATAAGCTCGAAGCTGTTTCAAAGAGCAATCCGATAAAAATACACGGGTGGTCGGAAAATGTGCTTACTGCAGTGGGTTGTAAAAATGGGAAGCAAGCTGTCTTTGTTCTGCGCAGCACATCTCTGATGTAAACCACAGCCGTTGCATTGCACACTCCGATTAATCCCCGTAAAATCAGCAGAATATTTGCTGTGTAAGGGACGGGGAGCCTTATTTGGTTCAGCAGCCAATGCAAACGCATCGACTACCATTTAAAGGAACGAGGGACCGCTTTCCGCGCTCGCGCTGGAATGCCTCCATCACCGTTCTTCAAATAACACAGATGAACTTCCCTCAGCGATGCAGGTGTTTCGCATTAAGTTCCGCGTTTTATAATACGACGGGTTGAACGGACACCAGTAGAGAAGAACGGATATGCGCGGGCGCGAGCGCTCGGGAATGTGATATGATGTTACCGTATTGTAGAGACATCCGTTAATAAACGTTGGGAGATTTGCAAACGAAATTTGCTGTAGCACATTTCTGGCAGCTCTGCAAGTTTACGTGGATATGTTAGAAGTTGTTATGAATGACTTGGCTGCTTCTTTTCTACTTATTGTCGCTTAGACATTGATAGGCTAGAAAAAGACACTTAATGATGATGGAATGTATATGTGTATGAATATATAATCCTATGTGATTTTGTGCTTAGGAATACCAGACAATAATATATACAAATATATGGCGTACATATACATATAGGCTATTCTTCCTTTCGGAGTGGATTCCCAACAGTCAGTTCATTTAATGAAGGCATTAATTAATGAATTCCGGTAATTCAGCGAGTGAGATGACAGGCGTCTGAATGAAGCGATGTTATGAGGGCATTGAATTGAGGTGATGCAGCAGTTTGAGCTGCGCTTGCATTCCTTTGTCTGCGGCGCTACTGAACCATCCAGGATATTTTTCCTTTGCCCCAGATACATGACAGACTGAAATGTTCAACCATACAGTTGCTGCGTATTTTTGCATTAGCTTCGAATTGTTAATACATTTCTGCTGCCCTAATAGCCTATTCACAGAATCGCTTTTTAAACCCCCCAAAGCGTTTAAGGTACACTAGCGAACCATAAACTCAGTATTTGTCTTATTTAAAAAAGTATGTGATTTTAGCTTTGCAAAACGAGTCGAATGTATCGAAACACGTGCGTGGTCTCGTGTTGCAGATATGACGCCATTGTTTTTTGTGTTTGTTGTTTTTTACAGTCTCATGCGTTCAAGCTCCACACTGTCCCTCCTCTGATGGAGATCAAGGATGTACATTTTACATCAGCAGATGCCTTAAAGTGACAGTTCTTTAAAATTAATGAACATTCTGTCATTCATTTATACCCGTATTGTTTACTGTCTTTCTGACGTGGAATACAAAAGGAGGTGTTGGGCAGAATGAGCATTTTTTTGCATCATGCAATGAAAGTGCATGGTGACCGAGGCTGTCATTGTGCCTAACGTCTTCTTTTGTGTCTCAAAAAAGGAAGTCCTATGAGTTCTGATTGCATGTAAATGACAAACCTAACTTTAAATGTAAATGTAACAAATATTTGTGTTATGCTATATAGGTCTGTGGTTTAAGGTAATTTCCCCGAAGTGTATATGCTAATCAGTCTGTTAGAACGTGTTTGCATGAAAAGAAAAAGGTGTGCTTTTTAATTGTCTTGTTTAAATCAGTTTTTTTTTACATCTTTTAGATGTAACAGACCTCCAAATATGATCATCTTTTTTGCAAAATGTAATTAGTTAGAAAGTATATTTTGACAAATAAAGCCCCAATTTATACTGTGAAAAATCTATTTTATAAATATGTGGAAAAATTACATTATTACATAAAGTACATTATAACATTGCATTATTGTGTTTTTTTCTAATACTCATTTACTAATATCAGTTTACTAATACTGTGCTTTTAAGATGTATTGTTTATTCAAATTATTCAAATCTTTATTTTATCATACTTTTTTATATTGTTTAGTTTGATTTGATAACTCATTTTTTGTATTTAATTTTTTTTTACAATTTTACTATATGTTTTTTCTAAACCTTTTCAAGGACCCCCAAATGCTACAATGCCAGATCCCAGACCCTATTTTGAAAACAATACACAAATCTCCCTCTATCCCATGTAATGTAAGCTGTCTGAACATATATATACATTTATATAAAAAAAGCCTCTGTCAGCACTCGTAATAAAATAATTTCAGGAAGGATGAGTCTGTCTGACCTGAGTCTGCAGCGCAATTAACAGCTTCATTAAGATCTCCCTCCATTAATAATATTCCACCCTCAGCGTGTTCTCTCTGCAAAACTTCTCTCTCGTGATATGCTATCTTGCTCGCAACCAATCAGTCAAATGTATTATGGAATGGAATTTGCATGTGATGAATAATTCATTCAAATATTTTTTTTTTGTTATTATTTTTTTTTCTTTTAAGAAAATGAAAGAATATACTCCGTTCAAGATCTCGCATAACAGTTTAACAGCAGTTTTTTTTTTCCTGTCCAGGCATTCCCATGCTGATGATTCATAAACCGACAAGTATTAAGAATATTTTTTTCTAAAGAGCCAATCCCATTGTCGTTGATTGTTTTGAATGGCACTGAGTAACTAGAGTAGGAAAACATACCGATGTTTCACATCAACCTCATTAATGCCCAATGATTGATATTGGATTAAGTAGATTTTGAACTCTCATGTATCATAATACTAGAAAAGCAGTGTTCTGGTACATTTAAGATTTTACAAGTTTTAGCATTTCTTCACTCCCGCCTGTTTGAATAAGCCCACCAGTAAAGCTCTTTGCACAGAATAAGAGCCTTGGGTATGAAAACATGTTCCCATAGCCGTCCCACGTCAGCACTAAGGCATGTTTGACCGAGTTCCAGCCTCTGAGAGGGAGAAAAAGGAAAAGAGAGAGAGATTGAGAGAGCAAGCTGAGCCATTTAAGTTCAGACGGCACTTTTTTCTCTTCTCACATGGCATCTGGGTGGCAGTGAGTGATTGGCATCATCAGTCACTGCGCAGTGAGCGTGTCAGGAATGGCACACAAACCCTGCAGACAGTAGAGGGAATCTCTCTGTGTGTTCGCCCTCATCTGTGTTTGTGCCAAGGCAAATCTCATTGGCTGTTGCCACAGGCCAAATTCTGATCAGACTGTTTTGTTCTTGGATTTTTGGGATTGCCTGCTTGCATTACCTTTAATGAATCACTACATCCCAGTGAAACTGTCTCATTCGAAAGTTGCAACTCGCCACAGTCACCCAGTGCTCTTAAACAGTGTTAAAATGCAAATAAACAAATAAATAAAAATGACTGACAGGCCGATCCACATCTGGCCTGAATTGAGCTCCAGTTAAAAACAACAAGCGCAAACGAGCAGGAAGTTTATGGGTGGAATAGTGGAAGCGTTCGACTCAATGGAAGCCCATAAAAACCACACCAGGAATTCCGTAACCGTCAACAGTCTCCCCGGCCCACAGCAACGTGCCGAAAGAGAATTCCACTCGGAGCGCTGAATTAACGCAATTACCGTCACGTTCGGATCATTGCTTTTTAAGCTCTTTCTTCGTGGGAGCTCTGTTTTAAGCTGAATCGAGGGGTTTCAGTGCGTATAGTTATTAATGGATGACGTGTGTCTGTCGGATTTTGGGTGCTTCCTCCAGACGGCGAGCAGTAAACACACGGCACAGCTGCTGTTTTGATTCTGTCAGTCTCTCTCGCATTTAGTAAACCTCTCACATTCTGCTCTCTTTCTCATTGACTGTTTTCGCAACGTACACTACAGTTCAGAAGTATAGGCTCAGCAAGATAGTTTTTTTAAGTGATCATTTATTAATACTTGCATTATTATTATTATTATTACCAAAAGCGACAGTAAAGAAATGCTAACTTTTGAACTTCTATCCATCAAAGAATCCTAAAATATATGTATCACCACAAAAAAATAATAAGCAGCTCAACTCTTTCATGTTAGAGAACAATAACATGTTTCTCTAGCACTAAATCAGCATATTAGAATGATATCTGAAGGATCATGTGACACTGGAATAAAGGCTGCTGAGAATTCAGCTTTGTCATGTGTAATAATACTTCTCAATAGGCTACTATCCCTTGTTTGTATCAAATAAATGCAGCTTTTGTGAGACTTATGAAAACTCATGAATAGTGTGCACAAGTTGTTCTGAGACTCAGATAAGGTTCATTTAGTACCACTTTCAGTGTTTATATACACACACACACACACATATATATATATATATATATTTACGTTAATTAATTATCAATCGTTTCCTAATTTATTATTGTGGCAA
The DNA here is from genome assembly GCA_032359395.1 of Enteromius anoplus. Taxonomy (NCBI): domain Eukaryota; kingdom Metazoa; phylum Chordata; class Actinopteri; order Cypriniformes; family Cyprinidae; genus Enteromius; species Enteromius anoplus. The sequence goes on along the minus strand of JAUMHG010000067.1, from coordinate 9,751,140 downwards.
TGTTGGAGTGTAGGAGAGGTTTAAGTGTTATTCTAACTATGAAACTAGCCGTACCTGTTTGAATAACAATGAGGGGTGAAATGCAGTTTCATATAACATTTTTTAGATCATTCCAATAAGCGCCATAGTTTACTCAGCTGTCACTCTGTACATTAACAGAGCACATAATTTGCAAGCATTTATTATTTTTTTCCTGTTTCTGTGGCAGGTATTTACCACAAAGTTGTTTGCCATTGTGAAACTATGCTGTTTCAGTTTACGGCAAGTTTGATTTCACCGTTTGAGCGTGTTGCCCTGCAGGTTTTAACTTTTGCAAGTGTATATATGCACAGACGTACAGTACATGTACATGTTTGGTATTATTTCAAATACAATTTTCTTCCACCGTGCTTGCATGCTTTTCCATATAAAAATGATTTATATCTTTAGAAATTAGGTAGCAATTGTTTTAGCTAGTATAAAATGCTGTGGCAGAAATCATGCAGTCACATGTCCAATCGAGTCACACCTTCGGCAGATTATTTGCTTTAAAAAGAATGTCTGTCATCATCTACCCATCCTTATGTCTCTCCAAACTGGTATGAATTTGTCCTGTGGAACAAAATTACTAAGCTGCTTAACTTTACATTAACTTCATGGAGTTAAAAAGAAAGGCGTTAATTTATAAATAGAACACTTTTGTAACATTTATAAATGTCTCAGCTGTCACTTTTGATTCATTTAATGCATCCTTGCTCAATAAAAGTATTACTTTCTTTCCGCCCCTTTAAGTCTAAAGCTAAATGCATCTCCTCTTGGAGATTTCTGTGGATGACTCGTCCTGTGTGCTTTGGGTGTGTGTGTGTGTGTGTGTTTGTTCTGCGGTTAATTTTGGATCTGTCATCCCTGTCAGAATATTCATGCCTGCAGCTGCTGAGTCACATGTGCACTGCAACTGGAGAACCCTAGAGAACGGCATACCACTATCACGCTGTTTTTCCATCTTTCAGACTTGTTTGGTTACTTTCACTGCACTTCGCCACTCATTCATGGAACTGCGCTTTTACTCTGCAGTCTGTCACTCATTCATTCTCACATTCTCTATGTGCCAGATCTCTCTCTCCTCTTCTCATCTCCTCTGAGTTCCATTTAGAGTGGGAGTTAAAAACCCATAGAAAGTTTAGATCGAAGAGAGGCTGACTCAGTCTGTCCTGTTTGATAAAGCGGTTCACGCACAACATAGAGCTCATACTGTGCTGACTCACCAGCGATAGAGCCAATAGGTCCAACAGGTGGCTAAATGCCGTTAGAGCTGTTAGGTTCAACTGGTAGCCCTCAGAGATTCTACAACATTAGAGGAAGCTTATATATTCGGTCCGAAAGACACCGCAGCTGACACAGGAAACAAGTCTAGAGCTATCGCAAGGTGTAAAATTAAACTTTGCACACAATATACACAAAGTACTACAAACTTTTTGGCTGAAATAAATCTGGTGAAAAAGAGTTGAGGTTTGTTTTTTTTAATCTCTATGCATCGTTTAGGGATATGAAGCCCTTAGAGATGGGGCTTTTACAATGATACATGCATATTATAAATGAAACAAAATTGTTTTACATGACTTTCATTTGTAATTTTAGGGATTTTGACTATGACAATTTATGTGAATTATATTGTATTATTTTTAATTATATAAAAATATTAACATTTTATATTATTTTATTATTTTAGCACAGAAATTTATATTATTTAAGAATGTGTTTTTAATTTAATTGTAAATGTTATAATTCAGTTTATATTTAAATGCATATTTTATGTCTAGATATTGATATATGTAGTACCATTTTAAAAGTTTGGAGATATTAAATATTTAAGTATATTTATTTATTTGATCAAAAATACAATGAAAACAATAGTATTGTTAAAATAAAAAAAACTATGACTATTTAAAAAGTTTTGTATTTTAATATATTATACAATTTATGAAAATAGAAAATATTTTTTTCAGCAGCCCTCACCCGGTCTTCAGTGTCACATGATCCTTCTGTATGCTAAATATGATTTGATGATGAAAAAACATTTCTTCTTATAATTTATTAAAATAGTTCTGCTTAATATTTTGCAGTGACAGTAATATATATTTGTTTAATTCTCTCATTAATAAAATGTTTAAAAAACACTTTTTTTTGTAAAAGTGCAAAAAATTAACAGTGTAAGAGTTTTACTTAGCTTTTTATCAATTTAATAAATCCTTGATGGTTAATAGTTATTAAAAGTATTTAATAGTAATTAAAAGTATGAACTTCTTTAAAAGAAATCGTACTGACCCCAAACTTTTGAATATAAGTATTTGTATTGGTGTTTCAAATAATTATTTTTGTTTACACAGTATATGTGTGCGCTTTATTTATATTTAATATGTATATATCAACAATAAACACATACTTACATTTATATATTTAATATAATAATATATATTAAGTATATACATAAATGCAAATATTTTCAAACAACTCTAAATACTGTATAAGTGTGTCTTGACTCTTTATATATACTAAAAACGTATTTTGCACTGTAATTAATCGTTTAATAACACTTAATATATAGCACTTAATATTTTGTTAACCAGTACCTTTTTTTAACATTATTTTAAACATTGCAGGCTATACCAAACGAGCTAGTGTCTGCTTCTAAAGCTGCCCCCTGGAAAGTATGCAGGGCGCATTGTACACTAGCAGACATCATGGGAATTGGAAAGAGCTTGTGCAGTGTCACTGGATGTCTGTTTGCAACTCTCTCTCTCTTTCTCACACTCTTAACTGCTCCAGCTTTATTTATGCACTGATGTGCTGCTGTCTGCAGAAATCTCCAGGCCACCTTATCAATGCTTGGCTGCGCCGAAGCCTTAAGCTCAGAGTACTTGAGCACTACTCTCTCCAGACACGACAAACAGGCAATCAGTGACCTGAGTGAAGCAGGCAGGAGTGTCTTTACTGCCTGCGAAACAGCCACTCCAAGTGCTGCAGTGAATGTGGGCCAGGCACAACCTCGGGCAATTACAAAGACACACACTCATATATACATTAAATACATGGACACACTGACACACACACACACAAATGGAAACGGTTTCACATCACAATAGGACTCAAAAGGAAATATGCGCAGGAGGGCAGGGGTGTCACTGGCCTGTGTTGGTACAGATGAGTCATATGCAGTGTGCTGTGTCAATATTGATGCTCAGTCTAAATATAACCTACACACCATACAGCAAAACTTACTTGAGCACATCCACACACACACACAGTAGTACCGCCCAGCCTGGAAAATGTGTTTTGTTGTGTGTTTTTCCCCCCATCTGTCAGGATGAAGCTGTTGAATGCTTCCCTGCATATTTTAGCATATATGAAAAATCAAGCTTTCCAGGGAAGATGTTGCTATGAATGTTTCATGCCGTATTTACCCTCAAACATTTATTTGAATGATGCAGAATTGGGTATGTGTGCCAGGCAGCAGAAGTCTGATTTATACAAGCGTGGATGTTTTTTCTCCGCTCTGTAAGTGCGTCATTGGATGCTCTGTCGAGGCTTATCCCAGGTGAACATACCACAGCTATGCTGTCAAAACCTCCGCTTCACACTCTTCGTCAGAGAAATGGTTTTGAGCTGGACTGAGAAAAAAAAAATACATAGAAAAAGACTGTTCCTATACCTTGGCAACTTTTTTTTCGGATTCCTTAGATTTGCAGCCAACCATAACTTGCAGAAAAATGAAATGTTTTTGACCTCTCTCTCTTTCTTTCTCACCGTTACTCCATATCGAGTTGCTGCATGGGACAGCGGTAATTTAAAACAATGTCGGCCGAGAGCCTGAATGAACTGCGTCTCAGGCACGCTAGATGCTAAACTTCCTGCCAAGGTCAATTCCTTCCCCTTCTGGCATTTTTTTCCTATTTTCTGGATGGAAAACAGTGACTTGAGTCCACAAGAGTGGAAGGTATTTAAAACAATCAGCGGATTCCTGGTAAGTGGGTGAGATCATTGTTTTAGAGTGAGACAGCTAGTAAAAAGAGATGGAGGGTGACCCCTGCGTGGCGAGTTGTTTTCCGTTTGCCAGAGCGACTCGGCAGTCGGAGGGAACGCTGTCTCTGGCAAAGGTCAGAATTCCTCCCAGATGGATTTATTTGTATTGCTTTGCACTTTAGAATGAAGAACAAAAGATTCACATTGTGTGCGTGGAGGATGTTTTACACTGCAGTCTATTGGAAACATCTGTGGGTGATGAACGCTTGGATGAATAATCATGAATAAATAATAATCTTTCAGCAGAGGTCAGCGCAAACAAGTCAGCGGTGTTTAACGCTCTAGAGGAGCGTTGGATATGGACCTCTGCTTGTACAGCTTTCATCACTGTTTGTGGTTTTAATGCAGTGTTCATTTTAGTATATTGCATGCATGAAATTGAAAACGCTTAAATATTCAACATGCTATATTCTTACTTAACACTAGAAGTGGCAAACAGCTTCAACACTTTAAAAACAGAAGCAACATATGATTTATTTTTAAGTTGTCGAGTTTACATTTTAATGCAATGTGTTACTTGCCATTGCTTTGGAGGTTTTGTGAAATTTACTAGTGTTTTTTTTGGGTGAAAATAGCTTTTGCACCAGTTAGTTTTCAGTTTAACCCCCCAGATCAATCACAGTTTTACCTCAGCTGATACTTTTAACCAATAAAATGTAAAAGACCTGTATCTAACTACTTTATTAAACTGTAGCATTTAATAAAAAATGTATGTTAACTCAGTTCTGTGTCATTGAATTATAAATCTGTTTGTAGATTCGTTTAAATGTGTTGGTTGAATCAAATTAACAAAAATGTATCAACACTTTATTAAAATTCGTATAGTGTAATTAGTAAAAATCTTTTTAATCATCATTGTTACAAATCAATAACACAATAGATTCAGTTTAATTTCATTACATACAATTGTTTTAACTTTTTTAACTTCTTAATAGTGCTGTCAAATGATTAATCATGTTTAATCGCATCCAAAGTACGTATTAAGAGATTAGTGTTATATGAAATTTGTATGTGTTGACTGTATATGCATGTTTATGAATGAAGAAGACAGTTTTGTGAAAGTTAAAGTATTTTAATATTTTTTTTATTTTTTTATTTTCCCCTTTCGTTTCAGAATTTCATTGTTTTTTTTGTCACATTATGATTTCAATGCGCATCAGCGCTTAGTAACTTAGTAGTAACATTCAAAACAAAAGAGTTTATTGTCTGAGAGGCATTTTACAGTCTCTGGAGTAAATTAATGATTTGTGGGGTACTGAGGTGTGAATGAATAAAAACAAGTATGATATGTGGTTTTAGTCTTTGTGCAGCTGGAGGTGTGTAAGTGTGTGTGCATCCTGTGAGACTCGCACAGGTGGTGAGGGGGAGGGGTAAGAGGTGGGCGTGGAGCAGCAGGGGTGGCGTGACCACTTCCTGTCTCTAATGTACTGTAAATCGGTCGTGTCTTTACCAAATCAACACCGTGCACCGGCGGTGGCTTTACGCTGCCTGGCAGAAACCTCTTGGTTGAGCTCTTGCAGTGCGGCTTGCAGAATGTGACAGCTTTGGCTTTGTTCTGTCTTTATTTGGGTAGAGATGTTTTTGCAGCGTCTTAAAGGAGAACGATAACAGCAGCACATGATTTACGACAGAAAAGAATCTTACAGCGAAGCTTAGAAACCCTACACAAGCACACGAAAAACACACTTTTGACAGTTTTTTCAGCAGAGTGTAAACAAAAGCGTACGGTCAAAGGAAATGATGTTTCTGCAGAATGGAAAAGATTTAACACGGTATTTGAGAGTTGGCTGCCATGGGGTGGAGTTTGATGTATGGAATGCTGCTTTGAGTCGCCTGAGGTGGGACGGTTGACGTGGATGTGCGTGCTCGGGACAGAATTACACTTTCTTTACCTGAGAGCGCGATGAGTCATGAACACAGACCTCAGTAGCTTCGGATGTTCTGTTCACCATATAAAACTGCTTTTAAGAAGGCACCGATCCATAAATGGATCTCTCTCTCTCTGCACGCCGCTCGGAGTCGAGCTCGATTTATCAGGTAGCTGATAGAAGCCGGTCCGCCCCCTGTTAGGTACGGACAGATTTATGGGCCTGCGGTCAATAGCTGTGACCTTAACTTACAGTCAACAGGTTTAAGTGCCAAGGGTCAATGAGTCCAAGACCCGGTCATTCCAATGATGAGTGTCTCGAAAGAAAACATGCTGCTGTTTTAATATAGCTGAGATTCCAGAAAGACTCTTGAGATTGATGCAAGTGTTGTAGGTCCTATCTTAGTATTTATATGCTTAAAATGTTAGAAATTGTTTTTAGAAATTGTCTTTGGATCTGCATTGTGTACTGTGATTGATATGATATGACTTGTAATAAAACAATACTCCTCAGAAGTATTAACAATGTACTTTTTCAAAATACTAAATCATTCAAATTGTTAATTGATTTGTAAAGAAGCAGTATTAATTTACAAATGTAACATTTTTCTAAAACGTTTCAGAAATGCCTCTTTATGAAAGGATATTCTGGATTATTTGTGATATGAATGTGGCTCTGATTTTATATGAAAAACTTTTAAAACCATTTCTTTTTGCATAAGTTATAGCCTTTTTATTATTTTTATTTGACAGTAATTTGTGGTTCTTGTTGTGTTTGGGTGTTTGCAAATTATATATATATATTTTTTTGTGTTTTATATATGCTTGTAAGAATATTTGTATTACACATGTTTTTAGAGTTTGATGCAGGCAGTGGAGCAGATATTTGCAGATGCAAAAGGGTTGTTTGTCTTCTCAAATAGACATAGACAGGGAAGGTCTTGCAGAACTCGGCTCCACCTTTGCTTATAGGCAAATGCTTACAGCAATTACTAAGTTATAAAAAAATGGAAAAAGAAGCCAAAAATGTGGGGCGATGTAGCATTTCAACTTCTCCGACTAGCTGTCTGACACATGCCTACGTGGTTTTTAACATTTAAAAATGTTTCCATGAAGCTTGTTCCAAGAAATAGAAACAAGCATCTATTATCACATGACCCTAACAATCAAACCTTTTTAGAGATTTTCTATTTTTATACTAAATGCACTCATTTTATATAATATTTTAGATGTATATGTTTATGGTTTTTTTAAGTATAGATTATTTTCTTTTTATATTCTTCTTATCTTTAACCATCAAATGTGTGAGCATGGACCACAAAACTGTCTTAAGTGACCATTTTTCTGAATATATAAGCTTTCAATTGATGTATGATTTGTTAGGATAGGATGCTATTATGCTAAAAATCTAAGGTTGCAAAAAGAATGCTCCAAAGTTGTCCAAATTAAGTTCTTAGCGATGCATATTGCTAATCAGAAATGAAGCTTTGATATATTTCCTGAACCTAATGCTTACTTAATATCCTAATGTTTTTTGGCATAAAAGAAATATACAAATATCCCCGTGCAACTTAAGACTGGTTTTGTGCTCCAGTGTCATATTATTTTAAGAAAAGTTTATTTTACTGGTGTATACATTTCTCACAAACTGTGAAAATATAGAATATACGGAAAAGTTTTAGAATCTACCAAAAAAAAAAGTTTGCAAAAATAGTTCTATAGTTAGAACTTAAATGAGTTTAGCAAATGGCTGCAATATAACAAAGAGTACACATTTTAAGGGGGTCTGAATACTGTTCGTACACACTGTATAGTGCACAAATCAAGTATGGTCAGTGTCCATGCCTTTTTTTAATTTGATGTCAGAGATGCAGAGATGAGAATTTATGCACATGTGAAATAAGCCACTTAAAGATTAAAAAAGATGTTAGCTTGACAGTGTCCCGTTTAAAGGACCGCTAAATTAGATTGAAAATTTTTCTGAGACTACAAATGATGTAGCTCACTGTACAAACAGGACACTTATTACATCATTCATTTAGAATATGCGTAATCTAAAACAGGTGACTAAACCTGTCGGTTTTACCTCATAAAATGTACCGACATTTGTTGTTACTAATCTGAGAAAAATATGATGAGTGATAATAAGAAATTCACTGTTCATTACAGGAAAGGAAGTATGGCTGAGGTTTACAGTCAATGAAGTCCGAGGGGTGTGTTAGCGTGACAGAGGTGGAGCTTACTCCACACAGAGAGACGTTCCTCTATTAGGAGGCCTGTGCTGTCGACCCCGAAAACCCAGCCGAAAACTTGCTGGCGCTGCACCACAACATGCGTCTCAATCCCACAGTCACACAGGAGCATCTCAGCGCATGCTAACACTCGGAGCGGTCATTGTCACCTCCTGTCAGAGCAGTCAAACAATGGAGCAGACCACTGTGAGTGATCAAATTTGAGTTGAATTTCATGGCTTTTGCTTTTACACCTGAATGCATATGCGTAAAAATGTGGCCGCCTTGTCTTGGAATTGCTATTTTTTTTTTTTTTGGATGTGTTGGCAAGTCAGATTTTACATGTCATGCAAGTGAATCACGTTCACACAGGTATCGGGTCAGTTGTGGGGCGGGTAAATGTTTGACGGGTGTCCTCAAACATCCCTGCAAACCTCCGGTGGTCCCCTTTGAGAACTTGAATGAAACCACCTGCAATCTTGCAAGAGCTCTCCATTAAACATTGTAAATCTAGTGTTTGGTTTCAGTTAGGAAGCCATTTTGAAGAGTAGGCACCTCGGGTGCAAAATCGCACCAATAAAAAAAAAAAAGAAACTATAAAGATTTCTTTAAAGTTTTGTTTTTCTACTCTAGTTTACGTACTTACATTTCTCAAGTGCCTTGCAAAGGAAATAAAGCTTCCTTTTCACAGTTTCCTCTCCAGGTGCTGCAAATATCAACTGCATAAATAAATATCGAGCCGCAAAGTGACTGCAATATTAACTCCATATAGAAAAACAACTTACCTCGTAGATTGATTCTTTCCAGAAGGTTCAGTCTAGTTACGACAGCATCATAGTACCTTGTCGGATCCGTTTTCTCTTTCTTTCCTCTGAACGTTAAGTCATACATTCCAGTTTAACTTTTAATATGAAGCGGCTTTTGCTGCTGTGAGAGGAAAAGATTTGATCATTGTGAAGTGTGACTCTGAAAACCTTGAGTGAACGGCCTCACATGCATCTTATGTATATGTAAAGTCAAGCCTCATATCCCGTCTTCTTTGGAGGACTGTTAAAAAGAACAAAAGAAAGCTCTGTCTTAGAAGCACTCACAGGCTTACATGGGTAAAGCTGCAGCCTAGAAAGTTCATGACACGTTGGAGAGCAGATTTTTGGGCGTAATACAGGTCAGAAAGGACAATCCCATGATTTTAACTCGAGGAGATAAACTTGTGTGAATCGACAGATGTTGTCATTGTCAGCCATGTCTGATGAACACGCTTCTGTTTTGCATTTTTAAGATTGAATTCAGATTCATATATATGTATATCAGTATAACAATTAAAGTTGTATTTACATAATGAAGACATATTTCAGGATGTTGCACATGTAGCTTTTGGTTTCACCTTCTTTTGTTTTACTGACAGCAGCACTCGAGCTGCATGAACACAAGTTTTGGCGATCCTAATGATGATCATGTTCTTCAGCAAGATCCAGGTCTTCATTAATTAGTGACCTAGAAATATGACACAATCATTTTACCTTTTTAATGGCATTTTATGTGAAAGCCACGATGAAACTGAAGTAGCAGCAGATCTTTTCAGAAATAGATTTCTGAAAAGACAAGTGAAATAGATTTTCGGGAAAAAAAGGAAGAATGTAGGATGGGGACATGGTTTTAGCTATCAGTTCTTGATTGGATTATAAGATTATAATCATTGCTTGCAAGCTGGGGAGAAGTCTGGCATTCGTCACCAGAGAAAAGAAAGGCCCAAGTATGACATTTTCATTAAAAAATACCAGGGAAATTTAGTTTTAAAATACGAAACGTATATATGGATGAATTGTTCGTAGTAAGATCTATGATCCCAATTTAGAAAATCAGGATTACAATCATGCCCATACATTAAAATCCTTCCCCAACCCCCCATCCTTTTTGCAAACACAAGCTGTATGTGAATAGAATGTCTGTAAAATCACAAAGAAAAAATCTCAAACCCAAAGAGATATTCTTGCTCAATGTTACGACTGCATGCCTTCCTCAAACACAAATGTAAACACCCCCCAACACATCTACATCACTCTGTGGGAAGATTTGCATAATACTGCCCAAATGCTACCAAAAAGACAAAATTATTTATTCTCGCTGTAGTATTGTTGCCACCGCTGTTTTGGAAGTTGATATTCCAAACATGGTAAGGGGTGTAACTTTTCTCTCACATGCTTGAGGTATCCGGCCAATCAGAGCACGCCGCACTTTTCAGAATAATGCACTTTGTAAAAATGGACATGTTTCAGAAAGGCAGAGCAGCGAGGAGCGTAAACAAAAGTATGCTGTGTGGAAAATATTACTGCATTGCATTACTACAAAAACACAAAATAATGTTATATGCAGCACTTTTTCCAAAACTTTTTCCATTTTTAAATTACATTTCTAATCTCGAGTATGCAAGCTCAGATTTTACAAGGTCATGATTGATTTTGTACATTTAAAGTTATCTAATTTTTTTTTTTTTTTTTTGTGCATACTGTGAGGCAGCGATCTGTCCGTTTCCCAGCGTGCCTTTCTGCATGTGCAGCATGGGGTGAAGGCAGTGAAAGAGGACATTGTTCTTGTCGTAGTGAGGCATGTTGCATGCACTTATAACTCTGAGTGGGTGAAGTTTCCCCCATCATGCACCAGGAATTCCTTTGAATGACTGGATTGTATGGAAGGAAAAAGCAGCAGGCCTTTAATACTTTTGTTTAGATTTTTTTCCTCTCCCGTCTCTTTCGTAAATTCGGAGCCACTGTCGCTTAGCCACGTAATCAAATCATTCACAAAAAATAAAAAAATGATCATCATTTACTCACCTTGATGTCATTACAAACCTAGATGTAAAGTGCATATAATAAAAGTCACTAGGGTCCAAAACAACATTGGATCCCGTTGAATTGCATTTGAGAGAAGTGGACTGTACCTTTAAGTAATGTAACCGGGGAACATAATTGTCTTTACGACTTTATGTGTTTTGCATTAAGCCGGCCAACAAAGTGGACGGAGGAAAAAGAACATAAAGGAAAGAGTGATTTGAGTATGTCGTAATGTCATGGATTAAGATGCCCGGCGCAGCTGCATCAGAGCCGAACTGTACAGTGCTGTGTTTCTCATTCTCCCCCATGTCCGAGAGCAATGACTCGTTAAAACGTGTGACTCAGAACGGCTTGTTTGTGAGCAGACCACCTCTAGAGTTTGATTCACAGGCTTCAGCTATTGATACAAGTCTTCCGCTTGTGCCTAACAAAGAAAACAAATGGCTTTCACGTCTCTCCCTCCCTCTCGTGCATATTTTTCTCTCAAAGGGCATTGATTGATGAAACCACACAAGTGAAGAGTCCCTATGCCACGGAGGGGCTCCCGGCTCTCAGTGATGTAATGTTTCTGGGGTCCGAGAGGCTCGATGCAAATATGATAACAAAGATTTGGAGATTTCTCTAAGCATGTTCCCGTTTGTTTTCGCTGAGTCTCAGAGGAGAGTTCGCTCTCCGTGAGTTTTGGCACTTACGTCATGGAATTTGGTGACGTTTATGTCCATTCAGCGAGGGAAAACTTTTTGTGGGAAATCAGTCGGTAAGAATTTCCAAAGATTAAATGACACAAAATTGCCTATTGATTTCAAAAAAGTAGCGCAAGTGAACATTTCGTCATGACCTAACAAATGAATACAATCCCACCCTTCAGCGTCACCCTAAGGGGCTAGTTGATATTTTTGGTGCTCTTTTTTTTTTATATGACCGGTAAACCTTAGGAAATGGCTGACGCCATTCAGTTTGCAAATGACCATTCTGGGCTGGCTTAAGTAGCTTCTTTTCAACTACCCCCTTTGTTTTTTATTTATAAATCACAAATGTGACACCGGCCACTGAGTTCATTTTACTGCCCCGTGAGAAACTTCGGGCTGTGACACCGTCTCCTGTTCTGGGTGTGTTTTGGTTCGAGGAGTCTCCTCTGTGTCAAGGAGCTGCCTGTTGAGGCTTCCTCCAACGCTCCGAGCGGTAAGGAGAGCACAAAGTGAAAGGTCATGGAGAACGAGTGAGAGAGGCTATTTTTAACCTTGCTGTATCATGTATCACCTCCTTCCACGAGATTAGGTGAGGGAAGGTATTCCAGGAAGCTCTTCGGTAACCATTTAGGCCAGGTGCTGTTTTCGTCTAATTAGCTTTCTGAAGAGGAAGTATCTATATCGATGGTCATCAAGAGGGTACAGAATGGACAGTGGCACTTATCTGGTCAATGTTTTACACATAAACTTTGTGAGTGGCAGTGGATGGAGCGTTTACCACAGCTGCAGTCACAGATGGTACGGTACAGTAGCCTCACAGTGATCTGACGCTGGAGAAACATATGGGAAATAGTTGAGGAATGCATTGCTCATGCCTAAGAGGGTATATGTGCTAATGCATTTCGGGAAGGCACTGGAGGATATGCGCTTAAGACTTGACTAGAGAGAGAGATCTCTGACCTGACAAAGGTGACATTGAATCCTTCTCACTTCCTCTCTTTTATTTGATTTCCTTTGCTGGTGTCTCTTTCTTTCCTTTTGGTCTCTGGGAATGGCCTAATTTAAATTTTTCATGTGGGGTGCCGAATAGAGGCGACCAGTAGAAGTTTTTTGTACTGCGATTTAGCCTCCCTTCTGTAACCGTAATGGGGCAGGTTGTCACACTTAAGCAATGCACAATTATTAAAACTGCAAAAAGGGATTTCAAATCTTCATTTGACTGACAAGCATTATCATTTCATTAATAACTGCAACATTTTAAAGAAAAGTCCATTATTATTACCACTGTTGCATTTATTTTATCAATACAGTAATATTGTGAAATATTATAATAATTTAAAACAACAAAATATCATTTATTCCTGTAATCTCAAAGCAGAATTTTTAATAGCCATTGCTCTGGTCTTCATAGTTGTAATAATAGGTGTAATATATTAATTTGATGCTTAATTAATGTCTTGTTGTTATTAATTTATAAAAAATTATGCTGTTTAATGTTTTTCTTTAAACCATTATAATTTTTTTTAATCTAGATTTTTTACCAAAAAAAAAAGCTTTACTAAACTATAAACCTTTTGTAAAATTATAAATGTCTTAACTGTCACTTTTAATCAATTTATCGTGCTGAATAAAGTATAGTTAGTGAGTTGTGACAACATGCTCCGCTCTCCTACTGTATATTATGCTGCAAACTGTCCAGCATGCACCTTATGTTTGTATTTGTAGCCCAAAGGGGGTTGCATTAATGAAAGCAGAGGAGTCCCCAGTCTTCCTTGGATGTTTTGTGTCTCTTTTGTCCCTCTCTCTCCTTCCCTGGTGCTTTCTCAGTGTCTGGACTTTAGGAAAAAGGGGGACGTTTTTTTCTGGAATGCACTTCTCTTGGCATCAGAACATCTTTGTTGGAAAGCGAGGGAGGAAGGACTCAGGGTTGCCGTCGAGGGTTATCGGGGAATGTTTTTTTGGATGGGGTAGGGGGTAAAGCTGCAGCAAAGTTCATTCATTTATTCATCCGCCCGTCATGGGCCTCCACTTTCTTTTATTTTTAGCCAAATCCATCAGGCTTGACAAGCGGGAAATTTGAGCCAGCGCGGGGCAATGCTCCAGAACCCCCCACTCCACACCGTCATTCTTCTCCTTCTCCCTCCCTCTCCATCCCCACACTCGCTTTCCCTCTCCCCCCTGGGAAAAACAGAGCAGAGTTGAGGCTGGATTCAGACCGCCAGAGATGTTGAGTCATGTGAATTTGTGTACACAGAGACGCTGCTTCTTTATTATTGATAGAGAGAGGAAGAGGGTGACACACTGCAACGTCTCATTTTCCTAAACAGTGTTTTTGACTTGTTTTCAAGTAAAAATATCTTTTAAAAAAAAGTTTTAAATTAAAATGTTTTTGTGCAGAATGTTTTTTATAAAAAAATGTAAAACAAATTTTATTTATTGTGTTAATTTTATACATTAATATTAAATATATACATCTATTTTATTGTTTATATATTGTTTTATTGTTAGTTTTTTGTTTTTTGTTTGTTTTTCTAACCCCTTTTTTTGTGAAAACACATAAACAAATAAATAAAAATAATAATAATAAAATAAAAAATTGTTCTTAAAAATAACTTTGTTAAGTGAAATAAGTAAATAAAATATGAAAATATATTCAGCATAGATTTATAGTTCCTAATACTCATATAATAAAATAAACAGTAGTCCTAAATAAAAATCGAATTACTGTTTCTAAGAAAATTATATTTAAATTATAATATTTTATTTATTTATATATATATATATAGTATAAGAAAATAAAACTGGTATAAATAAATCTAAAAATTGTCCTAAAAATAACAACACAATAAAAAAAATAAAGTTTTCGCATAAATCTAAAACGATATAAAAAAATTCATTGCAGATAAAAAAAATGTTTTAATATAAATCTAATTGTCAGTTGTTATTGTTCCTAAATAATGAGAATAAAACCAAAATAAAAGCTAAAAAAAAAAGGAAACAAAATATATACAATAATATAAAATTCTTATAAAAATATAATATAATAAATAAATAAAATAAATACTACTTCAAATTCAGTAAATGTGTCTGTTTTAAGGATTGTTTTAGATGTGTGTACTTGGAAAACACTAAAGAAATTAGTTAAGAAAGTGATTTTTTTGCAGTGCAGATGGAGTCGAGGGGTGGGCTATGATTAGGGTTGAGAGAGAGAGGGAGAGAGAGTTCCTCTCGTTCTTTTATAAGGTAATGTCTAGTGACTCTGGAAGGGGAGACATGTGCACGGATATATTTTAACACACAGCAGGCAGACGGAGAGCAGGGGAGGGGGTCGAGGTGCCTGCCAGCTTCCTCTCTACCCATCTCCCTTTCTCTTGTCCTGCCTGCCTGCCTGCCCAGTCCAGCATTTGCAGCAGACAGGAACATAGCTGTAAAGTAAAGCCAGAACAAGCCGAAAAGCACACACACACTAAAAGGCAAGTGCCAGCCTTGAGTTTGACCTATTAACCTGCATGTTAATGTCTGACCATTTCTCCTCAGGCTGTGATATGTTTGCGTGCAAACCAGAGACTCCAGTTCGGCTCTAAAGCAGCATGTTTTGAGTTGGTGCCCACTACACTGAGATACGTTTGGTATTATGCAAGGGCCATGCTGTATTATGTTTCTCTTAAGATGTATGGTGGAAAGGAGATGAGTGTGTGTTTGCGCACGTGTCTGTGTGAGTGTGTGTAAGAGAGAGAGAGAGAGACGGGTTTCACTGCTCAGTCCTGTTTAAATACACTTGAACTGTTAAGCAGACTGATGGGAATTAAAACAGGTGGAATGTTTACAGTAACATATTGGATACTAGAGAAAGAAACTTTAACACAAAGAGCTGATAGTCACGGCTTAGAAGTCTAGTGTAGATTACTATTGTTATTTTTGGTTTGGTGCGGTTGAAGCTGGTTAACTTAGGGCAGATAAACACGGTTTGCTTGTTTGTTCTTTCATTAATTATTTTCCTCTTTACTTTTTTCTATTTATTTAGTTATCTGTTTGGTTATTTGTTATTTATTGTTCTTTTATTTATTTAATTTATTTGTTTTTTTTAGTTAGTTGTTTTCTCTTTGTTTATTTATTGCTTGAAATGCATTTTCTGTTTATTTATGCTTTTTATTATTTATTTACATATTAGAATATAACATAGTTTATTAACACACACACAAACACACATACAGTATTTATATATATATATATATATATATACATGTGTGTGTGTAAATAAATTGTTATTGATTGATTGATTTATTTCTTTATTTTTTTTCTTTAATTATTTTTCAGTTTGCCAATTCTTCTATTAAGTTTTCTGTTTTTATTTATTATTATTTTATATGTTCTAGTTTTTGGTATTATTATTATTTGTTATTTTTTGTTAATTTATATTTTTCCATTCAGCACTAAATAGTTACATATATTATGATATAACATAGCTAATTAATATTTATATTCATATTTCTTTCTAAAGTGCATTTTACATGTATTCCTTTAGCAGGTGCCTTTATCTAAAGCAAGATTCAAATGAGGAAATGCAGCATCACAGGCTAACTATCTATTGATGAGCTGGCATGATTCAGCAAAACTTCCAATGTAGTTTTCTGCAGCACCACAGATTCCCTAAAAAAGCACTTTTGGTTCTCTGAACAGCCCATTTATATTAAAATATGTGTATGAACAGCATATCTCTAGTATGTGGGACATGTGTCACATCTGTGGCCTGCTCCATCCCTCCAGTGTTGTCAGTGTTATTCTCATTCACAGCACCTCTCAAATCTAATTTGACTATTATGGTGTCAGGATCAGCAGTGCCTGTCAGCCCGGGGCAGGGTTCAGACCATGGTTAAGTACAAGCTCCAGCAGGCGCTGACACGGCCCTGCTGTACCCTCCGTTATCTGTCTGTTTCTACATCCTCTCATCCCGTGTGACATCACCGCACATCAGAATGTGTGTGAACATGCTGCCTGATTCTAGTGCAATATTTTGTTTTTACAGGCATCTTGTTGCATTTTTGGCCATCCGAGCATGAACATACCATTTATTTGAGATTGTCAAGCGAAAGCTGTTCAGGAAACTTATGACTATAGCTGGTTTTTTAAATATGTATATTTTACACATAAACATAATTTTGTACATCCAATCTTTTCTTTCTTTCTTTCTTGTTTTTTGGACTCACAAACCAACAAATATTTTCAAATAAGTAAATTAATTTTTTCATTTTATTAATTTTTTTTTTAGCAATATTCAGCGTAATTATGTAGTAGTAGTAGTAATAATGTATGTAATTAATAATTAATTTTTTTATTTAAAAAAAAATAATTCTAAACCATAACCAGTGTAATCTTTAGTGGATTATTTTATTATAAAAAAAAACCTTTTTAATTCACTTTTTAAACTTTTTTTTGTAATCTCTACAGTATCATAATTCATCATTTTTATTTTATTTTGCTCTATTTCACACCTATTGATCAGATCTCTTGCTGTTATTGGGATTCAGTTAGATACTGTTTGAGTGAATGGGGCTTGTGAAGCATGTGGTTAGCGGCCAGCTCTCCCCTCATTTATCCCACTTTTGCTTTATTTGACAGTCAAGTCCAAAAGAATTGGAGTCCAAAAATGAATCTGTTCAAAAAATAAATGAATAGTTCAGTGCGCTCTAACCTGCTTTCGAATGTGGGTTGCCGAATGACAGATATTCACGTTAAAATGACCTCCTGTGCTATATTTTAGAAGGAAACCCCCCTTGGGTTTCAAACGGGTCCAGACATTGTACTTCCTCTACACAGCTTGATGGCAGCCATTTTACATCAACACACTCTCACCACTGGGAGTTTAAGACATTTAATATGCACTTGTTGCATAATGTCTCAGCTGAAGTGACCATGCTAAAGACCTCCTGAGGCATATTAAATCCCACCATGTGCTGGAAACCGAAAGTTGACTGAAATCCCATGGGAAACTATAAACGCCTCTGGGGCTTGACCGATGTGTGAGGGACAGAAAGCTCAACGGCACACTCTACATAACATTATTCATGTAACTGGAGAAATGTTCAATTCTTAATGTATTATTTAAGAGCACATTTTCCATGAAGCATACAGCTAGTCGTCATGAATGTTGAAAGTTTGAATGGCCTTCTTTTCACGTTCTGAAGTCCCAATCGCCATGGTTACCGCTATTATTGGTAACTGGAAGCTGAGCGTTTTTGGCAGATTGCAAAGCCTGGCTTTTGCTGCAACATGCCGTTTGCTTAGCTTCCTACATGACTAACATGGAGTTATTCACGGTTCCTTTTGATATTGAGCTTAATTGTGCATTTTTCTTTTCAGGCATTAGGAAAATGAATCATCCTAGGTTGATCGTAGTATTTATATTTTTTATAGCTGCCGCTGAGAAATGCCCACCGTTGCAGTCAAATTCCCATCAAACGAATCTGCCGATGGGTCAAAGTCAGACGTATTGACTGAGAGCTGAGCTGAATACTAAGGCTTTCAGTCAAGGACTGGTTGCCCTTCACAGAGCCGTCTGAGGAATGTGGATTTGTCAATAATCTAAGATAGCCAACTCCGCTATTGTGGACCTAACCTAAGCTAAATCTGCTCTAATCAATGACTCTTGAAAGTGTATTAAGATTAAATCCTGTAATCGTGCGACAGGACGTGTCAGGAAAATGAGAGATTACGTTGAGTAAAGTAGTGTGGTATAACAAAATATACAAAGCACCGTTAATAAGGTTTAAGTGAGGTTAATAAATTATCCCTGCACTTTTGACAATAGCTGCAACAAGCCAGAGGAGCATTGTTGCAGAAACGAATGATCTCAAAAAAAAAGCTCCATATTTTCTTCCATCTGGCAGAGGTGATTAGTTGGGCAGATGGTGTCATGGCTAGGTTCCTCGTAGCTTTGGGAGTAATCTACACATACTTCCTTACAAGGCTAGTTGGATCAGTGCGTTCTGGTAGCAGAGCTCATCACCACTCAATCTGATTTCACAACGCTGTGTAGACTTGTCCTGTATTCTTTTAACAATAGAAAGTTTTTAAAAAATAAAAAATGAATAAGATCGTAATATAGAAAATAATTGTTTTTACCTTGTCATGCTAACCAAGGCTAAAAAACAGTAATTGTAATAATGTGATATGTTATTACAATTTAAAATGGCAGTTGAATATCCGAATAGGTTTTAAAATGTAATTGATTCTTGTGCTGGCAAACCTGAATTTTTAGCAGGCGTTTCTCCAGCCTCCAGTGTCGTGATCATTCAGAAATCGTTCTAATATTCTGATTTGGTGCTTTAGGATTGTTTTTTTTATTATTATTATCAATGCTGATAACAGTTGTGCTGCATCATGTTTTCGAGGAAAGTGTTTTTTTTCTTCCAGAATGTAACATAACAGCATTTATCTAAAATAGAAGTATTTAATGGGTTTATTTATGTCAGTGGTGAAAGCCTTGTGGGCAGTTGTGCTGAATTACAGTAGTGTCACCCTATTCTCTACTCAACTTCCTGTCAACTCTAAACTGTCCTAACTTCACAAAGTCCTAATCACAAAAATATTTCTAATGTATAGTATTTATACTATATATTTTAACTAAGGTTTGCTAATTAAATACAGCAGTGGTTCTCAATCCTGGTCTTAGCGGCCCCCTGCTCTGCATATTTTGCGTGTCTCTCTTTGTTAACGCACCTGATTCTGATAATCAGCTCATTAGAAGCGAGATCTGTGCATTAGCTGTGTTCCCAATCGACATGGTCCCTACACAGTGTCCGTTAAAGTTTACTTCACTTTGGAA
>JAUMHG010000067.1:9712271-9722830 GCA_032359395.1 Enteromius anoplus | reverse complement strand
TATTTTTTATTTGGTTAAAAAAATGTTTTGGTTCAGTATAATTGATTGATTGATTTATTTTAAAGAAGACACTTTAATTTGGCATGGGTGCATGATCAAAAGTGACTGCAAAATCATTTATAATCTTACAAACATGTTCAGTTGCAAATAAATGATGTAGCAGTGTCTCAGCAAAAATTGTTTTTAAGATCCATCCGCAGAAACATTTGTGCATTTTAAAATATATAAATATTTAAAATATATATATAAGTCAATAACCCTCAGCTATGTATCTATCTCACATCTAGTGAAATATCATCATATTTTTAGCTGTTTCATCAGCAGTCTTTAATGCTTTTAGTAAATATTTCATGCTTATACACATTTTAATTGCAATGGCGTAGCTGGTTCATCCAAATTTAGATTTTCATATGTAGTGACCTTACAGTTTTCTGCTATCTGCTTGAATTATATTTGCATGAGTGGTTGAATCTGTGCTGTTATTAATGGAATGCTTAACGTCAGGGTCAGCAAGGCAAGTTCTGGTGATGTAAGGCGAAAGAGAGAAAGAGATCACGATCACACGATCACTACACTTCCCCCCTTAGGCTGAGATCAGACTCATCAATAGCAGGGATAATGTGGAGATGAGAGCTATGACATCAATATCAGGCGCTGAGATCTTGGTGCTCTATTGTGTTTCCAGCAACTTCCTCCCCCCTCCATCCCCTCCTTGTTCAGACACTGAGAGACCCATGGGACACTGACAGCCATTGATGGGACTTGCAGGCTCTCAGTGACTCTCTGCATTGTCTAAGAGGCTGCACACTTGCTGCACATGTCCATTTGTTCACCTTATCTTCTACAGGCTCACCTAGAGATGTCAAAAGTACTTCGGGACTAACTCAACTCAATACAAAAAATAAGAGACATATTCAGCTCAATTGACTTGCTGGTGCCTATTATGTAAATAATCAGTGTAAGATAGGGGAAAAAATTATTTATTTACCTGGATATTGTAGCATTTAAAATGAGTAATTTAAATTTTTTTATGTTTTATTTTGAATTGTATACAATTTTATAATGAGCCAGATATTGGTTATGTTTGCAAAACTGGTACCCTGATATGTATTTGAACTAATTTCTTCAGCACTTGTGCACTGAAAAAATAGCTTTTTTTAAGGTAAGTGACTGCAAACAATTTATTTTAGCCATATTTAAAAAAAAATTAAAAGTATTTTTTATTCAACTAAATTTGTTTATTTAAATGTAGCTTATTGCGACCACTTACCTTATAAAACTTTAATTAGAAAAATTCTAAGTTATAATTTTCTTTTTTCAGTGTGGCTGATTTAATCAAACACCTCTGATTGGCCATTACAAATATGTACTCATCTGTGATTGGGTACAATGCTCATCACTGCAAACATGCTTAAATAGTAAAAAGATACCTGCGATGCAGTGGAAGTAGATAAACACACTGTTGTGCTTTTTTCAATAATATTTTATTCCAACAAAATCCTTAAATAAAAGTAAAAACATTATGTGCTTATTTGTTAAGACTTCTTGGGGACAAAAAAAATTGGAAAAGGCATGAAGAGATGCTATAACTTAATATATTTATAAAATACAACTAAAAAGCATGCTCAGTAGCATATTAGGCTTAGTTGTCGGATTGAAATTGGAATGAAAAATCATGAAGTTTCATTGATATTGACTACTACTTTTGCTATCATAACTGCACTAGATCCATCTCTGGCCTTCAAGCAGTTGAAGATGACGCATAAAGGAGGCTTCGGCGTTTTTGTTCACAGCAAAAAATGATGATCTCAGAGCTTTTGGACGTTGATTGATTGTTGCGAGGCTTTTGTGTGGCAATTTATTGAATCATAAAATAAACATTTTGACTTCTGCCGCCCTAGTCGTTGTATATGAGGTGAATTTATCGTTGCTCTCTGTGGGTTTATTGACAGCCTCCTTCCTTCGGACATCAGAAGAAGATGCACACATCTTTTAGTGACAGTGCAGCATAAAGTCTCATAAGTGTTGTGACTGTAAATCAATATTTATCACTGCAAGAATAGAGCTTGCTGGAAGCCGCTGATGGCATCTTGCGCTGCAAGCTAACGCAATAAAGCAAGCAATAAATCAGACTGAGTCTGAATAATCCCTCTCCATCAGTAGAGATTACCACTTCTTAATGCTCAAAACAGCACCTGTACCTTCACCACACAAGATCCTCAAGATTTGCCATTGGAAGATATCTCCATCCTGCATGTTTAGTTTGGACTGTTTCAGGAACGCATAAAGTGTCTGTCTGCCCGATATGCTTTGAAATAGACATACTTTGTCTGCAAACACGGTTAACGTCTTTTCTGTACAAAAGACCTCTTTCACATTCTCTATATTACTCTTTTTTTTTTTTTTGGCTCGGTGGGCCTATGACAATTGAACAGCCTGGCAAAGTTGACCGCACTTCAAACGTCGGCGCATGGGTAGTGGCTCTCGAGGTTTGATGAATGGCTCTAATTCCTTTGAGGCTCACATGGTTACAATAAATGTGAAGGAAGAGGCACTCTCTCGTTTCACGAGCTGGGAACCCACGCTTTGTGTCGCGGGGCTTCAAATGCTAATCCTTTCTTTCGCCTTCTCCGGGAGTCGAGTGGCTCAACCTCTGCTGAGAACTGTAGTCGTACCCATAGGCAAATCCTCCTGACGCAGGGGTGTCTTTGTCAGGGACAAAAGTGGTAGATCTTGATTTACTCTCGAAGCGTTATCAGCATGTGAGCAGCATGTTGGTGCTTTCTTGGATCGCTCCTGGCAAGGAAAAGGATATATTATGGTATTTACAGTTCTGTTTAAAAGTTTGCGGTCAGTCAGATGGGTTTTGGTGACACTTTCCAATAAGCTTCATCCGTACTTCCACAGCGTTTATTCATCTTAGTTAATGTTAATTTACTAATGCGTTATTAAAATCACCAGTTGTGTTTGTTAACATTAGTTAGCAATGTGAACTAACATGAATAAACAATAAACAACGATTTTTCTAACAAACATAAAAAAGTATACGTGTAATAAATGTGTAATAAAAGTGTAATAAATAGTATCCATTGTTAATCTTAATTAATACATAAACTAATGTTAACATAGTTATAGTGCTATAAAATAAGTGCTATGTCAAATAAATGCTGATCTTATAAAGGTTGAAAATAGTTTCCACAAAAATATTAAGCAGCAAATTAGAATAATTTCTGAAGAATCACGTCACACTAAATAATTAAGTAATGGCTGCAGAAAAGTCAGCTTTGTCATCATGAATCAATCACATTTTAATCTCTCTCTCTCTCTCTCTATATATATCTATATATTAAATAACAAATAAGATGTGTACATATAATTAATCTGTTATCACGTCTTCTCAATGGTTGTCACTTATAACATTAAACTTTCCTTTAAAAAATTGTATAGAATATTTAAAAAAAAAATCTGCATCTATAGAAAGAGTATATTTTAAACCTTTAAAAAATGTAGACACTTTTTTATTTGTTTTTGTCTCATTTTAACAGACCAGGGTTTGCACCATCAACATACACACAGTCATGAGCGAGAGCCAGACATCAGCCATGTGATCACAGTCTGTTCACAGGAGGCTATCCTCTGCGTCCGGCTTCAACAAAGCCAAATGAGATGGTGTTGTATATTATCACATGCTTATGTAAGTGTGAGGATGTCTGCGGACCGGTCATATTTATGCACAGCTGTCTGAATAATCCATACGATGATGTGGGCGCTCCTCTCCCCTCGCCGTTTTCGGAAAGTGCTTTCATGACTGGAGCCGTCTCTGGAGAATTATTGAATTCATAATGAGCGGGACCCCTCTCTGCCACACCCTGCTCATCACTTACTCCGCAAGGGAGGCCCGCTCTAATTGAACTTCCTTTGATGTGATGCATGTTTGCTAAGCCTCCTTATTCAAGACTCATTTAACAATACATTTTTTTTGTAAAGCCTATTAATTTCACGAACAGAATTGAATTTCAAAGACAGCAGATGGTGGGAAATAAAGCACTAATGTCGAGCTCACATTATGTGATGAGTGCAGTGTTCCGTGGTTTTACCATTGCTGTGTCATTTCTATGAAGTGGTATACAAGAAAACACCTACAGCATAGGAACAGCACCAAATGAAGTGATAATGTGAATCACTGGTGAGTATGTGATCGTTTAATTTCAAATAAAGATATAAATGTCACCCTCTGTGTGAAAGTCTTAAAATCTAACTATGGGGTAACAAGCATCAAAGTTTGATTTCAGACATTAAATTAACTATGATATCAGTCTTTGACATAGCCTTACTCAGTCAAAAACAAAGATATAAAAGGTTACACTTTCATAGAATGTTATGTGCCTTATGCAGGATGATTTTATGTAGAAAACAGTAAATCACAAATGTTTTCACAGAGAGGGTCACAAATAAGAAGGGCCCCGAGCCCAACGAGATTTACCCCTAGGAGGCGAGGGTTGAATGGTGCTCGGAACCCAGCCTGGTCCCCTCGTGCCCCCCGGGAGGAAGGGGTGGATGTTGAAGGTGGCAAAAAGACAATAAGTCACTAACCGGGTGAATTTTAAAAGGTAGCTGATTGGTTGCGGTGGCGGAGTTTCCGAATAGAGAAAACCGGAGGAGAAATCTGGTATGTTTTGGCCTTCTCCTCCGGTCTGGCCCTTGCTCTGGTGACGGTAAGGGGGAGGCGGTGGAAGTCGAAAAACGAAGTTACCAGAGAGAGGAAGTGAGCGGCATTTAAAGCGGAGAGAAGGAGTTCTGATAGGGTGATTGGTAATAGGGAGATTGGCAGTAGCTGTTAATCGTTTGTACGTGTTCCTCCTGATATTCGTTATAAAACGCCATTTAAATTTAGAATATATTTGTGTAATTGGATCCTGATTTTTTTAGGCAAAGGTTTCAAGAAGCTTGCAGTAGCCTCTTACCTATTTTAAAATTAAATTAAATTAAATTAAATTTTATTAAATTTTATTTTAAGTTAAGTTAAGTTAAGTTTATTTTATTTTAAAATAGGTACGTTTTTATTATTTAATTTAATATTTTATTAATTTAATTTAATATTTGCTATTATTATCATAATCAATATTTGCATGATTTTATACATTGATAACATAATGTATATATATATATATATCGTACATGTTTTTTTCTGTAATCTGGGTGAGATGGCTTTCACACAAAATTACTTTTTGCTTGAAAAAAATGTAGTTTATTTCTCTTTAATAATTTTATAGCTATACACTATCACGATATGCTTTTGAAAAGTTCTTATTTCATATTTTTTCAGATTTCACCAAAAATAATTAAGTAAAAAAATCAGTTTAAAACAGATATTCCCATTTTAATATATTATAAATTATATGAAGAAAAATGCATTTATGTGAAAAATGCTTTACTGTTCCTTTTGATAAATTTAATGCAGCCTTGCTCAATAAAAGCCTTCATTTACTTAAAACAAATAAATATATTTTTGAGCCCAAAGTTTGTACATTATGATCTGTTTTTTTTTTTTTATAAATATGTCATATGATGTCACGGCAAACATTATGCAGAGTTCACTGGCACATCTTACCCCGCTCACCTTTACTCGTGACGCATTTTTGACACGTGTGTAGAACAATAACTGCTGCATTGGCGTTGAAATGAAGGTTACTTGAGGTGACGCTACACCTGAGGAGACGCTGATAATATGTCATTATAGACTGTTTATTCATTCAGTAAATAATAGCAGCGCAAATGTGGTTTGTTTACCTAAATGTGGAGAGAATATGAATAGTATGTTTGGAAGTCATTCAGGCGTTTTCAGAGTCTGTACTATTGGGCTTGTGGAACATTCTATGACTCATCTCTGGCACCCACTGAAAAATTATGACTCAGAGGAAGTAACACACACATCTCAGAACATTCTTTGTGTTTTGTACTGTGAGTGTGTGTTTATGTGCGTGTATGTTCAGGGTGAGAGACTTTCGTTCTTGTGAATTACGTTTGTTGTTAAGAATATATGAATCAGAACAATGTGGCAATTAAAACATTTGAAGATTATGCCCATGCTTTTTTTTTTTTTTTTTTTTGCAACCACGTCTGCTCGGGTTGGTGTGTGTCACATGTATGAATGTGTATTCTGCACGTGGGAGTGCGTGCATGTTTGTATGTGGCATTATTTCTATGTGCAACCTCGGCAGCCTTTTTCCATGCGAGCCTGAGCATGTTTACGAGCGACTGTATCGGTGGGTGTGCGTGGAGTTTATGAGGCGCTTTGAACGAGAGCTGTGGTCCCAATTATCCGTTAGACCCCTCACTCGCACAGTCTCCTTCCTCATTTCGTCTCTCGCCCCGATCTACCCTCCTCAACCTGTCATCTTCTCCTCTTGAAGGGGACAGCACCGCCTCAAGAGGTAAGGAATAGGGGATTTCTCCACATAAAGTTGAAAAGAGGATTATCATCCTGTCCTACACTTCTTCCCTCGGGTGCAACGTCTTCGGTTTGTGTGTGTGTGTGTGCATGTGTGTTTGTGTAGTGTGCAGAGACCACACGCTGTATCTATTATTTAATTGTGCATCTTATAAGTGTTTGGACACCTATAAAAAACTTGCATTGACATCCAAATATCACAATATATTTTTTAAGCAATTTCATTTTTAAGCAACTGGTTTAAAAGATTTCCCCTCAAGTTTAAGTTTTTAACTATGTTAAATATATAAGAATTTTCTTATAGTTTTAAGTTATCATATCACTATACAATACTGGAATTCGTGATTCTAAAGAAATAATATTTTAGTGTTTTAATAAGCCTTTAGGATAATCTGTGAGTTTTCACATAGTTTCACATAGCACAAAAAAAGTGCATGCATTATTATTAGTTTACATTATCTAATAATATGCAAAAATTTAAAAAACATCTTTAGTAAGGGGAGAAACATGATTGAGAGATATCAAAAGTTTCCAAATTTAGTCTTATTAATACATTTACAGTCTCTGCCGTTTGAGTCGGAAGAAATTCATTTATTTATAAAATTTTTGAACCGATTCTCCACTGACTCATAAAAGAGTTAATTTGTGACTAAATCAATCTGTGATTTATAAATCATTTGAATAAAACGATTTACTCATAAAGTAACTTGCTAGCACCTGCTGGTGCAATTATGCATGTAACCTGCCCTGCAAAAAACCTCATTTGACAAATCTCCACCATTAATACACAGAAAAAGTGTTGTATAAACATTTATAATGATTGTTTTGTCATAGATAAATAGTGATTGTTAATACAGTGACCTATCTATGTGAGTCAGGCCTTGGCAGCCCACTGGAGGATTATTTGGCTAATCAGATTTAACTGAAGTACATGCTTAACGGCAAATATATTTTTATTCATATTTTACATTAAGGGGTATGCAATCTATAGCCACCTCCTGCCAGGGTTGCTGCTAATATGTGCTCTGAATTTTTGTGTAGCATAGCCTATGTCAACAGGAAACTCATTTGTTGATGTGAAGTTTGCTGGGTTACTTTGGGTCGGTGGTTGAGGCTGTTAGAAGGGGAAGGGTGTGCGTTACACACAGGTGTTTCAGGCTGTGCGGTGCGTCAGCGCTCCCCTTAAATGACCTGCAAGTTTGCTGTAACTGAGTCACTCTCAGAGAGGTGATGGATGCCTGGTGAGTCATCACTCGAGAGTGCTGGCAGGTGGAGGGCTGTGAAAAGGCTTTTATTGGCCTCAATGATTACAGTATGAGAGGCGCAGCGTGATTCATTCAGAGCTAAGTATGTCTGTACTGAGCACTCTTATTCAAACTAAGCCGAATCTGTACATAGACGCACATTGTCACCATTTTCAGTGATTCTTATTTAAAGAGTTAGCGTTGCCTTTCATTTCAGTGACTCTTGTAACCCTATATATTTGTTAGGTCCTTATCTCGGTAAGCTGTGTATGCCACCTGACTAATTATACATCTCATTAGTGTTCATTTCCTATTGTCGCACATGTAAGGCATCGATCACATAGAATATAACTGCACACATGCAACGAAAGGAATCAATGGTCGGGGGTTCACGAGAGGTCTGTTGAAGCAAACGCACTGAGGAGATGATACGGCTGTGCATGACCACACTAACACGCCAGGAGAGAGCTAGGAGTCGTGAAATGATTTTATTAGGCGTGTTGGAAGGCTGTGGAATATAGACATTGCTTCAATTTTAGCAAGTCGGAAATGTATATCAGATATTACATCAATTTAATGTAAAATAGATATATTTCTATTAATAGTCTATCGTACAAAAGGTTGAGGTCTGTAAGATGCCTTATGTTTTTATGGTTTTGAAAAAAGTAGGCTTAAGCTCACTAGGGCTGCATTATGTGATTAAAAATACATTCAATTCACTAATATTTAGAAAAATATTACAATGAAAAAATGTCTATTATTTTAATATATATTATGCAATTTATAAGCTTAATATTCAAAACAAGTAGTTCTATTTATCTGTGTGTAAGCCATTTTCTCATGATGCTTATTCCTCTAAGTTGTAAGAATATTTTATAAAAAAATAAAATAAAATAAAAATAACAGTATAGCTGTTTTTAAACAGATTTTTTAACAGATTTTAGGCTGAGCACTTATAGAAATAGTTGCTATATTTGTATGTCAAGGTAAAAGCAGGTCTGCAAGGATAAAACATGTCGTAGTTTTCACTTCATCATGTGACCTCAAAAAGGCCGCACCCCATAATGAGTCCCTCACTGTGTAAATTCAAACCTTTATTAGGCTAACGAAATGACTGGAGTCTTCGTCTTGCATGAGTTTACAGTGTACAAAGTTACCGAATGCCCCTTTACGAAGTTCTTTGTTTTGCAAACCGCAGTTTATAATGAGAGAGTGCGTTTTCGTCCACATAAAATGTTCCATAGTGTCATCAGAGAGTTGAAATGTATTCGTATTTCATTCCTGAACATGATCCACGTTTAGTGTGGGAATTCACATCCCTGTTTAATAAAGAGAGCAGATTAGCCAGCTTTCACAGCCTTTGTGTATCTGCAGAGTAAGAGTCACAAAGGGACAGATGGGATGCCACACAGACGGAGAAGATGCTGATTTGTTTTCTTCTCTTTATGGCAGACAAAATCCTGACCAGCGTGGATTACCGTGTACCATGTTCTCTCTCCATGTAGTAATCATCCCTCAAAATAGTTATATGTTGGATAGTATGGTTATGAATCTAAATATGGCACAGTTATTAACCTACAGTATATGTGACTCTGGAAAATACTGGAAATGCAGGTTCCAGGTGGAGATTTTTCCTTTTATGCCCAGAACATAATGAAAGATCACATAAAAACCTCTGACATGCTTTGACATCATCTTTTTCATCCTTCTCATTCTGTGTTATTCGTTTGTTTTTTTTTCATCTCTGCAATCTGAGCCATTACAAATCCATTGAAGGATTAAAAGTGCTAAAAATAGGCACTTACGCAGAGCGGGATTTAGTGCGCTGCCTCCTTATAAACAAACAAGCGTGGATCTGTGCCGTTGGCCTAGGCGGGCCCGTCTGCCCAGTGCTACAGGGAGTCATTTGCGGCCTGTGGGAGGCTGACCTCGGTCAGGCGCTGTCGGAGTCCCTTTCAGAGATGCACGCAGACATGGAGGCTGGTGTCCAACGTGTGGGAGTAGTAACACCACAGACAGGCTAAAACGCTTAATGCTGCTAAACCGCATCCGTGGCTAGCGGCACGCACCGGCCCTGGCTTTGAGAACTTAGCCCAGATCAGACAAAACCAAAGTGAACCGGACCGACAGTCTCAGACGTGTCATTTTCTTAAACTGCTGAACTGCTACATCGCCTGTCTGCAAATAGAAACCGCTTCTGTGAGCGTTTTCGCTACGAGGCGAAACTAGCAAGGGCTGTTACCACGTTAAGAAGGGGCACTTTCCTTTCTCTCTTTCTATTCTCTCTTGCTAATTGTTTGTCATCCTCCTCTTTCTTTCGGACAGATTATGCTATCAGACCTTACTTTCTTTATTACTCAGGACTTGAAGCATCATATCAAACAAAGACAGGTAAATCATTTGAAATTAGTATGTAAAATAATTAATATGTACAGTTGTTAAATGGCGCATAGTTACAGGGATAGTTCACCAAAAATGTAAAATGCAAAAAAATATATTTTAAAGATGCTCTATGCGATCTTGCAGGATTTTAGCTCGATTTTATTTTTATCTCAAACCGTATGCATCACCTTGATCGTTTTGCTGTCTGCCCTCTGAATACATTGGGGAAAAACCCGCTCTCGAAAGACAACACAGAGGCTGCAATACCGAAAGAAACATTTTGGGCACCACAACAAAAACACACTTCGGCCAACTAACCGGCAAGAAGAGGTGGGGTTTAACGCGCGTTAAACCCCACGTCTTTTTGCCGATTGGTTGGCCAAAGTTTGTTTGCATGCATTAAACCCCACGTCTTTTTGCCGATTGGTTGGCCAAAGTTTGTTTGCGCGCGTTAAACCCCACGTCTTTTTGCCGATTGGTTG
>JAUMHG010000067.1:9665669-9687993 GCA_032359395.1 Enteromius anoplus | reverse complement strand
TTTATTTATTTATTTATATTTACAGGTATTGTTACAAAGATAGAGATGTTTATATATTTTTATTATATTAAATATAATAATTTATTATTTTATTATTTAAATTATATTAAAGTAAATATATAAACATAGCATATTCTTTTTAAATATGTACGTGTGTGTGTGCATTTATATATACATAATATATATATACACAGTACACTAATATATATTATGTAAACCAAAACAATTTTTTTGGATGTGATTAATCATGCACAGGACTAATTTAAGGCTACATAAAAGTTTTTTTTTTAATAATAAAAATGACAACCGCACATAACAAAATTACTAAATCTTTAACTTGAACTATTTTTTTATTACTATTACTATTACTATAGTACTGCAGTAGAATATACACTACAGCCACATTATTGTTGAGAAGTTCGTATTTATTATGCTATTGGAAGAGCATTACCTTTCTGTCATTGGCGAATGTTAAAAGGAAGCGAAATGTTAACAGGTTTATCTGTGCAGAATTGTGATTCAACAAGAGTTGTAGAGACTTCCAACTAAATGTAACGCTTCCTTCATTCACATCTTGCCTCCTTCATCAATTATTCATCAGTCTTTCACTCTGATAGTCAGGTGTGAGTGTGAACGAGGAGGGAATTACATCTTTCAAAGATAAAAAAAGAGTCTGAGGATTTGATAAAGCGCCTATCTTCACCTCAGATGTGACAGAAAATGTGTTACTGTCTCATACTATACATAGCGGTAAATGTCAGGCACATTCCAGATAAGTTTCATATAATGTTTTTTTTTTTTAATTATCAACAGAAAATTGAGTCACATTTCAGTTACAGAGCTTTTTGTGGTGTTTCGCAATATGATGAATGATTTGTTTTGTCTTGTTGATTCAAAGTCTGCGGCTCTTGAACGACTCAGGCGGTGTATCTGCTGTGCCTTAAGTGTGTGTAGACTTTGCGCTCTGTGTGTCGCACACATACGCAGCATCCAGTGATTTCAGCTCCGCATTCAGGGTTTGCTGAACATCGCCCCCTATTTGTCTCAAGAGGCAAGTGACGGTTGAGAAAGAACGAGAGGGGGGGGTTAAGCTGACGTGGGGGTGTGCTGGTGGGGTGGTTGATGAAAAAAATTCACTGCAGATGAAATTTGAAACAAAGAGCACCGCCACCTCCTTCTCTTCCCCCCTTCTCACATCCCCCCCATCCACCCCACCCCTCCCAGATGACCTTGTTATTGTTGAGTCGTGGGGACCGCATCGGGTTAGTGACATCATCTGTGTTAGCCAGGGAATGTTGAGCACAGAGAGAGAGAGAGAGGTCCTTAATCGGCTCTTTGTTGGGAATCAGATCATGAAGAGAGACAGAAAAACAGCCTCCCCCTCAGCCCCCTACGGAGATGGAAGAAACCCTGTATGAGACTACCAGGATTCCTATAGGCCTACCAAGAGATCCATGAAAAATGTACTGTCTGCAGTGTCTTTATACAAATAAAGCTTTTTAATGCTTAGAAAATAGCACTTAATGATACATAGGGGTCGGATGTTTTTTTTAGGTCTAGAGTGTGATTATCAGGTTAATTTAGTTATTATGCCTGTGGTGGTTATTATTTGACTTTTATATTAGAGGTTTTGCTTTGATGATGGTCTTGGATTCCCTCCAGCCACGGTCATTAAGAGAGAAAACCGCATGTTAGATCATTGCTTCCCAGCTGCTTTTGCTCCTTTATAGATTTTATATTGGATAACTAATAGCAACCAGCAGAGTACTAAATTGTTGCTGTACAAAATTGAATATGAATATTTAAAATAAACTAAAGTTACTAAAGAAGGCTCAACAGAAGGCACGTTTCTTAACATTATGCAAGATATAGACTGGGTAATTTGCCAACCTAACACATGGAATAAACACTGGGCCAAATATTTTCTTAGTATTAACTATGCTACAGTCATAGCGGCAGATGAATTTGTACCACCATAGAATTTGATTGCATAGCTTTTGACTTTTACAGTAAATTGGATGCGAGTGTATCTTTATTTTTACAGTTATGAATAACATTACAGAGGTTTAACTTCAATGTTACAGGGTTTTTTTGCTGTCACACTATAGGACTACCAAGCATATACGCATTGCCTGGATTTTTGTAGCTATTGCCTGATGTTTTTACTGATTTGAGATATACTGTCAAAATGTAATCTTGGATATTTTCAGAAATTTTGGTTTGCACTTGTATTTTATGTTGTAAGTGATCTGCTAATTAACTGCCAACGGGTGTTACCAAGATAGCTGCCAGGACTTCACCAGTTGAGGTCCGCTGTTATAGATACACAGACGGGTTTGAATCAGGCTTAGTAACTGTCAGCATCCAGTATGAACGGCCATCCGTCACATGATGAAACCATGTGTAAGTGTTAGGTTTGTCAGCTTAAGTCTGACCCAGATCTTCGTTTTCAGTTCGCTCTTCATCTGTAGACACAGTTCAGCATAAACAATATTAAAGCTGCTCTATGTATGTTTTCGGTTCTTCTTAAGTGAATGACAAAACAAAAAATGTATCATTTTAATCATTCATCTTCCAAAAATAACATAGCTGTTTCTCTGAAAAAGTATTGCTATAGTCAGTAATTCTACTCTGAAATGTGCATTCTGGGGTGGAATGCCTTTGCTTTTGCAGTACCTATTTCAACCATTAGCTGTCAATCTTACAAACTGCACCGTTAAGTGTGATAAATGTTATATATATATATATATATATATGTTATAAAGTCGATTCACCTCTCTTTTCCTCTATTATATTCCTCAATCATATAATTTGCCATACCATTATATCATGATTCAAGTGATTCACTCTTCTGGGACACCACCCACCCAACGGCTCAAGATTTCATCCCTGTTTCTTCTTTGTCTGTTATCTTTTTCCTTCACAGCTACTGTTGTGACTCATGCATTACTTTTAAGAGCTGTCTTAAGGCTGTCATGTAATTAAAACATCATTCAGTGCTCTACACCATATAAATTTGTGGTTTCGATTTGTCAATTGCGCCATCCAGCTGTCTGGTATGCAGCTGTCTGAGTGCAACAGTCAAGTTCTGGAAGTCAATACCTCGTTCATTTTCTCCACAGGGAAGTTGAAAAGTTAACTTTTAAACTTTCAAAAACACACTGTGAGCTACAAGACGTATTGAACATCGATGTATGGTTTTGACGAAACCATCTACCGCCAACTTTTTTTAAATAATCATGTTAACAGCAGATTTTCTGTTAAAAACTACATTACCCATCATTCTGCAGAAAAATTCAGCATTTGATGTGCTTTATGGGAGTGTAGTTCTTTACCTCATTAACACTCATTTCACGAGTTTGCGCTTACTCGTAATATATAGTACATAAGTTTGTTGGGCGTGCTGTTGGGGGGGCGAGACGGGAGGTCAGCGGACTACGAGCCCTAGTGATTTGAACCCTAGCGAGGGCAGAGCTCGGCGTCCAGCTCGGACCCTGCGTGCCCTCCGTGATGGAAGGCGCAAGAACCGGCGGAGGAGGGATGCACAAAAGACAAGATGCGGAAGGGAAGGAAGGTAGTTTATTTATAGTGGGTAAGATGGATCTGATTGGATGGATGAAATGAGGAGATTGATTATTTAATGCAGCGCCAGATGCGGTTGATTCGTACACGCTCCTCCGGAATCCAGTTTTGCAACGTCACTAAGTATTAATGGCCCTTATGTGTGTTATTTTCAAATACTTCTTCACCTCAAACTAAAGATATGATTATGATTCACTTCATAACAGACTGGTTTAAAATGACTTTATTTGACTGAAGCATTTGGCTTGCAATTTCCTCATATTCCCCAATCATCCATTCAGTTTTTCTGGGTAATTATTACCGATGCTACTTTTAATATATTCCATGTCGCACTAACTGCTACTTGCGCCACCTTGTCACAGTTACTGCTTTAAAAATGACTTCAGAAGACTTCTCTGTTTCCACTGTACTCCACTCATCCGAGTTTCAAAACTTTGTTGTACATTGTAATGGAGTACTTTGTTCTTAGCAGGTGCTTTTAGATAACATGTTCACTAAAACAAATGCTTGAAGTGAATTTTGGTAAATATATTTGGCTAATAGCCGTATAGAACAGTAATTAGCCCATCATTACTGCAAGAATCTTCTGCAGAGAGCTGTACAATGTACAGTTTATTTTAATTCAATACTTCAGATTTTGATTCAGCTTGACTGTTGATGTACACCAGAGAGAGCATACTCGAGTCCCGCAGCTGTGTTCTGCAGCTGTGTCACTGTGATTCAGCAGTGCTTTAGACATCCAGCGTCAGTCTGTGTCTGTATGTTTATGTATGTCTGTCTCGGCGACTCTGATTCAGCACTCGTCTGTACAGCGACCTCAAACCACCTTCTGTTAAAAAAAGTTTACTGTCTTCCACACTGAGCCACTTGTGGACAGCAACCACATGCGATTCAGCACCATTGCAACACTCTCAAAGCCCAACACACACATACACTGCGAAACAAAACCTGTACTACAGTGAATTGCAAAATATTCTCATTCCTCAAAACACAGGGCTTGATGGGAGGGCTGCTCTGAATTTAAAGAGATTTCCTTCCCTGGCGCTCTAGTTTAGCAGGTTTGATGTTTCCTCAGTGTTTTGCCTAGTGCATTATGACATTTTCATTGTTACTAATAAGCAGTTGATAAATCATTGGAGGTTAAGTAATTTAGGTCACACTTTCCTATAAACAGTGGGTACAGAAATTATTCAGACCCCCTTAACTTTTTCACTCTTTGTTATATTGCAGCTATTTGCTAAAACCGTTTAAGTTCTTTTTTTCCCCTCATGAATGTACACACAGCACCCCATATTGACAGAGAAACACAGAATTGTTGACATTTATGCAGATTTATTAAAAAAGAAAAACTGAAATATCACATGGTCCTAAGTATTCAGACCCCTTGCTCAGTATTTAGTAGAAGCATCCTTCTGATCGAATGCAGCCATGAATCTTTTTGGGAAAGGTGCAACGAGTTTTTCACACCTGGATTTGGGGATCCTCTGCCATTCCTGCTTGCAGATCCTCTCCAGTTCTGTCAGGTTGGATGGTAAACATTGGTAGAAAGAGATCTCTCCAGAGATGCTCAATTGGGTTTAAGTCAGGGCTCTGGCTGGGCCATTCAAGAACAGTCACGGAGTTGTTGTGAAGCCACTCCTTCGTTATTTTAGCTGTGTGCTTAGGGTCATTGTCTTGTTGGAAGGTAAACCTTTGGCCCAGTCTGAGGTCCTGAGCACTCTGGAGAAGGTTTTGGTCCATGGTACCATGGCAGTGAGGAGAGGCTTCTGTTGGGCCACTCTGGCATAAAACCCCGACTGGTGGAGGGCTGCAGTGATGGTTGACTTTTTTACAACTTTCTCCCATCTCCCGACTGCATCTCTGGAGCTCAGCCACAGTGATCTTTGGGTTCTTCTTTACCTCTCTCACCAAGGCTCTTCTCCCCTGATAGCTCAGTTTGGTCGGACGGTCAGCTCTAGGAAGGGTTCTGCTCGTCCCAAACATCTTCCATTTAAGGGTTATGGAGGCCACTGTGCTCTTAGGAACCATAAGTGCAGCAGAATTTTTTTGTAGCCATGGCCAGATCTGTGCCTTGCCACAATCCTGTCTCTGAGCTCTTCAGGCAGTTCCTTTGACCTCATGATTCTATTCTATTTCATTATGTATTGTGAGCTGTAAGGTCTTATATAGACAGCTGTGTGGCTTTTCTAATCAAGTCCAAGTAGTATAATCAACCCACAGCTTGATAGTTAAATATATGAGTGTCACAGCAATATTTGAAATTTCAGTGTTTCTTTTTTAATAAATCTTGAAAAATGTCAACAGTTCTGTTTTTCTTTCAATACGGGGTGCTGTGTGTACCTTAATGAGGAAAAAAATTAACTGAAATTATTTTATCAAATGGCTGCAATATAACAAAGAGCGAAAAAAATGTATGGGGGTCTGAATTCTTTCCGTACCCACTGTATATTAATATTTTGAATGCATTCTGTATAATGATGAGTTAACAAAGGAGTTAACAAAGTCTTTCAAAAGTTGCCACTCAGTACCCTTTTCATTATTTCCAATTTTTCTTCAACGAGGATGCATTAAATTGTAATCCTTATTTATCAACCAATTGTGAAAAAGAAAAAATATATCAAGCAAAAAAACTTTCATAATTAAAATTAATAAGAAATTTTTCTTGAGCATCAAACCAGCATATTAGAATGATTTCTGAGAGCAATGACTGCTGAAAAATATATAAAAAATTATATTAAGATAGAAAAGTGTTTTTTTGTTTTGTTTTGTTTTTTGTAAAATTTTACATGGTCTCTTTTGAATGTTAGTGTACAAGTAGTTTGACAACATTAATTCATCTTGATAGACATAAACTAATATATATATTTTTGTATATTGAAAAGTATTAAAATAAATGATTAATTAAAGGTATTTTATTGTTAGTTTATAATACCTAATGCGTTAGTGAATGTAACTTTTTGTAAAATTTTGTTTACATTTACATGTTCCTGCTTATTTTTATTTTATTTTACTTTATTAAAAATATATATATTTGATTAAATTTTGTCTTTTCTCTGACCAATCATCATTCAATGAGCAGTTTTTGAAACCTCATTGGTTTCATCACATCATAGCCACATATACCGAAATGTCTCATCTGAGGGAAAGGCTAAGTGTTTAGCAGGTGTTACAGTTAATTGCTGATGTATACCCAAACATGGTGAGAGGCTTTCAAGCAGGTCAGGACCTGGCTGAGGCAGTCGAGGGGTAATCCTGAGGGAAAGAGCAGGTCAGAGAAGAAATGACAGCAGACTACATGAATGCTAGCAGGAGACTATCGCACATTTGCAGCCGATCATGCAGATGGAGGGAGATCTGTCTTCTTTCACAGCCAGGCGGGAGGGAATGGGGGGAGGAAAAGCCAGCGAGAGAGGAAGTCCGTCTGTTAAATGGAAATCTGTGTAAGAAGAGAAATTACTCGAGAAGGGAAACAAGAGTGAAAGAGTCTTAAAGGCCAAACAACACAGTGATGTCCAGTATTAAAGGATGGCGAGGTCATGTCCTTTTCTCTGTCTGGTTGTGTACAATAAACCTCACTTTGAGAGGATTAGCCTGTAGAGTATCTGATTTAATCCATCGCACTAGGGAGGGCTAACTCTAAATCTGTCAAGCGTTTACCCATCTGAGTGTCTGCTTGTGACTTTGTGTGAACGTGTCTGACACATTAGACCCAGAATGATTTTGCCCACTTTAGATAGACCTGTAAATATCTGAATGCCAATTGCATGAAATACCTAAATCTGAAAAACAAATGTTTCAAAATAAACCTATAAGTTCAAACCATTTTCTAAGTTCATTTTTCCAAATATGTATTTAAACGAGAGAAAGAAAAAAGAATTAAATAAAGCAATAAAGAAAACTGTAAAAGGAAGTAATATCGAAAGGAATACAGGGCAATAAATTATTGAAGGGAAATTTTCATTTTAAAAAAGTTCTTAGAAATGTGTATCGCTTCCTGTTTTGTGTTTCTTTCCGGCATGTTATTCAAATCATATGACCGTGATTTGGTGGTCAACATTTTTTTAATTATAAGTAAGGAAGTAATTAGCAGTGAAGCCATTTTGGTGAAATATCTTTTTTTCTGAAAAGTAATAATAAGAAAAATGCCAAATTAGGATTTTTTCCCCCACGACAGAAAGAAAAAAATCATAACATTTTGAAATAATCACGTCAATGTATGTGTACATTAAACTTTTATGTATTTTCAATAAGGAACAGACTAAAAATAGCATCACAAAATAATATAAACCTTTAAAAAATGGTTTAAAAACAAATACATCAAATTATAACAACAAAAATAGTGGCAATGCTTTAAGGTCTCCCTAATTGTAAATACATGTTTTACAAAACAAAACCCACTGATCTGCCTTCTCCGGCTTTGTGTATGAACCGTCTTATTGCCTATGATGCTCAAAAATGCTGTCTCAGTAGGTTTTGAAGCACAGCCAATAATTGCCCTCACCGTGGCCCCGCATATTCACGTTCAGCGTGAGCCGTGACTTTGTGCTGCGGCGTGGCTTATTTGTCTGTGTCTGCATTCGGAGTTTAATGTCAGGTTAGTCAGCAGATTTCATATCGCAGGCGTCCCGTCTTCAGTAGAGGTTTTGTATTTTTCAGACACCCTGTAAAGCGCTCGCTCCATTGTCATGCGGATCTTTGCCTCATTAACATTCATGACATGCAGGAATTTGCTGGAGCGAATTTACATAAATTAGCCGTTTCTGCTACCGAGAGGGGAAAGGCAGAAGATCAAAGAGAGGGGGAATGAATGAACGAGAGGGCAGGTGTGAGGGCTTTATAGCATTCCGTGACCTTTTTAGGAAGGAATCGCTTGGCGCAATTCCCGAATAGTCAGGGAGTTGTCAGGATGTATGATGTACAATTCGTGTCATTTCCTGCTTTGTAACAATATGACCCTTTTGAGGCCCAGTGAGGGAGAATAGGCTGTAGTCGGAATTAGCATAAATGGCCCAGATCTGTCGTAGAGATAAATTTGCTCCTTTGTCTGTTTCCCACATAATAAATGTTGTTAACAGGTCCAGTGGCTCATATGTCAAAGTCTGTCCCTTAATGAGCTGCAATAGTGCTTTATTTTCCCTCTTCTGTGAGCACTTTTGTCTTCTCTTTTGTTGTTCGTCTTGGTAGCACTACACGGTTTAAGGGATCGTTCATCCAAAAATGTCTTTTGAGTTGGATCTTTTCATTTAATTGGTTGTACCTTTCTGAATTATTTGTTCATATTTGAACGCTTCAAGGATAGGACTGAATCGGTTCAGATGTCTCACTGATTCCATAATCGTTTACTCACACACACGTCATATTTTCTGTGGAAGCTGCAATTGCAACATTTTTCAAAATATGTGATATAGACTTCTTCTATATCCGTCTAAATTCATCTGTTCATCACGCAGAGAGTAATATCTAGATTGTTATACTTCTATGCAGAGGTGAGTAAATAATAAATGAATTGATATTTTTAGGGTGTTATCCCTTTAAACCTTTGTCTCGGATAGTGTGAGCCAACCCCCACCCCGTTTTAATTCGAACCCCTCCATCTTTTAATTCTTTCTCTTTGTTTTCACATTTTCATCACCCCACGCTCTTCCTTCCCTCGCTTACTTTTCATTCCTCTTGCCATCCTTCTTTTCTTTTGTCTCCATCAGGCTGATGAGTGCCTGTCACAGAAACACTTGTAGTAGAGTCACAGATGGCGCAGCCGATGCTGCCGCTGCAGCCAGTGTCTGCTGATGTCAGCTGAAAAACACATTTCAGCACTTTTTTTTTCCCAGCAGAGAGAGCTGTTTGTCAGGCATAGCCTCTCTATACCTTTACACCTCCCGACATAACTGTCTCTCTCCACCTTCTGTCACAAAATGATATTCTTTCTATATTCTCTTCTATTATGAAATGAATACAGTTTTCGTTCGTTTTTAATTTTTTCATTAAAGCCAAGTACATTTAAAGTGTTACATTTGAAATATTTCATTGCATCAGTATAACAACAGCACATTCAGCCACATTATCTACATTTTTAACAGAACGTGATAATAACATACCTTTCAAAATGGATGAATTCAAACATGTGTCACTTCAATGATCCGTTTAAATAATGATAATTAGATATGAATTAAATAGGTATGTCATTTTTGCTACTGAAACAAAAATCAGAAATGCAATTAAAATCTTAGCAGACTTGATTTGGAAAAAAATGCATGTAAATCATTGTAACAAAAGTGAACAAAATCAGAATTTTTTGAATGAAATCTTTCCCTCGTTCTGTTTTCTGTTCCTTTCTCTCCTAAGTGGACACATCTAAGAGCCGTGATCATCCCCTTTAGACACACATGCACACGCTACACACAATCCTCCCCCACACCCGTACACTGTACACACACATACGACACACACACACTAGCACACACCATCCCCCACAAAGATTACGAGTCAGCAGCTTCCTCTCAACAGTGACTGATTGGCGCTGTTGTGTTGCCAGCGGGCAGATGAGCCTCTCTCTCTCTCTCTCTACTGGACACAGACAGCCCTGGATGACTCAGAGTCAGTAGTCATCAGTTTTGTTTGTGCGCATATTCGTGGATGCTATACAATCCTTTGTTTGCGAATGATGGATGTATGACATCTCTGAAGGAGATGGAAAATAAATGTCATATATTATTCATTTAAAAACTTTTCTTAGGAAGATTCTTCATGATGCATTCTTTGCAAGAATGGAAGTCTACAGATTTGCACATTATCATACATCATTACTCGTATCTGGAAAGCTGGCTTTTGATTGGTCAATCACAGCATTTCACATTCGAATATTCTTGTATAATGAACCCTAAACAGTTTACTGTTGTCCCTGGCAACAAGTCTCCTACGCGGTGCTGGGTTTCATGTTTTTGCATCATTCTGCAGTCTCTTTCTTCTCACATATGAAAATAATGCAACTTAAATCAGTTCTTTTTTTTTAATAACCATAAAATAAGGGGGGTCAGGGGGTCAGTCAGTTGATCGTTATCACAAAATAAACCTCTTCAGAAAGATTCTAATCACCCTGTCTAGGTTTATTTTCAGATCATATCCATCTAAATGTGCATAATTTCAAAGGATGGAAAGTCCTTTCTTATGCAGTATCTACTAATCATTTGCATTTAAGTTTCAAAATATAACCAATGTCCAAAGTCTTTCCAGGCACTGGTATTTCCTTTTAAATAGTTGCTAATTAATACAAGTAACATTCAAACGACTTAACAATATCTATAAATAAGGGTTTGAAATTATACTAAAGAATTCTTGGAATGTGTGCTTTTGTGATTTTACTGTTATCAAAGAGACAGTTAGCTTAATCCATAGTCTTTCGCTCAGTGTAAGAGTGTGTTTCTATTTGTTTTATGTTTCACACACTACAGCAATCAGCTGTGCTGTAACTCATTGCAACAGTAAAGGCTCTTCTAACCATAAGCTTGGGATTTCCCTCCATGCCTTTGCTCTGACTGTAAATTTAATCCCCATGTTTTTTTTCCAATGGAAACATCTACAAAACAAATTATTTGGTTCTGCTGTTATATAGTGGGAAAGAGGTTCTCTGAACTCCCTTCTAACCAAAAAGTATGATGATAACATCTAGCAAGACTTACCGTTGCGGTTTGTCCCTATCAACAAAACTCATGGTAAACAGTGTCTTGTCTCCCATTCATCGAACGTTAAGTGTTGATCTCATTCCCTCCCATCTATGAGCACAAGTTCACTTGTACTGTTAAGCGCTTTACATCATTGAGGGAGAAAAGAGAGAGTGCTTTGTGGTCTGAACAATGCTGGCCCAGATCAAAGTAGAGCCATTGTAATGTGTCTGAGAATGAAGAGCACCTACATCGACGTCTGTCCATGACGTTTTGACTCTAGCATAGCACAGGCAGAGTCTGACTCACTGGCAGAGAAAGAATAAAATCGAAGGGCTTTGGGACATTTAAATACTTGCTTTGACTTGAAAAGCTACTTTTAGCAAGGTAACGGCAATGCAATAATTTACTTAATATATTTATCAATCAGCATTCAATTACAATTTATCTAGTTTACAAGTGAGTTATATAGAGGCTGGGTTTATAGATCTCACAAGGTGGTGGTGGTGGCGTCTCAGGTTTATTCTCAGGAGTCTAGGTTATTATTTTCTCCCCATCTAAATGCACTTACTCACATGCGCTAACAGCACAAAGGCCACAGTGGGCCTGCCAAGCTTTTGCAGTCTCAGGCATTTACCTAATTCTCTAGCATTAGGTCAAATGGAAGGCTTCCATATTTGTCTGCGTTTGTCTCTCTCTCAGTAGGCTCAGGATGGCTGTAGTAGGGATAAGCCATTAGAGTCCTAGAGCCCATTAGGCTTTAAGGTGGCTCACCCGAGGGATAGATGTGACATTTTGTTTACAAACCCACAAGCTTCTACCTGTTGCTGCAATACCATTCACAACAAGCTGGGGGCGCTAGCCAAGCTTAACCTAGAGAGGGGAATGTCAGATGTCTTTGTTATATAAGTCAGGTTGGTCTCTTGACCTTACCGACAGCCTCCATCGTTTCACTTTTAATTTCCCTCTGTATAGAACGTTCAGTGCTGACCTGATAAAAGATTAACTGGCACTTAACAATGTTTGTTTATGGTCATTTGAGCTGTCGAGTTCTCTCAGCACACTCCAAGTGCCCTGAACAATGGCAGTGCTGATGGTAACATTGCCAATTTCCCCTGTTCTTTCTGTGTGTGTGTCCGCAGGTCAGTGCCCGGGGATTCGCTCCTTTGTTACAGTTTGCCTATACGGCTAAGCTGCTGCTCAGCAGAGAAAACATCCAGGAGGTCATCCGTTGTGCTGCATTCCTGCGCATGCACAACCTGGAGGACTCCTGCTTTCGCTTTCTGGAGGCCCAACTGCGCAGCGAGGAGGACGGCCTGGTCCTCTGTCGTAAGATGGCATCTGAGAGCAATCACTCGGAGGACGAGAGCATGCAACCTGAGTTGCTGACGACAACCCCAACTGCAGTGACCCTGTCTGACTCTCCACGCTCTCGCCGTGAACTTGCCCTGAACTCCTTGCGGCGGCCAGACCATGAACGGCTGACGCCGTCAGAGGAGTTTGCTGATGGACGGATGGACTTCGAGCGACACAGCACCTCAGACCTGCCGCGATGCCCTAAATACAGGAAGTACCAGTGGGCATGCAACAAGCACAATAACGACACCTCCTCACACACCAGTACCTCAGGTTTTCCAAGCACATTCAAGGAGATGAACAGGCCAGCTGTGATGCAAATCAAGCAGGAGCCACGCAGCGAGGAAGAGTCCATCTCGCTTTGCCTGTCAGGGGATGAGCAGGACGGTGGTGAAAAGGACGGTGTGGCAGAGATGGAGCTGGATGGTTGCATCGCAGTGGACCAACTGAAAGACAGCAGCAAGTCACCCACCTGCCTCCGAACTCTCTTTAATAAGGACCTGCCGAGCACACCCCAGACGCTCTTCGCTAACAGACTCGTCAATGCCCAGGATAAAGGAACCACTCAGGGAGACCATAAAAAAGACTACAGGCCTTCACTTGGCAATGAGCTTGGAGTGCCTGTGGCGTTCCCCAAAGACGCAGATGGTTTCCCGCCAGGGCTTTCGTTGAAGTCTGCTCCCTGCGATGGTGTGTGCAAGCAAGAGGTGGAAGCGGACCGTCGCAGTGTCATCTTTTCCTCAGGGCCCTGTGACCGCCTGGGTACACCCACCCACTCCCATCCCAGCGGGAACTCACTGGAGAAGGAGCTCTCAGAACACATGCCAAAGGGATTGTGGGTCGGCGCCAGCCAGTCCCTCCCCAGCTCCCAGACCTACTCCCCCAGCACCACAGCCAGCGACCCATCCCTGCTTTGCCGCCAAAGGCCCAATACCAGCTGCCCAGTGCCAATCAAGGTATGCCCGCGATCGCCCCCCTCAGAGACCCGAACTCGGACCTCCAGTTCCTGTTCATCGTATTCTTATGCGGAGGATGGGAGCGGCGGATCCCCCTGCAGCCTGCCGCAGTTCGAGTTTTCGTCCTCGCCTTGCCCCAATGTGACACGGTGTCTCACGACTGACCAACAGGAGGCAGGCGGTGGGACGGATGCACTATTTGCACGGGTGCGGCCCACAATAAAGTGCGAGCAGTCGTATGGAACCAATTCCAGTGACGAGTCAGGGTCCTTTTCGGAGGGGGACAGTGAATCATGTCATGCTCGAGAGCAAGGCCCTGAGGTGAGTCTTTCAGATTTCTCTCTCATGTTTACCAGTTGTCCTACAGTCGTCCTTCCAGAAGCACACTATGCATCTCATACCCTGAAGTCTAGTCTTGCCGAAACCAATTAGATTGCGCACTCTGCCCTCATGCTATCAGAGAATTCCCCTTTGATCCCTATTCATTGAAGAGAGCTACAGACTCCTAATGGGCCAATAAACATCGTAATAATTTTCATGTCTGGGCAGACATGAACTTGTATAGCTGCAATGAAATTACTCTGACCTTTTGTGTGCTGCCTGGAAAATGCTAATAGTGTAGAATAAAGCGGAGAAGAGCAAACACAATTTGACAGTCAAGTTTTGTATAGGGAGAACACAGTAAGTGATGACACAAATTAAGCCTCTTGACATTTAATCTTTCCTTTGACAGAAGAGTTTGGCTGAGATTTGGAGAAAGTGATGAAGGGACAGTTCACCTATCCTCAGTTTAGTTATCATTTAATCACGCTCG
Source organism: Enteromius anoplus (assembly GCA_032359395.1). Lineage (NCBI taxonomy): Eukaryota > Metazoa > Chordata > Actinopteri > Cypriniformes > Cyprinidae > Enteromius > Enteromius anoplus. The sequence continues at coordinate 9,673,627 of JAUMHG010000067.1, read as the reverse complement.
AGCTGTTCCTAAATCAGGATACAGATGTTATCCTAAAAACTAAATATTCTCAGTGTTTTTGTCTATATTGAAAGTCAGTGGAGTCCTGTGTTATCTTTGAACCCCAGTGAGTTTTATTATATGGACAAAGCAGATGAAACATTCTTTCAAATATATTTCATGTTCAACAGAGCAAAGAAAGTCATACAGGTTTTGAATAACATGAAAACAGGATGACAGAACTTTCATTTTAGGGAGAACTCTCCCTTTAAAACGTATCAAATCAAAATTCAATCAAAAACTTTTTCAGCCTCAGTGTTAACATGGAATTTGGAACAGTACAATGGCATAAGCTAAGAGCTGCCCTATTAACCCTGTTTACCTTTAATCTTCACTTCATTTTATATAAAAATATATAAATAGTCCTGTCTGCAAAACAGTAATGTATAATGTACAATTTACAGCCTCATCCTCGGAAAGTTTTCAAGTGAGATCAGAGCACGTTCACAAACCAAGCCCCAGTGCTTCTTAAACTCAAGGTATATGATCTTTTTCAACGTCTTTCTAAAGAAACTGCCCTTTGATTGTGAAGGAGAGACAGTGATGAAAGATTGTTTATGAGATTCAGAATGAAAAGAAAGGATGGACCAACATGTGAAGTTGGTTAGAGCATGTTCTCTGATCTGGAGATTTCACTAGGGATGATGCTGTATACTTTGAAAGAGTAAAGCACTATAAAGGAGAATGAGAGATCCTCATCATTATAGACTGGAGACAAGACATGTAGGGGCCATGATGGAGAAACTGGTCCATTGCCATGGCAACACTGAGCACTCAGGAATGAATTGGCTAGTTTTCAGCAGTTTATGCATTGTTCCTATGTTGACGTGAGACAAAAAGCTACACTAGCCTGATGCTAATTAAGAGTCTTCATTTGGCTTTTCAGTGGAGTTTTTTTGTTTAACTGGTTTACTCTCTCTTTCCAGTTTTCATTCAGCAAAATCACTTAGAGATGGCCAATTTCACTAAATGGATTCATTTAGTTTCAGGTACAGTGTCACTCTAGTATCTGAAAAACAGTTTCATTACAAACTGCTTCTCAGTTTCGTTCTACAACCTGACCGTTTCTTTAAAGCTAGGCTGACAGAAGGCTGTTTAAAGGACTGAAAGTCTCTCTTCTTTAATTCAGAAACTTCATAGAGAGCAAGCACTACCTTCATATCTTTTTTATACTTCATATACTGTAAATTGGCTTTTTTCACTCAGCGCTCCAGAAACAGTTCTTGGTATTATTATCATTGTTGAAAACTTAATATATCACTCTCATTAAAAGAAAAAAAGGTTTATAGATAAACATACTCCTATCTTTCTGTCTTTTTTTTACTTGCTCTCTCCTCTTGTAATATGACAGTATAAACTGTATATATGAAATATAATAAGCAGACTTTTGAGGAAAGAGACTCCGTCCCTGTGGTTTAACAGCAAATGGCAGGTGAGACAAAGAGCATGACAGAGAGAGGAGGATCTGCACACAAAGAGAGAAACACAGTCTCAAAAATAGCCTGCTTGAAACAATGAATTCAAGGGAGGAAGGAAGTTGTTAAACCATAGGCTAATCACAGTGCTAGCCTAGGCCAGTCTAGATACTGGAGTTAAACCAGGTCTTTGAACTTTTCTCTCTCCTTCATGAGTCATAGACAGTATCACTTACACTCTGCGATCAGCACCTATTCAAACAGGAAGAGCTGATGTCCAAGAGCAACTGTATTCCCATATCACTCGATCTTGCCTTACTTGAACCTGTTTCCCACACAATAATATATACTTTTGAGGTTCAATTGACACCAAGAAGATACTGAAGGAGTGAAGTCTTTCAACTCTTGACAGTTACCTAATGATTTCACTGTAGGTTGACAGCACAAATTTCAGGAGAGGGGGCAAAGAAAGATTCTGAAGTAAAATAAAATAAAAAAACGAAATGCCTTACTAAGGACCGTAATTGTATCTTGAGATCTTTAGAAGGATTTCTTCACCATTTTCTTTTTTTATGCTAGTCATTCGGTTACACTGGGTGAAGTATTGATCTCGAAGTGAGTGGGTGTGATCAGAAAAGCCCACAGACAAAAATCTCACTCTCACTTCTTCATTCTCATTCTTTAAATTAAGGTGCAAGAAGAATTAACCCTTTAGCTACGTGCACCGCAGGAAGTGAGGAGTGAAGTCAGAACCATTTGTGTTCCTCTCATTCCGTCTTTAAAGCCAAGCCGCTCTCTCAATATGAGCCGATTGTGGTCTACGAATTATTTGTCAGACTTTGCATTGGTGAACTGTAAAAACCGCACGGTTGAAATAGGCTCAAGGTGAAAAACTGAAATATTACGAAAGCTCAGTTTGTATGTTCGAGTAGAACCGGATGTTACAGGTTTCTGTTTAATGAATGGATGTCTAGAGTCAATCTAAAACTCGGTTAAAAGCGAAACTTGCTTTGATATAAAATTCATAAATGAAGTGTAAATCGCTGCCGTTTGTGTTGGAATAACGATCTCTAGTAAACTTGTATAGTTTTTGACTAAGAGCTATGTTTTTACACAAGCTATGCAGCTCAGATCGTTTGGTCTTGGAAGAATGTTTTAATGAGAAACTTGCGCTCGCTTTGAAATTTCTGGCGTTTAATTGATATTTTGGCAAATCCAAGTAATGTTGAGCTTTCCTCTTCTGAAACCGAATGAGATTCATTCAATCTTTTTCTCAAGAGAAAAATTTGAGAAGCTGGAGATTTAAGTCTTTATTAGCCCTTCGTTTAAACTGATTGCCGTCTAAGAGAAAAATTTTCATTCCTACAGGATGGTGCTTTTTACTCCAGATGTGTTACATCAGGAATTTACCACTGACCTAGACAGGCATTCATACAGGCCATTTATCTTACACACACACACACATACACACACAAGCAGACGTTTTGGTCCTGATGGGGAGGAAGCCCCATGGTGACCACAGACAGGCCCATCACTCCATTAGACCGAGTGAGTGTGTGCATGTGTGTCTGTCCTGTGTCTTTGAGAGGGGGGATGCATGCACGTGTGTGTGCGTTCATGGATAGCTTTCCCCCATTACTCAGCCCCTGTGGAGAGTTCCAGTAATAGCAACAGGGCTGAAAGAAGAAAAACAAAAGAAGAAAGGAGGAAAGGGAAAAAAAGAGGAATATCTTAGGGGTTGTTTCAGACTGTTTTCTTATCTGTGTCACATGGCGTCTCATTACCGAGACATGTGAAACGATACATAGCAGCACAGTAACGATTCGGAGAATGTCTGAAGGACAGTAATGGCATTTAGCAAATAGATGATCTAATTACCTCTAAAGGCATTTTAACTGACTTATCTTTGCTTGTTATTTACACATTAAAATGGCGTTTCCACTCACAGCTCATCATAAAGACGGTGTGCCGAAAATATTGCTAAAATATCTGTGTGTGACTTCAGGCATTTGCCCTATCTTATTTCAGTCACCTCTTTTGTTCATCGCCTTCCCACAATTCTCTTCTGCAGATGTCCATGCTAAGAGAAAGGAAGCAAGGGACAAAAAGAGTGGGGCCACTTTGCTCCCAGTAACAGATGAGTCCTACTTTTCACTCCAGACCCATTTTAAGAATAATGACCTATAGAAAGAGTAAAGGGACAAGAAGAGAGAGAGTGAGAGAGAAAGAATTTGAATTTATAAGTGCCGCTGGTGTGTGTTCTGTCATCTCTGCCGGCTTTCTAAACTGGTTCTGGTGGTAAGACACTAAATATAGACATCACTCTTATGCTACTGCCACACACACACCTCAAAACGATATACCAGAGAGAGGAAGGACATACAAGAAGGTCATAGAAAGAAAGCGTCTCCTTGGACTGTGTAAAAACCCATTTCTCTCCCTATAAAAAAATCTGATCATTAAGACAACACAAAAATCACATTGATCATGTATGCGGAGCAGTTCTCGATGTCGGGTGAGCTGTGAGAGCAGAAAAAGGTCTGTCCATCATTTATTAATGATGCCGTAGAGACAGAACGGGCCGACCTGCCAGTGCTCCGGGCCCCCTGCTGCTCTGCGCCAGACTGAGCCAGAACTACACTTTCATCTTCTCTCAGTTTCAACCAGAGTGTACCACCGTGCAGAGCGGTCCACTTCACATGGAAGAGTAGCTGCACCGCTGTGGTTCAGGTTTATGGGGTCATAATCACACAAAGCCCATGTGAGTTTTTAAGTAGGGCAGTACTATAGTCGGTATACTGGTTACACTGTGGTTGCCTCATTCATTAACAACTGTAGTTTATGTGAGACTATTTTTTATGTTATGGTATATAACCGATATAAAAATGTTGTAAAATATTAATATATAATATATATAAATATAATAATTAGCCAATTTAAATACATGAAGTGAACTAAAGTATGAATTTTGAGAAATACATTAAAAGTGTTTTAAACAAGAATCATTAGTTTTAAATAATAAGTGTGCATTAGTGAACGGTAAAGGTCATTTTAAATACGAATATAGGGAAAATAAGCATGGACGCTAAATGAAAATCTAATATCGGCCAAATATTTTTTTTCCATGTGGTATTTAAAAAATATATAAAAAACTATACATTTATTCAGCAAGAATGCATTAAATGCATTGTTCTTTTAAACTTTGTATAAATCACAGAATTCTGAAAAAGCCACAAAATTGACAGTATAATTTATAATAAGAAGAAATGACTCTTGAGCACCAAATCAGCATGTTAAAATGATTTCTGAAGGATCACTGAAGACTGAAGTAATGACTGCTAAGAAATGAAGCTTCGCCAAAACAAGAAGAAATCACATTCAAGTAGAAAACAATTACTTTAGAGTGTGATTTCACAACATGTCTGTTTTACTTTTTAAAACCCCCAAAACTTCCAATCATACAGACAGAAGTCACCAAAAACCTAGTGTTAAGCAGTTACAAAGACAACGGCATTCTCTCTCTCTCAAAACCCTGACAGATTTTGTTTATCATCAGATTTATCTATTTCTCGCTCCCGATCACTTTAACTTAACCTGACTTTTCCTCTCTTCGTGACTCATTCCTTCACTTATCCCTTGTGATAGCTCACTCTAATAACAGCAGGGTGTCGAAATATGACATGCCCTCAGAAAGCCCTCCAGACCATGATGGAGAGATTTCAAATGATGCTTTATACTGTCAAGCGCTCATTGTACTTGAGTTCCTACTCCGCTGAGTGTGTGCATGTAAGCGATGAAATGTTCAGAATCCACTGACAGCTTAGCTCGTTAACACTTGTTATTTGCATACTCATGCCCTCTGGTAGTCACCTGACAGGGCTCAGAAACAGAAAAAACAAACTAATGCAGCTGAGCGTTTTTATCTCATCTCTCTGACAGAGCGATGCTTTCTTGTCCCTGTCTTTCTCCCACTTCGTTCTCAGTCTTTGTTCCTGTCTGTCTTTCTTGCTCTTTTGACCTCTTTGTTAATAAGTGATGCTGGTAGATGTTGTCAGCTTGTGATGTTAGAACTCAGGAGTAATGCTTTTTATACATCATGTGAAGAACTGTGTTCTGCCTCCATCTAGTGGTGATGGAATACATTGCAATTTCGGTTACGTTTAGAAGATATGGCATAGTAAAACACCTTGTGTGATGCAGATTGCGCAAGGTTCTCAGCTGTCAGTCAGTTGACATAGAAATGCCTTCAGGAAGAAGAATTTAAAGGTCACAGTATAACGCTTTACTCATGTATGCCTTTACAGGTCAAGCTTCCGTTCCCAGTCGATCAAATCACAAATCTTCCACGCAACGACTTCCAAATGATGGTGAAAATGCACAAGCTGACATCAGAGCAGCTGGAATTCATCCACGACGTGCGGAGACGCAGTAAAAACCGAATCGCGGCCCAGCGCTGCCGCAAGAGAAAACTTGACTGCATCCTGAACCTTGAGTGTGAAATACGCAAACTGGTAAGCACACAAACAACCAGCTGCATGTGACACAACATCTTTATTTTACACATCGGCCTTCAGGTTGTTATGCATCACTAGAAGCCGCAGGGGACATTATCTCGTAGGCTATCCCGTTGCCATGACAGCACCGCTACCTGTCAATCACTGAGCCGGTCTCATGCTGTTTCCATGATGGAGGCGGAGCCGAGCGACTTTGATGTGTGATGCGGCGTTTGTGCATGAAGCCTGACAGCCTGCGCTTTGATGCCACATGCGCATCCTCTTTATAATCTCGCAGATAGCAGCAGGGGAGATGCCTCTGCTCCTCTTCTGTTTCTCCTCCTGCTCTTCCATCCTCTTATCGTCAGAGTTTGACAGCTATATTAAAGCGCAGCTGAAAAGAAGTTGTAGCATGAATGAATTTATGAAGACTGGAGATCTGTGTAGATCTCCATGGAGATTGAGAGTGGGAAGACGGTGTGCTGTGGGGTGACCTATATACTGTAACTCAGCCGGTCCCTATAGATCACTGTACATTTATAACAAAGTGTGTATGCGTGTGTGTGAAGCAGGTTTTGACTATGTTGTGGGGATCAAAAATGTTCCTGCAAGAAACCATGAAATCGTCTCATTGTGGGCATCAGGTATAAAAGATAGTAAAAAAAGGTTCAATGGAAACCTATATAATATGATTATGCTCAGTACAGGGTCCCTAGAATTAAAAAAAAAACTGTAAATATGCGAATATCAGTCGTCATGGACATATATTTCAGTGCATTTTACATAAAAGATTACAACATTATTAATGTACAGTTTAAAAGCTTGTGGTCAAGATTTATATATGTGTGTAGATTTATTATTTATATGAATACACACTCAAGCAATATATATTTCAAATATATTTACCTACATGTATATATTTATATCATTATATGTAAAGGTTTAATATCCAAATATAACATTATTTTTGTCATATTTTCTTATATACATGCATGAGTGTATTTATATATATATATATATATATACAGAACACATACATATAATATGTGACCAAAAACTTATTTTGGATGCAACAATTAATTTATTTAACAGCACTATATATACAGTATATGTCATATGTATGTACATATAGGATTATATTCAGTATCAAAATATTTATATGAAGTATAGTTTTTTTTTTTTACGATGCACTGACAGATTGATATGTTATGAGCAGTTAAGGGTGAAAACACTTATTAGAGTAAATCTAATCATTCACTTGACATGCACGTGTGTAAGTACTGTGCCCTACTGTGTGTCTAAAAATGTTTCTCCGTAGTAATTCAAAAATGCAGAAGCTCATGCAAGATGGTGGTTATTGATTAGTCAAAAAGTTTTTGAACTATGCTGCACACAGGTTTTAAATGTGTGTGTGTGTTTCCTGTGTGTCTACCCCACAGGTGTGTGAGAAGGAGAAGCTCTTAACAGAGCGCAACCAGTTGAAGGCGTGCATGGGAGAGTTATGGGAGAATTTCTCCTGTCTATCTGAAGAGGTGTGTCGAGATGTGCAGCTGAGCCCAGAACAAGTCCATCACTACTGCCCCATTCTGCGCCCCGGCAACCAGGCCCTGCCCACCGGCAGCATCGACCTCACCACTTGCTCTACCCCCGAACAGAGCTTCCACAAATCGGCCGCCGCAAAAGACGGTCAACCGCGACCGGCCAAGTGGAAGACCGGAAACGGGTCTGAAGACGCAAGCAACGACAGGGAGGAGCAAGAACCTGGCTCCGCCTACCTGGAGGCGGGGCTGTCCCTGGAACAGTCAAATCAGACGGTGACAGTAGATTTCTGTCAGGAGATGACAGATAAATGTACAACCGACGAACAGCCCAACAGAAAGGACTGTACCTAATGATTTGTTTTACTATGTTTTTTTTATTATTTAATTTAGTTACGTCTTCTGACAAACCCTCAAAAATCGAGGACTGTTGAGATGGCCAGCCTCTGCCAGTGTTTTTTATTTTTTTTTAT
>JAUMHG010000067.1:9641234-9656533 GCA_032359395.1 Enteromius anoplus | reverse complement strand
ATATATTATAGTGTTGTTCATGTACTTGAATTTTAATTATTTTAGTTTTATTCAGCTGTAATTTGAGTCTAGATGTTATAATTCAAAAATTAAAACTAAATGGACTACATTTAAAACTTTTATGAATATATGTTATACTAGCAACACACATAGGTGACATGAGTATAGACAAAAGTTAAATCTAGTTTCAAAGGTGAAGTAAGGTTAACCACTGCCAGACTGTGACCTAAATATCCAACTTGTGCCTGGACCATAGTATTGTCGATGAGCTGTGAATTGTTCAGTGACTGCATCTATACCCCTTGTGTTGTAATAGTAAGGCTAAACATTTTAGTGATATGTTATTTAGAGATTTCAAGCACCCACTACCAAAACCATCAACTACCTGTTGGTTAATTAATATTCATTGAATTTATTAAGATATGTATCATTAAATAAATAAATCAGTATCATTTTATAAACTTCCCAATACTGTTTGGTTTTACAAAGTAGACTATTTAATCTTGTGTTTTTAATATTATAAATGCTATTATATGGATAATTTAACATTAATAAAAACATTAAAGATTGTGCATTTAAGAATTTCATTTAGAAACTGGAATATTGTTCTCTAAAGAAACATGATATTTAAATAAATAGGCTTTATTTCAAAAGTTTGAGACATTTGTCAGAAGTTACAAATATTTACAAAATGTATTTCCAAACAACATGTGTATTTTTCCCATATCTACGTTTCTCTCTTTGAGAAATATAAAATGGTTTAAAAGAGTTTAAACATAAAAATATTTCAGTTCAATTAAACTTTACAAATATATACACAAGGGAGCAATCCCCTTACTAACTACCTATAAAACAACAACAAAAAAGTTACGCTTCATATGAAAATATCAAGTTGCAGCTATAAGGATGACTAATAAAATGATTTTAACTCAAATTCTGACAATTGTGGACCAAAACCAATGAACAGGCAAGTCTTTCCAGCTCCATATTTAGAGCCATGTTACACCAACGCCAACCTCACACACAAAAAGAGATTAAAACATGAAGCCTACTGGCAGATATGCAAGTCAAATATTTAAGTTTGTAGTCTTCAGAGGTAAGTTTCAAAGGCATTGCAAATGCTGCAAAAGTCAACTTGTAATACAAGTTAGTGATGACCTTCAAACACTTTTTTTGTTCATTTCATTGCATAATAATCTGTCAGCATCAACAGAGTAACTGCACTTTTGCAATCATCAACTTGGCATCGCACAGGACTTTATGCACTGAAAATACTATGAACCGCTATTTATCCATTTTGTGGTGTCCATTTATTTCCTTGACGGGGACTAATTTAGCCTAGTTGGTGTCTGCTCCGATTTTGAATTTTGGTAATCTGGTAACACGGAATGTTAACAACAATAAAATCCTCTAAAACGGATACCATTTACTGTTAAGTGCTTTTGTCAAATAGACGAACAGAAATACTACACTGATTTTCAAAGTCAACACATTGTATTTCCGCCTATGGAGATTTTTGATATATTCATCGGCATCCTTTGTCAAGTCAGTTCTCCATTTTCTCTTTCTTCTTGAAAAGCTTCATCAGTTGAGAGAATCGCTCCTCGATCTGTCAAAAACCAGCAATCATTGATTTATAACGAAGCTGTTAACATCTCATATTTAGAAGAACATGATAGTGAAGCATACCTGCTCTGTGGACTTCTTTAGCCTTTTTGAAAGAGCAGCAAATGTGTTGGGTGAAGGGCCCTTCATTTTGAGCTCAATGAGTATGTCCCGATCTTCATCCCTGCAAAAGACAATTAGCTGATTAATTGGCTGCTTTAAGTTAATCTGCGTTTATGCACACAGAATTAATACCAAAAGAGATGTAGAAACTCAATCAACTCACCTGGTCCACGTCACCACTACCTCCCCTTTCTTCCTGATTACATTCTTAGCAGACAAGCTGCTAGGGGACACCTGGGGTACTGCAATTTTAGGGTCTTTTTCTTTGGGTGATTTTGATCTTTTCTTATGCCTGGACTTAGAATGTTTATCTTGAGATTTCTCGACTTTTCGGCGCTTAGCCTTTATCGCTGATCTGTGCTCCTTGCGTTTTCTTGACACCCTCTCAGATTCAGACTCTGGTGCACTTGAGCTCTGTACGGAGTTCTTTACTTTTCCTGAAACCACCTCTACTGTTTCCGACTCTGTTGTACTACTTTCCTCAATAACGCATGCTTTGGAATCCTGCTTAGCATTGTCGCGGAACAAGTTTTCTTCAAAAACACCTTCAGATGAGGATTTTTGGCTTGATGGTTGAGCTTCTGTTGCTTTATCTGAAATGTGACACAACTCATTTACCTTAGTTGGGGTTTTGTTTGACATCTCTCCAAGTGCAGAACCCAAGTCTTGATGGGTCAAAGTGAGATTTGGCTTAAGAGTCGGCTCTGAGCTTTCAGCTAATTCTGGTGCTGCTTTCCCTTCATTTTGATTGCTTTCAATGGGGCCAGATGATGTTCGTCTTATTCGCACAATGAAATGATCATTTGACCTCTCCATTACCACAGCCTGCATTTGTAAATTGGGTTTGAATTGGAAAGAGGGCGGATCAGGGCCCTCCCATGTCCTGCTGGGACTCGACCCACAACTGGAGTTGTCTGTGTCCAGAGAAAGGTGTATGTCTTGCTCTGTAGCATCTTCTCCATCAAGAAGAGCATCTTCACTGTAATGGGCACTCAGGACACTGTTCGGGGCAGACAGCGGCTGTCCAGTTCCAGGGTGCAAGAAACTCAAGTGACTATCTGACTTTAGCGGTGAGGGAATGGTAAGGGACACAGCTAGATCTTCCGCCAAGATGGAGTACGATTTTTGCGTGATTACAGTTGAGTGAAGAGGAAGCTGGCATGGTTCCGAATTTGAAGGAATTTCTAACAAGCAGCTCTCATCAAGAATTGCTGGGTCTACCAGCATTTTGCTACTTGAAGCAAACTTATAGGGGGAAATGGAAGGCCAGGACGCGAGGAATTTAGATGGGGTGGTCTTATTAGGGGTCATAATCCCAATCAAACTCTCCCCTGGAAGTCCTTCCTTTCGAGGTGTGCTGATTGGCCAACTTGTATTGTCGCCTATGGGAACACTGGAATCAAGCAAATCAGACCCTTGCAGAAGACATTTGAATATCTCTCCCATTTGAGAGTCAGAGACCAGGTTGAAGGTTAAGCTTGTTGTTTGCTGCTCGGTGAGAATGTCAAAGTCCGACTTATCCTGAATCGATCCATTATGGGAGAGTCGTCTGACATATGAAGAGATTCTAGTCTCAGATCCAGAGGTACCTTCGTGGACAGACCTTTCAGAGGATGTAGGAGGAAGCTGATGTAATGTAGCACTTGCCACCTTTGCAGGCTGATCATCTTCACTCATGACAGCTTTTATGTTTTTACCCCTGCTCCCAAGGCCCCTGTGAGGGAGAATATTTGGAGGGGCCTCTCTGACAAAACTTCCCGTGTCAGATTTTGACATCTTGGTTTGGTGAAGATGCCCAGATATATTGAAAGGTTCTTTTTCCACCACCTCACTTTCAATCTCTTTTCTTTTAAGAGTTGCTTTCTTAGATGGCTCAGATCCACTTTTTAGAGTCGTCTTCAGTTCCTTGAATAAGAAGTCAAACTGCCCATCCACAAATGTCCACAACTTTTGCTTGAGGTCTCCGGCTCTCTGGTCAAAGATACGATTGACGATGCCATTCTTGGTGACATTGCTCATAATAGATGAAATAATTTTATTAAGTCTAACTTTGATGTCATTACCTTGGCAGCACAATTTATCCAAGTCAACAGCATTAATGAATTCTATAAAAGAAGCCTGGGACATATCCACTATACAGCAGAAGGCAGTTTTAGTGACATTTTTCTGAAGCTTCATGTACTTTTTCCTCAACTCAGCTCGAATTGATCCTAACATGTCCATAAAGGTTTCTATAGTATAGACTGCTGATTTCAACGGTGGGCTGACCGTTTTAAAGCGTCTTTTACTTGAGGTGGGACTGCCATTAGAAGAATTCTTTGAACTCTTGCTTCGCTCTGAATATTTAGCAGGGATGCAAGATTTCTTTTGGGACACTCTTTCCCCAACTGCAGATACCTTTGGACCTGAATCAGTTCCTGAGGTCGATTTGTCCTTTTCTCTCGGAGGAGTCTGGATAAACAGAGGTCCCTCTTCCTCACTCTCACTCACTATCTCGCCATCCTCTAGCTCATCTTCCTCAGTTCCACTAGTCGATAGAGTGTCTTTTGTGCCTTTGTAGGAGGAAGCTGTGACAGAAGAGTCAGGTGACTTATTCTCTTTGTTCATGTCCATATTCACTTTATCCTTATTGCATCCAGTGGTTACAGTTGAGAGATCTTGGGAAAACAAAACAAAAAGAAATGAACATTAGAAATATGAACCTGTTGGTTCAAGTCATGCAGACATGTATTTCAATTTGTTCAGCTTGGTCCATATGAAAATGAATGCAATTCTGTATAGTATAGGAGGCTTACAATAAAAACATTTACCTTTGTTAAGACTTTTGACATGTGGTTGTTTCTCAGCACGCTGGGGCTGTACTTTCTTCACCTGACGGACTGGGCTTGTAAGAGGGCTGAGAGGCTCTGGGAAAACTCTAAGGTTCCTCAGAGTAAGCATCATGGAGTCTTCATCAGGGCAAAACACAACAGGGTTTAATGACAATGTGTTCTGTTCCTCTTTCTCTGTGGAATCTGGCTCTGAGAAACCAGGCTGTGAAGATGACATTGTCTCCTCTCTGACAGTGGTGCTATCATTCGGAGCCTCATTGTTCTCACCCCACGATGGACTCTGATGGGATTTTTCAGACATTTTCAGGTTTTCATATGAGTGCGTTGTCTCAATCATTTTTGAATTATCAGTAGCTTTCCCTGCTCCCTTACAGTCCAGTATTGCAGCATCCACTGGTTCAAAATCACAAATAACCTTTCGTGGCTCATCAAGATCTGCGCTAATTGTGCTAGAGGACACTTCCATGTTGACAGAACTATCAGAAGCCCTAGAAGAATTAATCTCAGGAATACTCTGTGCCTTGTCTGAGGATGTCACATCATCTTGACATATGCCTTTTGATGCTGGTGGTAAATCCTGAGACTTGGTCTGAGGACTCCTTTGGATTTTCATTGGAGAAGTGTCCTCAGATACATCAATAATAGGACCTTGTTGCTGATAACCTTCAACAACTGAATCAGAAATATTATCTGAAACTACCACTTCTGAAGGTTTAGTAAACAAAGTGTTAGAGACAACAAAATTATCCATGATTACCGGAGAGGCTTGGGTGCTGTTATGACAGACACGATTTGGAGATTCTCTTGTAAGGGTTAATTTTGATAGTGAATCTTTGTCTAACATGCTGGAATCTGAAATCTTGTTCTTTTTCTCCTCTGAGTTTTTAATAGCAGCTGGCACTTTGTCCACAGCCTCTTGACTTTCTGTGGCATTCTCTTCTTGTACATCCATATCCGTTTGTTCACCTGAGAGCTTCTCTAAGACTCCAGGTGTAGGAAGATCACCAACTTGTCCAGACTCCTTACAAGAACTAGTCAGGTCGTCTTTTTTTCCTGCAGTTGTGGGCACAGGGTCCTCATCCACTTCCTCAGTACTGTTCTGGCTGTTTTTTAATTCATCAATGACAAAGAATTCCTCCGTAGCATCAGATAATCTCTCGTTATGAGGCGAAGCACCTTCAGATGTTTCTCCACTGGCTTCTTTGGGATCAAAAGACTGCTTTTGCTTTTTAAGAGGCGATAGGGTAAGATTCAGTGTTTCCATGAAACTCAGTTTTCTGTCTGGACTGTTATCCTCAGTTGTTTTGCAGGGACTGATGCTGACAGCTACCACTGATGAAGACTCAGATTCAAGGTTTTTTCCATGCTCATTCTCACTATCCTGACCTTTTCCAACAACATTGTGGTTTTTAGGATATTTCTTTCGGTCATCTTTGGTAAGAACACTTTTTGATTCTTTGTGCTTATGTACCCTTTGATCCAAATGTCCACCTCTTTTTCTTTCTCTGTTCTTGTCTTTATCCTTGTCTCCAAAACAACTATCCGAATTTCCATTTTTGACCAGGCATTTCAGATCCTCCATCTTTCTAGCTTTATCGTGGCTGTGAGACCTTTTGCTTTTTGATGATGGTTCATCGATTCTGCTTGATTTCTCTTTATAAGCATCCTTTCTTTGAGAATCCCTTTTGGAAGAAGCAAAATCTTGACCACAACCATCAACTTGTTTCTTAGATCTCTTATCTTCAGATTTATTATCTATTTCCCGTTTACTCCTTCGCTCATAGTCTTTGATACGGTCTGATCTGTTACTTCTTTCTTTACTACTGCTGCTGCTGTTACACACATCTCTTTTACTCCTGTCGCTCTCCTTCGGCCTCTTTAGCTCATGGTCTCTGCTTCTTTCAGTTCTGCTGATCCTCCTTTCAGCGCTGGAACTTTTCTCCTCTTTCCTGTCATGGCCACTTGCATCTCTTTTCTTCCCTTTGTGGTGTTGGGAATGGCTTGCTTCATCCACCACAGTACAAATTGTGCCGCTCAACCCAGGGTGTTTTGATTCTCTGCTAGTTCTGTCTGGATTTTGATGAGGAACGTGTCCTTGACTCTCTACACCTTCTGCTGTCTTAACTGAACTTTTGGAAGACTGGGAAGAGACCGATGGTGAGGCTTTGTGTGACTGCAAGGAAGGGCTTTTCGATTTTTCGGAACTTTTAAGATCGACTGGAATCTCAGGCAGCTGATTCTCGTTTTCCCTGGACACAGAATTGTCTCTTACAAGCTCTCGTTCAGTTCTTCCTAATTTGCCGTCCACGCTTCTCTGAGCCTTTTGAAACACATTCTTATCCTTAGAGTTACACTCTTTGTCCCGGCCTGTATGTTTGTGTGTCTTTTCTAGCTTGTCTGCCTGTTTTGATGAACTGTTCTTATTGTCTTTCAAGGTACTTAATTGAGAATCAGTAGTTTTCTCAAAAACATCCAGTGCAGAGTCACTCGTTTTGGGAGGATTTGAGATATCTTCCACTGTGGATGTGGTGGATGTTCTGTTCGGATGAACAGGTCCGGACTCCTGTTGTGGTTGAACAGTGAGGGTCTTGCTATCAGATTTATTCTGACACTGCGGAGGACTTTCAAGATTAGTTCTTGGGCATCTCTGGAGCACCTCAAATGGTTGTGGTGCAGTACTTGATGGATATGCACAAGGATCCGACATAGAGTTTCTACCTTTGTGCTGATTTACTTCACTCATAACATTATCTTGTCTAGCAACTTGTGATTCCAAAACAGAACTTTTGTTTAAACTGTGCCTCGTGTTTGCCGGACCACTTTCAATTTGCGATCTATGAAAATTTTGACCATAACTCCCTCGAACAGACCTGTGATGACAACACACAAAAACAGGCAAGTGAGTTTTATATAAAACTTATCAAATCCTGACACAAGCTAGGCTTAGTAGCATACATCCTAGTACCAGAGCTGGCGTTTTTACCTATTGCTGAGTCTGCTAATTTCCTCGTCCTTCCGCACAATCTCCATTCTAGCCGTCTTGATGAGCGAACAAATGTTCTTCTTCAGGAGTGCGTTTTCACTGTTCAAACTTGAATTCTTTAAATGTAAAAAGTGCAAAACAAATGAAATTCCAAGATTTTAACTAATTCGCGGCGAGTGTTTATTCAGCATCAATATATTACAGAACAACCATTACGAGTAAACGCACCTTTGTCTGCAACAGCTGTAACTGTGAGATTAGTTCCTTAACTTGCTTCTGTGCTTCATCAAATTTTTGTTTTAACTGTATAAAAGATAAGTGCAATGAGAAAACTAATTTCCTTTCCATTTCTTTTAAATGCAAAGCTAAACCAATAGCATGCCACACTCAAAGCTCAAGTCACATACCTCATTATAAGTTGCCTCCTTTTCTTCTTGTTCTTCCCTGATTATGTCCTCATATATATCCATCGATTCCATTGTACGTGGGGAAAGGAAAGGGGTGGTTTTACCTAATTTTACAAAAGGACATTACAATAATTATTGAAATCTAAAAAGTCTTCTCCTGCTATTTCTGAGATACACATACATCAACAAATTACTTTCAATAAAAGCTATAAATGTGATGTACTCAATTCAAGACATTAATTCAATTCATTAAAGAACCCACCTCTGTGCCCATCAATCTTAGGGCTGTTTTCCAGGCCAGAGTAGATATCCACCGAGTCCTCATTGTGATGCAGAGTACCTGTAACAAACACTGATAAATGCAACAGCAACTCCAGCATATATGCTTGACCAATACATGCAATTTATGTTTTTAGAGCTTTAATAAGCCTTCAACCTGTTTAAACGATAAATTAGGAAATAGATTAAAAAAAAAATTCAAATGCAGTTGTGTTATTACATACAACTGAATTTAATGCAGTGCATTTAATTTATATATCTACATTTGGCTGATTTGCACAACTTGCACAACACAAATGTTGAGGAATTATTGTTTAATTATTATTTATTACTGATGTGTTGTTTTTAAAATCAATTTAATCAGTAGGATTATTAAAGAAATACAGTATAAAATAGTGATTGAGTAAATGCTAGATTAATAGGTACAACACAGTACTCTACATGAAATCTGCATCTTAAGTAGGTAAAAATAAAGAAATGTTTGTTGCATGGGAGAAAAAAACTGTCTTACCAAAAAGCTTGTCGTCAAGATCTCCATAGATTTCATCAATTAAATCCATTTTAGTCAGCTATTGAGACAAAAACATAATAGCACATTGGGTTCCTGAAAATGGTGACAATACCAGCAAAAGTGGGCATGTGTCAGTTCAACTACACCACTTCCTTTCATGTAGTGAAGGAGGACTAAAACAGCATTTTATATGCGATACTAAAAGAACAACTTAATATTAAGCTGAAAAGTAATAACCCACCCAACAATTTCACGCTTAATTCTTACACAAACAACACTTGTGCAGCCATGGATTTACACAGACTCCGACGAATTAAAGCCAACAAAATATAGCATTACTATATTACTAGTATGTTCACTAAGTGAAATCAAATGAAAGTATATGAACAATACCTGTATCCCTGGTGGTGAGCTAACGACAACAGGCGGATATAAATCTTTAGGAGAAGCAAAACACTACAGAGCGACCTTCACGATCTGACACCCATGCTAATGTGCGTGTGTAATGACATTTGCAGTTAATTATCAATTTCCAATGTTCTTATAGGCAGCGATTTAAACATTTCTTGTAGCATACTTCCACCAGCTCCGCGCCAACCTTTCACCATACACATTCGCCAAACAGGAAGTGACATCATTTTCCCGCGGTCTCTCTTTTTCTACAAAAAAACCCAAAACGTTAACATTTAAGTTTGAATATTAAAAACAGTCAAGTTATGAAATATATAGCTTTTGTTTCCTTAGATAAATCCTGACTTAAACATGAATGTGTTTGATTTTTGTATGGATATGTTAATAATTTTCAGCTGTTATTTTTTTTATGTATAACTTATCTCGTTTCTTCTGGGGTATTAAAATGAAACACATAAAGAGAAACTAGCGTCTAGAAATGTATATTATTCAGAAAAATGATGTAGCAGACAACAATTCGACCAATAATGGAAATTATCTGTTTTTATGTTGTTGTTGTTGTTTTTTTTTTGCTGGTCAGATGTACAGCGACCGTTTTAAAGCTTAAATCTGACTACTGTTGACAAAACATTCTTCAGAGCTTGTGTCAATGCTTTTATTTCAAACATTAAACTCACTACAAGCGGAGAGCTGAACGTAGTTGACCAAATTCGAGGAAATATACACGTTTTGAGGAGCAATGGGAATTAAACACAGCTGTGACACTCGCGCTAAATAGTGCAATCCAAAACAACAAAACCTTTTTTGTTACATATTTAAGTGTTTCGTACTAAACCTTTAACAAAAACATCACCACAGTATGCTTGCTGCACAGGGAACATGAGCTCCGCGACACAGTCGAGTGACCCGGAAGTGCTTTTCATTTACTCACATGTGGACTGGGATTTTAATACTGACGGGAACGTGCTCGCTGTGTTGTGATACAACCTAGACAGCCAAGCGAGTGATGAGTCTTATGGTTCCCATCACGTATAATACTTGAAATATTAAAGCCTTTACCAGTCGCAGAGGCATCGTCGGAAATCTGTATATTCACGACAAATGATAGAATGGAAAACCTGGAGTTGAGCCTGACATCTCTAGGTGCAATCTCAAGACATATCGATAAAAGTCACAACGAACTCAGCAAATATCTGGCAAAACAGGTAAGACGGCATAAACTGAGCACTTTATAAGACCGTTATAAGAGGCTTTCATCTGTTTAGCACGTGCAGAGTACAACGTGTGTGTCACACCATACTGCCCCACGTTTCTGTAGTAACGTCACACACGCGGCTCTTTGATTGTTTATACAGAAGTAATGATTTCATTTCAGTCGTTTCCATAACAACCGTAATTTTAGGGTTCTGCATGTTTGTCTATGTGGGAAACCGGTCTTGTTTTGGGCGTGATGGATTATGTTGGTCTTGTTGCAGTATAGTTTCAGTAGTTTGGGTTGTTGTAACATGCTACCACACTACCACAGTTATAACAGATGAGTAACACAATGTACAACATAAAAGAAACGCATATTACTTTTGCAGTCATGATCAATATTCAAAGGTGTGAAAATAAACCAGCACATAAAACACTATCTGTCATACTTTGGAACCAATCCAAGTTGTTCATGTGAGAATTTTCAAATAGGATTCCAACATAAATGTGACCCTGGATCACAAAACCAGCCATTAGTGTACTTTTTTTTTTTTTTATAATTAAGCTTTCTATTGATGCGTCGTTAGGCTAGTACAACATTTGGCTGAGAACTATTTGAAAATCTTGAAATCTGAGGTTGCAAAAAAATGTAAATACTGAGAAAATCACCTTTAAAGTTGTCCAAATTAAGTTCTTAGCAATGCATATTACTATCAAAAATTACGTTTTAATATATTCATGGTAGGAAATGTACAACATATAATCATGGAACAAGATCTTTATTTAATATCCCAATGATTTTTTACTTAAAATTAATATTTTAACCCTGTCAGTGTATTTTTGGCTATTGCTACAAATATACCCCAGCAACTTAAGACTGGTTTTGTGGTATATATATATATATATATATATATATTTTTTTTTTTTTTTTTTTAAACCTTCACACATGAACCGTGTTCATCATCATTAATAGTAATACAATAAGAAATATTGAGAACTAATATGCAAACTCTATGAATTAATAATTTAAAAAATCCCGTATCCTTTATTATTATCATTATTGTAATTATGAGGCTATATTATATTATTTATTTATTGTTGTTGCCTGCATTATTTTTTTTTTTCTTGTAGATATGGAGTCAGCAGGACAGGCAGTGTATACTAGAATGTCTTGCGCAGCTGCTTTTGGAGAAGGAATACACTCTCCTCATTGCTCGTCACCTGCGACCACTGATCCTGGACCTGCTGGAGAGGAACGCTGAGAGGATCAAAGGAGACGTTAGGCTGAGCCATGACCTCCATGAGCGCTTGTGTGTGGCTCTAAGCAAACTTCTTAACATCAGTCCAGATGCTCAAGCGTAAGTAACCGTGCAGGATCACATGTAAATTAATTTCAAAGGAGGAAAGTACTGGAAAATCTGGAAGCATCAGCTAACTGTTAAACAAAACAATGGAAATTATACAGTTGGAGAAGTTATGGAAGCCACTGTAGTGGTTTTTAAAATGTATTTATATATTTCATTGGCTGGACATTGCACTGCATGAGCATGTATCTTTCTTCTTCTTTTTTTTTTTAACCCAATAAATCAATTTAGTCGAAAACATTCATTTGCAAATCAGTCTGAATTTGAATGGGCATATTTGAATTGTTTTCTCACAGGTTTGCAGCGAGGTATTTTAGCAGCTCTCCCCCAGTATTTCAGAGGCTCTTCTTCACCAGCGAAGAGGCTGCTTCCATCCAGTATGGGCCCAGACGGATGAAATTACGGGACCTGATGGGAGCCACTCTCCGCTTCCTCCAAAGCGACTGTGAGAAGTTCCGTGTCCTGTGGGACTGGAGTGCCTGTGTTTCACAGCTTCTCACCAGTGACGTCATGGTCAGAAGGTATTGCCAATTTGTAGGTCGGACAAAGCCTCTCAAAACATCCAGAAAACTTTCTAAATATCTGCTCGATTTCCTTTTGTCTGTGTGTTGTTGTTTTTTAAAGCTACACTGCCCAGTGCCTTGCCCTGGTGTCCCACATGACAGATAACCAGAAAACAATATTTTTGAGGAAGGTGCTTTCGAGCGAAGAGATTCTGCATCTGAAAATGAGGTAAGTTTGAAGATCTTTTTATTTTACTGTGAGTTTATCACCTTGTTCTAATTGTTCAGAAGCTTCAGCTCACAACCAAAATGACGATATCATATCTGTGTAGGTCTCTTGAGGAGACACAGCAGCTGGAGGTAGAAAAAGCTCTGGTTTTGGCCAATCAGGGCTCAGCGGTATGGCGGAAAGAGAGGTTAAATAAGGTCACCCGTGGTCAAGTGGTGACCGAAGACCTGACACGTAGTGTTGCTGTGGTGTGTGGGGTGATTCTACCTAGACGGACCTCTCGACAAGATGAACAGGTTAGACGGACATCCAAAATCAGAATATTAAGCTTATTAAGATTTAAATAGTTGTATTTTTTTCTAGTTCCTCTATTAGTGTATTATGGGAGAATGTCCATGTATTGTAACATGACAAAATCTGTGATTCTCAGACGAGTTTAAGCAGTTTAGTGCTGGTGGAGTCAACCTGTCAAAATCTTCGGCGGCTCGCCATGGCTGTGGCCTCCCAGAAGCCCATTCTTTTGGAAGGGCCAATTGGATGTGGGAAAACTGCTCTTGTTGAATATCTTGCTACTGTCACTGGGCATGTAAAAGCCCCTGACATCCTTAAAGTTCAGCTTGGAGATCAGACCGACAGTAAAGTGAGATTTGCTTAAATTATGAAAGATTCTAGTTTTTTTTCTCTCCACTGTTTTAATTTTGCTGCTTTTTGTTTTACAATTTTTTTTGTCTGTCTTCTGTGAAGCACATTTTTCATGCCTTTGTTTTCTGTAGATGTTGCTGGGTATGTACCGCTGCACAGATATTCCTGGAAAGTTTGTGTGGCAGCCGGGGTCCCTGACCCAGGCGGTCTCCAAAGGTTACTGGATTCTGCTGGAGGACATTGATCACGCTCCTTTGGATGTGGTGGGTGGTGAATGCACAAAAACCTGGAAAAAATGTTTCTGTAATGTCTATAAAATTCTATAAAGCACGGGTAAATTATTTTTGTTATTACTGAGTTGTTTCAGATTTGCATTAATTAGAGCTGTGTGTGCATTTACAACACATTTGATACTTTTTAAGAAATATAGCATATGTTGTTTTGCTTTTTCATGTGAGGATTATTCTTTTGGTAAATGGTTTAAATGGTTTGGTCTGCTGTTTAATTTTATGATTTAGAAAATGAAGTTATATTTAATCATGCTCTCGTTGTTTTTTCTATAGATATCGGTTCTGCTCCCACTCATGGAGAACAAGAAATTGACAATTCCAGGACGTGAGGACTGCATTCAGATGGCCCCATCATTCCAGTTTTTTGCAACACGAAGGTAAGATCTTTTATTCACTATTCATATATATAAGTATATATAAGTAAGATAGTATTATTATTTATAAATACATTAAATCATTATTTTCAGGACATTTTACAGTGGAGGAGCCTGGCATAGACCGCAAAGTTCACATGCTGCACTTCTGGACAAATACTGGAGTAAACTGCAGATCGGCAACATGAGCCGAGAGGAGCTGAAACAGGTAAGCTGTTCCCAACACTGAAATAGATTTTGTGAAAGACTTGATAGCATCTTTCATCTCTCATTTTGTTCCTCTGTTCAGGTCCTAATGAAGAGGTACTCAAACCTGGCAGTGGTGGTGGAGCGTCTTTTGGACATCTACTGCCAGCTAACAGGAGACAGACATCAAATCAGCTCCAGTCCAAAGGGTCCTAGTGCAGCCCAAAACATATCAGATGAACACATCCCATCACTGGAAGGCAGAGGCCTCTCACTGAGGTACTTAGAATTAGAAGAAAGTATTCAAAATCATCGTTGCATAATACAAAAAATTTATATATAAAGCTAAGTGATATAATATACTAATACAAAAAATATGTACTACAGGGTTCCAAACTGTTTAGTGCTAATTTGTAACTTCTCTAAATAGTTTAACATTAAGTCAGATTTGTATTTGTGCAGTATCTTTTAAATGCTTGCGGGTATTTACATATATCTGTGCATTCAGAAATGACACCATAGACTTACCAATAAATGATGAGTGTCATTGAGGACCTCACAGTGTAACAAACAGTTCAACTAAAGCAGTGACACTACCGTAAAGCCCTTACTCCAGTGCTGCATTAGTGCAGAGTTGTGATGTATCCGTCTGTGTCCCTCCATTGTGTGTTTGGGCCTCAGGCTGTTCATCAGCTTTCCACTGGACACTGCTGCAGTCAATGACACATCGATCTCTCTGTTCCCACTGTGGAGACCTAGCCAGAAACACAGTGTGAGATTTGGGCCAGGCCAAATCATTTATATAACTAGCTTTCTACAATATAGACCACACACTGATGCAGTGTGTCATGCCTGACTTGTAGAGAGTTTTTATTATTATTATTTTGGATTTTAGTATTTAGTACAGTATGTTGTTATGATTATTTTATACATGATACTTAGGGTAGCAATGAATATGCCTCGGTTTGGAAGCATTGAAAGTGTGTCAGATATGAGGGTTGTCCTGTCAGGAGAGGTTCAGTGGTGTGGAGACCCTGCTGTTACTAATCAATACACGTCCACTTCCTCACTCAGTCCCCCACCAGCCAGTCTGTCTGCGGTCCTTCATCCTTTCAGTGTATTGGTGAAACAATACTGTGTACTAAACAATAATGGCTCACTATGGATGCCTTGATTTGAAGACAGTAATATTTTAGAATATTATAACTGCACACTATGATACTTAAAAAAACAAACAAACAAACTGCATTTATTTAAAATATATTGAAATTTGTTTGTATGAATGTAGACATCACCTTTAATCAATTTAATGCATCCTTGCTAAATAAAGCAGCCTATTCTTTTGCCACAAACTTAAAAAATAAATA
>JAUMHG010000067.1:9621223-9635216 GCA_032359395.1 Enteromius anoplus | reverse complement strand
TACACGTTATGTGTGTATGACTTTATATATACATAATAAATATACACAGTACACACACGCATATTATGTAAGCAAAAACTTTATTTTGGATGGGATTAATCACTGTTAATCATTTGAAAGCACTAGTTTTAAGCCAGTCGATACGTTTGTTTTTGTTGGACTTAGACAGTAGTCATTTAAATAGTGAAGTGTGCTGTGTGTGTGCATTGTGTAAAGAAAATAAAAACACTAAGTCAAGTAAGTTTAATATCTTCTGCAGGGTTTCTGTCTGAGTTTTCTTACTCAGCTGGATCGCAGCTCTCACCCTGTTGTGCAGAAACTAGTGTGTCAATACATAATGGGAGGAAATGTGAAGTGTCTAAAACAGGTAATCATTTCTGAGCTACAGATTCTTTTATCCGTTGTATCGTTTGTTTAAATTAATAGACTACAGATGTGCTTTGTGTGAAAATGGTCCTGTCCTCTCTCTCCAGCCGATCCCACAGCCAAAGGACCGTGTATGCTTGCAGATAGAGGAGTACTGGCTGAGTCAGGGGGACATGGAGCCGACTGTAGACACCAGTTACATCCTCACACCCTCCGTCAAGCTCAACCTGAAAGACCTGGCACGGGTAGTGTCTGCCGGGTAGGAAAACCCACCCCAGAAATGTCCCCTGTGACGTTCCCTAGATCAATCCCACTGCCGATACATATTACATATTAGCATTTCTCTGTTCATCTGTGGGAGGGTTTATAACTGATAGTAATCACATATACGGCTTAGGATTTGTTTTTCTGTTTTGGTACCATTTGTCCGGGACAGTTAAGACCTAGTGATCAATTGATTTCAGTGTATTTGTAGAGAGAGCTGACTTTTTGGGCACCACCCTTTTCAAATTAGATTTTATGATTTCCAGTAAACTTTTTATTTTCTGGACCTTTCTGTGCCAAAGCAGAGAAACCCCACACTTTTATATCTCTATATTGCTCAGAATGCTTTATCTATGTACAAGTAGATACACGTATATACATACTGTATGTTCATTACATATTAAGAATCATTTTTTTCCCCTCTGTGTGTTGTTTTGGTGCTTAGCATCCATCCGGTGCTGATTCAGGGGGAAACGTCTGTAGGAAAGACAAGTCTGATTAGATGGCTTTCAGCTGCTACAGGAAACCAGTGTGTGCGGATCAATAACCATGAGCACACAGATATCCAGGAGTACATCGGTTGCTACTCCTCTGATGAGCATGGCAAACTTGTCTTCAAAGAAGGTACATAACCTTTGGTTCACATATTTAGATGGAAATGTGCATTCCCACTCTGCTTTTTTCACCCTTTGTTCAACTATGTCAATCTGTTATGCTTGCATTACCAATCAACTGAAAGATTATTTTTATGTGAAAACGATACATGTAAATGGTACTAACTGGAGGTTATTATTGGCCACAGTGCAACATTCAGAGGGTCCTTGCTCTATCCATCTACTCACAAAGGGGACTGAAACAATTAAAGACCTTTGACCTATGCTAAAGATATTAATACTTTCTAAATTAAGTATTCTTTGCCATGTCAGATGATAAATGAGAGCCTAGTTTCTTTTAATGTATAGTTTAGTGTTCGATTAAGCTTATGTTTTTGTATGTTTTCATGTAAACAACATGTTTCTTTCCTCCTGAAGGCGTTCTGATCGATGCCATGCGGAAAGGTTATTGGATCATTCTAGATGAGTTGAACCTTGCCCCTACTGATGTCCTCGAGGCCCTAAATCGATTGCTGGATGACAACCGAGAGCTCTTCATCGCCGAGACACAGGAAGTGGTCAAAGCCCACCCCAGATTCATGCTCTTTGCCACACAGAATCCTCCTGGGCTTTATGGGGGCAGAAAGGTCTCTTCAATACATTTTTAAAAAAGACCAGTTTGTGAAGCAGCCTCTAAACTGAATTTTAATGCACTAAATTGCTGTATCTCTACCTTCTTTCGAGGTCTGACCCATGTGCCTTTTATTTTTGCGCAGGTTCTGTCCCGAGCGTTTAGGAACCGTTTTGTAGAGCTGCATTTTGATGAGCTGCCCAGTGTAGAGCTTGAGAACATTCTCCATCAGCGCTGCAGTTTGCCACCATCCTACTGCTCCAAACTCATCAAAGTCATGCAGAACCTGCAGGTATGCACCTTATTTTGTTGCATGAGTTTATAAGAATGTAGTTTGACAAGTTTATGATTGTTTTTTTTGATATGGTGGTATTTATATGATTTTTTTATATCAGTCTTTGCGTAGAGGATCCAGCGTGTTTGCTGGGAAACATGGGTACATTACCCTAAGAGACCTCTTCCGCTGGGCTGAGCGCTATAGGCTGGAAGAGCAGAATGACACCTCACGTGATTGGCTACAACATTTGGCTGATGACGGTACGATTAATGACACTTTTGAAACCTTTTGGAGTATTACAATTAAAAATGACTTAAAAAAGTGACTTATTCCTGTGATGGCAAAGCTAAATTTTCAGCAGCAATCAATCGTCTTCAGTGTCACATGATCCTTCAGATATCTATTTAAAATGCACATGTATTACCCAATTAAGGTGCTTGTTTTCTGGAAAAAATAATACTTAAGATTCACTTCAGCATTTATCTGAAGCAGAAGTGTTTGGTTACAATGTAAAAGACTCAAATCAATGAATCTGTGTACTGATCCCAAACTTTTGATGTAATATTTGTACATTTTCACGTGTAATAATCATTGTGTTCACTCTTTCAGGCTACATGCTTTTGGCCGGCCGTGTGAGGAAACCAGAGGAAGCACTAACCATCCAGAACATTTTGGAGAAACACTTTAAAAGGACTGTGAACCCAGATGCTCTTTTCTCTGAAGCTCAGGTCACCTCTCAGTTCAGTGAGTTTTTAAGCACAAACACAGTTTGACCACAGAGGCGGACCGTATTCTGACATCAGGTCGATGACTTTCAATTACTAATGTTGTTCCCGCTGCTTGTTCCATTGCATTATCACATAAACAAATACCAGCAGGACAGCACAGTTTAATGACAGTCCCTTAATAAGGCATCTTATCAACACTAACTACCAGCGTGTTCTTATGTAATGCAGTTATTGAGTGTCACTTTATCGTTTGTATCTTGTGATGTTTATTTCCATCTATGCAAATGATTTAAGACGGCGGAATAGTTTCCATGAAATGTTAAATTCTTGATAACCATAAAGATCAGTTTGATTGGCTCACTTCATAACTAATGGCCAGATCGAGTGTTTAGGCTAGCCCAGATTGGTATATTGATGGCTTGGCTTTTGGCAGGCCCTTTTGTGGACAGCATTGCGGGTGTCCCTGAAGAGTTCGGTCATGTGGTGTGGACCCAGGGCATGAGGAGACTGGCTGTGCTAGTGGGACGAGCCCTTCATTTTGGAGAGTCTGTTCTACTTGTCGGGGACACAGGGTAAGCTGTGATACAGTCCCTAGTTGAACCTCAGTGAGAGGGTTTGAAAATCTGACACATCTTGAAGTTAACTTCTCTATTCAATAGATCATTTTTTGTTTTAATTTTGTTGTAAATGTGAGGGATTGTAAATTATGAAAGCCTTAGAGCACAAAAGGTTGAGAATTACTGCTCTAATACCACCTGCCATCTAGCAATAACAAAAAGAAACACCTGTTTTAATCAAAAATATGTCAGCACAGGAAAGAAAATAAGCCTTAAATCCTTAGCTTAATTTATTGGAGCTCTGTTGGATTAAAAGTTCCTCCCCTTTACTGCAGCTGTGGTAAAACCACCATTTGCCAGCTGTTTGCTGCATTAGCTTGTCAGAAGTTCTTCTGTGTGAACTGCCACTTGCATATGGAGACGTCTGACTTTCTGGGTGGCCTCCGACCTGTCCGTCACACAGGAACCCAGCAGGTGATATACATATTTCTTAAAATTATTGAATTTATAAAACTCTTAATTACAGTTCTAAAAACCGACTGCCACCAGCTAATAGTTTATTCGTCAATACTGCTTTCTTTTTTATGAATATATTATGTTTCAGGCTGATGCAGAGGACGGCCGTCTGTTTGAATGGCATGATGGACCACTGGTGCTTGCGATGAAACAGGACGGTGTGTTTCTAATGGATGAGATCTCGCTGGCAGATGATTCTGTGCTGGAGAGACTCAACAGGTGTGATTTTACACTCTGTGTCCTCACGTTGGCAGCTGATTAACAGTGTTTAAATTTCAGTTTAAATTTCTGTCTTTTGTCCTGTACAGCGTGTTGGAGACTGAAAAGTCTTTGGTGCTGGCGGAGAAAGGCAGCGGGGATGATAAAGATGTTGAGTTGATCATTGCTGGTAGGAAGTTCCGGCTTGTCGCCACCATGAACCCTGGAGGTGATTTTGGAAAGAAAGAGGTCAGTGCATGGAAAATAATTATGGCTGAGGAGCATTATGTTGTGGTTATTATGTTAGGTTGTGTTTGCATGGATTAAGCAATCGGTGACCCTGATGTGTTTGCATTACAGTTGTCTCCAGCACTCAGGAACAGGTTCACAGAGATTTGGTGCCCCCAGAGCAACGGCCATAATGATTTAATGCAGATCATCCAACACAATCTGAGGCCTGGACTTTCTCTGGACCAGCATGACCACCAAGGTAAGTCACTTTGCACTAAGCAATCAATTATAAAAAGCCTGATTTCACAGCCTTTGAAGTAGCTTTGTATAATTGCTACTTATCTACATAGATGTTTGTGATCTCTGGCAATCAATCTCCTATACTGTCTCCTAAACTCATCTTTGCTCTTCCTCTTTTCCAATCTCAGGTAAAGACATAGCAGAGGTCATGCTGGATTTCATCGACTGGCTGACCAATCAGGAGTTCGGCCGACGGTGTATTCTAAGCGTGCGAGACATTCTGTCTTGGGTGAACTTCATGAACACTGTATGTGAGCGGGACGAGGACGGCTTCATGACCATGGGCGAGCTGGAGGAGGAGGAGCCAGAATGGGACCTGAGATTGGACACTGTAACAGCCTTTATTCATGCTGCATGCCTTGTGTATGTGGACGGAATCGGCTCAGGTGGGAGACTCAGGCGACTTGTGCTCAGAGTGCAAACAGCATATTTTGAAATGGGAAACTTTTGTAACATTAAAAATGTCCTAACTGTATATATATATATATATATATATAAATCCTTGATGGGTTTTTTTCTTCATGGTACCAGGAACCACAGTGTCAGCAGCAGAGAATGCCCTGGTGGCACGAAAATTGAGTATGGAATACCTGTCGAAGAGACTAAGAAGAATCACAGAGCTAGATGAGGAGATGCAAGATGCGCTCAGAGTCTACGACACAAGTGTCCCCCGAGAGCCCCAGTGGGGTGAAGACTTTTTTGGCATTGACCCCTTTTACATCGCTGCAGGTAAGAAATCTACCAACAAAATAATTTTGAAAATAATTTCTCTGATAAGACTCAGGTTCTGTTTGCTACATAAAGTCTGATCCACCCACAGGTCCTGAGACTGAGGGAAGGAGTCTGTCGGATTACGCTTTGAGCGCAGGCACCACTGCAGTGAATGCTCAGAGGATATTACGTGCACTGAAGCTTCAGAGACCCATACTTCTCGAGGGCTCACCTGGAGTGGGCAAAACCAGCCTGGTCGCTGCCCTTGCCAAGGCCTCTGGGAACCATCTTGTCAGGATCAACCTGTCTGAACAAACTGTATGTTAGTTTTGCTGTAGCATTGCTTCGTAGAACACAATCTAAATTATATTTGATAACTCTACCAATGCGTTTTGTCCTCTCTGCACAGGATGTTACGGATCTGTTTGGGACAGACCTGCCAGTGGAGGGTGGGAAAGGAGGAGAGTTTGCGTGGCGTGATGGTCCTCTTCTTGCTGGGTTGAAGGCTGGACATTGGATCGTCCTAGATGAGGTAGAGAGGAATGGAAATGTGTTTCAGTCTTTCTTTTTATACAGAACTGACAACTCTAAAATATCTTTCTTTATGTTAGTTGAATAGCTTTACTGTTGTTTTTCTTCCTCTTACCTCTACAGCTGAATCTGGCTTCTCAGTCAGTGCTGGAAGGTCTGAACGCTTGCTTTGACCATCGTGCTGAGATCTACATCCCTGAGCTGGGCATGCGCTTCCACGTTCAGCAGGAGAAGACCAAGATTTTTGGCTGCCAAAACCCTTTCACACAGGGAGGAGGTCGCAAAGGCCTTCCCAGATCCTTCCTTAACAGATTCACGCAGGTAAGATTGAATAGTTTTCGAATTTCTGTTTGTTTTCTCTACATACAATTTTAATCAGATTACGGATCTGTGTTCTGTATGTTTCTCATTCAGGTTTATGTGGATGCGCTAACAACTGAAGACATGCAGTTCATTGGTGACTCCATCTTTCCTAACATTGACAATGTGATCATTTCCAAAATGGTGCAGTTTAGTAACCGGGTAAGCAGACTTCACTGGTTTTATTCTGTTGCTCTTTTATTTGACATTTGGAGATCTTGACTCCATGTATCTTGATTTTCCTAAGCTCGTCCAAGAAGTGACGGTTGAAAGAAAATGGGGGCAGAGAGGAGGACCATGGGAGTTTAATCTCCGTGACCTGTTCCGTTGGTGCCAGCTGATGCAGACTGACCAATCACCAGGCTTCTTTAACCCTGGCCAGCATGTAGGACTTGTGTATGCAGACCGCATGAGGACCGAGGCAGACAAGGCGAAGGTAGCAATGCTATTTTAAATGCCATTTATCACTCTTGACCTGGAGATTTCAAGACACGGATGTTGACCACATGTTCCATCCTCAGGTGTTGGCAGTGTTTAGGAAGGTGTTTGGAGAAGACTTTGAACCTTACATGGGCTCCAGACAGTTCCATATAACTCCTTTGAACCTGCAGGTTGGTCAGAGGATGTTATTATAACTTAACTTTAGTTTTTATTGTTTTTTAATCTTATATCTTTTTAATTTTTTAATACATACAGAATATATTTGCGTATTTACACATGTTTATATTTTTATATAATTTATATATTTTACATATATTATGTACACAAAAAACTATTAGTCATTCCTCAGCACTAAATATAATATAATGATATTATAGTATATTTGAATGGTTTTAATCATTGGTGTTTTGAAATAACATTTGTTTTCTCTGTTTCACTCACATACAGTTGGGTTACTCAGTCCTGCAGCGTAGTGGAGGGGCACCCATTTCTCTGGATCCTCCTTTGTCAATTACCCATCATTCTTTGCACCCTCTGGAAGCCCTGATGAAGTGTGTGGAGATGGGATGGATGGTCATACTGGTGGGTCCCACTGCAAGTGGAAAGAGCAGTCTAGTGCATCTCCTTGCACTATTAACAGGACACAGACTGAGGGTCATGGCCATGAACAGTGCCATGGACACAACGGAGCTGTTGGGTGGCTTTGAGCAGGTCAGTTGGAAATGAGAGGCAAGTTGAATATTTCGGTGGGGTTATTAACCTTGTGATTTTTATTTTATTTATTAATTCATTTTTTTAGGTGGATATCATAAGGCCATGGCAGCAGGTCTTGGAGAGCATGGACTACGTGGTTGCCATGGTGACCAGACGAGGCCTGATGTCATTGGACGGGGCGGTGCAGGACACTGAGTTTCTGTTAAGCACGTGGAGCACTTTCCGCCGCTGGCTGAGAGAGGAGGGTCTGGATACCACAGAGGGCATGGTCACATTTGAGGCTTTAAACAAACTGGAAGTCATTATTGTTCTGCTGCACAAACTCAACACTAAACTTAAAGTCTTAACAGGTAAGACACTTCACTACATCAGGCAGTATATGTTGGTATTCTGAGACATTTGGATTAGAGTTGAAATTTACTTTGAATATATTTTATTTTCAGTATTAACTAATACATTTAGAAAGTAAATATTAAATGTTTAATTGTTACTAGAAATTAGAAATGGACAATTATTTATGACAATATAAAATAAATGTAATCGATTTAAAAGAGTGTCATAACTGTCTACTGCAGACATGTCAAAGCTGCAGATGGACTTCACTCTGCTGAAGGAGCGGTTGGCCCAGATGCAGGACGGCTGGACTCATGGTGGCTTTGAGTGGCTGGACGGGACATTAGTACAGGCGCTGCAGGCTGGAGACTGGTTGCTCATGGACAATGTCAACTTCTGCAGGTCAGATGGTTGTAAACAAGTTGTTGTTTTTTTATGCTTAAGATGCTTTTTGGGGACTCTTAGTAGATTTGTAGAGATGCACAACAATGACTTGTGGTCAAGTCTGTGTTTTTTAATCTTTTAACACTTATCAACACTCATTACTGAAAAATAAAACATGGGTGACGTATTGGTTTAGTGTTTAATTACTTAATAATTTAGTTTAGAGTGATACATCTAGCTCAGTGTAAATAATGTATTCCAGGTAGACATGTAATAAAACAGCTGTACTATTAATTCACAGCCCTTCAGTGTTGGATCGACTGAACGCCCTTCTGGAGCCTGGCGGGTCTTTAACCATTAACGAACGAGGGATCATTGATGGAACCACACCAACCATTACCCCCCACCCTAACTTCAGGTACACTCGTATCCTAAAGCAACATCATATCCTGCTGAACGGTTTCAAATCTAATGTGAAAACACAGTTCTGTGAAAGTCACTGCATTTGTTCAATTTCAGATTGTTCCTTACCATGGATCCCACACATGGCGAAATCTCTCGTGCCATGAGAAACCGCGGTGTTGAGATCTACATCCCTGGCGAGCACGAGGGAGTGTGCTGGGACACCCTGGATCTAAAGATGGTGTTACAAACCCTGGGTGTGACGGGGGACTGTGTGTGTGATCTGCTGATCTCCATTCATTCGGAAATTAAGAACACGATATGGGGTGAGTCTGTGAATAGATCGATAGATCTTGTTGTTAGTTTTTCATTGTTTTTACGTGCCGTTGATGTTATTGTTTCATTTACATTAGGGGTTAAAGCAGTGTTATTTTGTTACACATTGAGATACTGGTATAGTTAGTTTTTATTTTAAAATTTTTTAAATGTTCAAAGTTTTTATTAGTAATTTTTTGTGTCTGTATTTTATTTTTATTTGCATTTTATTTTTAATTTTAGCATACGTTAAGCAAAATGAAAATTATGTTTTTTAGTGCTTTATTTTAGTGAACAATTTATTTCAAAGAAGGAAATATTTGTAAATTTGCTATAGATTTTTAGATATGATTTAATGGATATGCTCTCTTTAATGTCTTCCAGACTCACCTGCATCATCCATGTCGTCTCTGCTCCATTCTGCATCCCTGTTGTCTGGTCAGCTCCGGAGAGGAGTCGATCTGCCTAGTGCCCTTTTACAGGCCTGTGGAGAGGCCTATGCTTTCTGTCAACGCACTACTGCTAACCAGCAGGTACATGGATGTTTATCCATAAACCACAACTACACAAAATATATGATGCCTTAACCACTTAAGATCTGCAGCATATTTTATATATTTTAGAGGATTTGGCATATCTGAATTTAAAAGGATGCCTTTCTCACATACATTGGAGTAAATCCATAAAAATGGTCTCATTTTACAGAAAACACTCTGAATTTTAACACAGTAGTGTATTATATTGTATAAATTCACAATTGTATGATAAACACATAAAAAAGTCCTGAAAGCTGAGGTTCTAAGTATTTAAACAATACCATATATATGTATGTTTGTGATGCACAACTTATAGATTTTTAAAAATGATTATGATGATGCAATTTTGTACGCAGAGCGTAAGTGGTTAAGGTTATAACACATCAAACTTGACTCTCTCTTCCTGTCTCAGCTGGCTCAGGAAGTCATTGAGAGGCAGTTGGCGGTGCTGGACTCTGAGGACTGGGGCAGTGGGCTGCTGTGTGCGGGTGTGTGGCCGGACCGCATCCCCTCAGCCCTGCTGTGCACTGAGGACTCCTGTTTCTCCAGTGTCCAGAGAGACGGACAGGTCCTCCTGTACTGCCTCAACACTCTCAGTCTTTACGGAAAAAGGTCAGAACTACACTATGCATACAAATCATTTTGTATTTCATTATAAAATGTCAAGACAATAGTTGTTAATGAGATTCTAATATTTACTGTGCTCATGAAAGTTATTCACATTTAAAAAAAAATTTTTTTTTAGTTTCACAATTTTTTATGTGTTTCATAATTAAAGTGCATTTAATATTATTTATTTATTTATTTATTTATCTTTAACACCAGGTTTAGCTATTAGGTTATTTTTTTAGGTTTCTTTTTATCCTACTTGCTTGTTTATTTTTTATAAATCAGTATTTTTCTTTGTTATTATTATTATTATATGTTTTAGAAATACATAGACAGATAAAAGTAAAAGTGCAGTTATAAGTTAATCCATTACAATAAATTCATTTGAATAAAAAAAAAAATAATAATAAATTAAATATTACTGATTCAGGAATCGTCCACTGAGCCTGGTTGACCTGCAGAGGGCGATGCAGAGCGGTGCTGTGCTGGACGGGTTGCAGTTTTCTGGAGGTGGAAGACTGGACAGTGGAGCTAAGAATGCTCTTTTCCTCCTTCCGACAGCAGTTAAAATACTGACAGAAAAATCTTCCCACAGTGACTGGGTCCTCAGGACCAACTGGCTCTCCCACCTTACCAAAACATACAAACATGCAGGTATGCGGCGTAGGGAAAAAAAAAAAAAGTTTGTGTTGTCCCAAGATCATATTTTTGAGACCTGACCTCTTGTGCTTGCAGATGCAGCTCTGATGCAGTTGGAGGCAGGATGCACAGCGCTGAAGGCTGTATTCGGCAGCAAACTCATCGGGAAAGGCAAATGTCTGGCAGAGCTCTTGCAACCACACAGCACAGGTACATAAAAAATGTTTTCTTTCGGAGAAAATGTCTTCCATGATAAATGTCTCTTCCTCTTAAACATCCTTTCTGCTGTGTAAATAAGGGAAGACAATAATATATGATATATGAACTGACCAAACAATTCTATATAAGTTCTGAAATATCATTTTCTCCTAAAAACTATGTTTCATTTTGAAGTTAAATGCATTGGGAATACATTCTTCATTGCCTTTATTTTTTATTTATGTGGAATACTCAGAATCATAGTTACAAACAGCAAAAATCATAGACAGTGGCTGACTTGTGGAGTTACTAAATTTAGTTTCTTCACCAGATGACTACAGGATCCTGGTAGACATGCGCTGGAACAAGCAGTATTTGGACATTTTGGCCAACACCTGCAACTTTGAGGATGAGGAGAGATACATGGAATTCATGGAAGCGCTGAACGCTGTTGCCAACAGGTAAGTCCTTAACATTTTTACTACCAAAATATTCAGTTTAAATGGAATACGTCTATAAAGGAATGTCTTATGTTCTGAAAGAATCACATTGCTGATGGACCGAGAGGAGAGAGCAGCTATTAACAGCAGTGCTGGAAACAGCTCGCCTCATAACAGCGCACTTAGGCTGGCCACTGCCTTCTCAAAGGGTACACACTCTCACTTCAACAGCTTTGTTAAAAATACACTTTTGATGTTAGAAGCCAATTTGAAATATATTTATCATTGTTCACATTGGGTTTTTTAGGGACGGTGGACATAGGCCATCTGCCTCATCCAGTGCTGGTCCACCTGCGCTCATTCTTTGACCTCTGGGATTCATTCGTACTGCAAGCGGTGCAGTCGGGCCAGCCCTACATCTCTGACCACCTCATGTTTGAGGTGAACTTTATTTTTACAGAACATATTAATTCAAGCCGTGCTGCTGTGTTCTGCGGTTTAGGTTTAAGCTGATGTGTTTGTGTGTCCAGATCCTGCAGCTGCTGCAGTGGAGGGATCGTTTCTGGCATGTGTGTAACACTCTGTCCGCGGATACTCGGACTGTGTGTGTGCTGTCCCTGCACTGGCAGTGGGTGCATAAAAACCTCATTTTGCGGCTGCCTCAGCTTTTAATGGGGGATAGTGACTATGAGTAAGTGATGGCTTTATTATGTGACAAAAAGTCAAGAATGTAATGTTCTCTGTAGTGTTTGTTCATATGTATGTTGTGTACGTTTATTTTAGAGGGCAACAGGAGCTACACACGATCTCCACGGCCATACAGAACACACTTTCTAGCTCTGTGGCTGTGGCTTCTGCTCTGAAGGGCATTCAGAAGACATTAGGAAAACCACTGCCATATAAGGTAAGACCGTATATATGGAACATAAAGAAATTGTAACATGGCAGTTAAATTAAATAAACTAAGATATTCTAACAAAGGCTCCTAATGTCCTTCTTTCTGTGCAGCTGGAGGCAGTGGCTGAATGTGCAGCCCGCCTGCGAGTGATGTGCAGGGCTTTGGATGTTAGGGACCTGCGACTCGATAACAGCCTGGCATCACTGTGGAAACAAGAGGTGTCTCGTCTCCGTGGTGTGGCCATGGGAATCGACTCCAAAGAAGCTCTGCTGGAAGCTTGGGGTTTGGTGCTTCAGGCCAACCTTCTTCTGGAGCCTCAGAACTCCGGTAAACTAATTGTGGGCATTAAGTGGTGTAGTGCTACAACCAGCCGAACCATGACAGCTTAGTTTAATGACACAGAGTATTCTTATCGTTCTGTCCAGGGGTTCTGGAGAGGCTTGTGAGCTGTGTGGATCGGCAGCAGGGTCACATGGCTTCCTGTGGCCTGTTGGACTCTCTTTCAGAAGATAATGAGGAAGAAGTTGGAGACAGTGCTGCACCGGGTCGGGAGGTGTTACTGCAGCTGGCACGCAGGGCTCAACTGTGGCCCGCACTGGAGGAGTTGGCAATCCTTAACCAAATGAAAGTCACCACAGACT
Source organism: Enteromius anoplus (assembly GCA_032359395.1). Lineage (NCBI taxonomy): Eukaryota > Metazoa > Chordata > Actinopteri > Cypriniformes > Cyprinidae > Enteromius > Enteromius anoplus. The sequence goes on along the minus strand of JAUMHG010000067.1, from coordinate 9,622,403 downwards.
TGCTGTACCTATCGGTCACACCAAGGTATGAATGCGTTTCTCTAACCAAATTATTAAGTAATATAAATCAATTCGTTGGGCAGGTTAATGACGTTGTTAGTATTGTTGTATTTTATTTTTAGTAATGTAATTGTTTCAATTTCAGTAAACAATACCATTGGATATTAGCACTTGATTTTGCAGGATCTTGTTAATAAGACTTTATTATTCTTTGTTCTGTGTAATGTTTTATAATGTTGTTTTGCATATTTTGGTTGACAGGAGCAGTAAGAAGGCAGAAGATGATCTGCGCAGGTCCTTCTCTAACCATCTGCGCTTTTGTATGCAGTCTACCCCCATGAATATCCGCCAGCTGCAGCCTGTCTGGTTCCTGCTCGGCACTGAGCGGGTCTGTCTAAACATCTTCATAATCATTCTGGTGTTTTTCTGAATGGCTGCATTGATGAATGTTGAATTTACCATAACAACAATACGATGATTAAGCTTCATCTTTACATTTATCATGCATACAAATTACCTTTTGTCATTTATATATATAAATATATATACATAATATATAAAGCATTCAATCTTCCTTAATTTTATAAGCTTTCTTGTAATTCCCCTCACAGCCAGTGGAGGAGCTGCCACTGGTGTGGTGTGAGTTGCTGTCCGAGACACTCGCAGCATTATGGAGCGGTAGCGTGACCTCTGACCCTGAACGCTGGCTGAAGTGGAATCCGCTGAACCCAGAGGAGCACATGAACTCCAGGTCACTGTTGGGACCGTCTGATACGGTGTGTTTTTGTTGAGGAAGAACTACAAAAAACATTTTTTTTTTTAATTATTTGCATTTAACATGTAGAAATAATTAGTATCTTAAATAACATTGATGTGATGTTTATTGATGTGAAGGGTCCTGGCATACTGAGTCGTGCAGTGTGGTCCCGGTGCATGCTGGGAGTTCTGAGCAGTACTGATGCTGGGGGACGATGGGATCCATCGGGATCACACTTTCTATCATCATCACGTTTGACCCTTGGCGAGTGGAGAGAGAGAACCGGGCAGCTACAAGACCTGAGTGCTGTGATCTGGGATAATATGGCTATGCCTGAGCTTGCTGACTTTAGGTAGAGACACATATCATATTTCGTAAAGGAACACGTCATGTTATATTTTAAATATTTTATAAAAGTATGGA
>JAUMHG010000067.1:9610486-9621186 GCA_032359395.1 Enteromius anoplus | reverse complement strand
AAATTACAAATGTTTTGAATTTTGGGTAAATTTGTAATATTTTTATGAATTTTTTTATTGTCATTTCTATTGTGCAGTGATTAATTTTTAATTGTCTGTTTTTTGTCTCATTCCCTCTCTCATTCTCTGTAGATTAACTGACTGTAGGTTGCAAGGACTTGTGTTGCGTAGACAGCTGCAGTCTCTCTCTGAGCTGTTGTCTCCAGGTTTACAGGAAAGCTATGCCGAATCCTGTGACAGTCTAACTGAAGGCCAGGACCCCATTTCTGCAGCCCACGAGATTCAGATCGCCCTCAGAGAAGGCCTGCCAGAAAACCTGCTCCCAGAGGGCTTTCTAGATACCTTAGTGACATGCTTGACACAGTTTGCACACAACCGGTCACAAGATTCGGTCCAACTTGCCCGGTCTGGAGTTTTCTGGGTGAATATGGGTCTGCTGCAAATCCAAGTTTGGGCTCCACAAACAATTTTTGACCCTGCAGTAAAAAGGGCGTATAAACTCCGCTATGCACAAGAGGAGGTGAGACAAGCTTGCAAGTGGTTACTTCTGTGAGATTTTTAGAGCTCTATCGCAGCCTTTGAAACTACGTGCAAATCACCTCAAGATGACTTTCCTTGTGTCTCTCAGCTTGCTTTGCTACAGGAAGAGTGGAGAGGGCGGAGCCTGTCCTCACAGCTGCTCACAGGGGCGGAGCTAGAGGAGAGCAGCACAACTGACAACTTCCAGCATCCTCGCATCAGGTAATGAATACGATTTAATATCAACCGATATTAAATTTTGTGCTGGGCAATGATTAATCGCATCCAGAATAAATAAATGTATGCACTCTGTACATTAATGTATAAAGACACACACACAATATATATTTTGAAATCTATTTATGTGTATATATTTATATTCATATAATTTATAGTATATATAAATTAGTGCCGACAAATTAATAATTAATTGTGATTAATCATATCCAAAATAAAAGTTTTTGTTTACGTAATATACATCTCTGTGTGTGTGTGTGTGTGTACACGTATACATTTCAGAAAATTTTGTTTGTATATTATTTATATATTAATATAAATTATATGAATTTAAATAAAATTTAAATTGATGTAAATATTTTCAAAATGTATACTGTATGTGTGTATTTATACTTAATTAATACACAAATTATGTACACACATTATGTAAACTTATTTTCCATGCGATTAAATCACTAATATAAATGTATTTCATATATAAACATAACGTTTTTCTGAAGTATATTAAATATATAGATACATATGTGTATTCATATATACATAATAAATGTACACAGTACACACACACACACACATATTATGTACATAAAATGGATGTTGAACTGTGTTATGTTGCTTGTGTGTGTTTGTAGGTACTTGTGGATCCGTATGCAGCAGGTGAAGGAGCAGATTTGTGAACTGAGTCGTAAACAAGCCTGCCGCCCCCCTGACCCTCAGTATGGTCGCCTGTATCAGGAACTTCAGCATTACCTGTGTAGCATCGGCCAACCAGCAGCAGTGGGCGACCTGCTCTCCCACCTCCTGAAAGCCTTACAGGCCCCAAAATCAAGACTGGGAATTCAGGGTTTGTTGAAGGAGGAGGCTGTCTGGCAGGCTTCACAGCACCGCTTTGCCCAGCGGCTCGCTGAGGAGTACCCTCTCTATCCTGACGTGGTTGTACCCCTACGGGCAGCAATTTTGCAAGTGCAGCATGGCATGCGACTCCTGGCGTCTCAGGTGGCCTCTTCGGTGACTGCCCAACCGGGTCTGTCACGTCTTGTTTCCACTATGCTAGCTTTTCCAAGTCCAGCGGCGTCCTCTGATCTGGCCTGTGCAGATTACCTGTGTTCAAGGGAGTGCTTGCACATGCTTAAGAGCCTGGGAAAGCAGCTGCCAGCAACAGAGGTCAGCCGTGTGATCCCAGATCATGCAGTTTTGTTGTTGAATTCGCTGCTGTACATACGGAGTCACATACTGAGTGCTGGGCATCTTAATGCAGAGACGCAAAAACTCTTCAGACATGTTTGCCAGGTGAGATACAGAGTGCAAATATCCCAAATAATATTTTCAATGAGATTTTAGATCTTATATTTTTAATGTGATGTTCTCTAACTTTTTCTAATAAATACAATTTCAATAATTAAATGAATAAATTATAAAAAATGGATTCTAAAAAATAAATAAATGCAAAATAGGGATGTACAGAGGGTTAATTTTATATTATTTATGTACTATTTTTGTAATATCTTTTATTTTTATGTTTTCAGTTTTTCAGGTTTTTCTTTTTTTTCTGTATAGCTTTACTTTATATTTATTTTATAATTATTTATTTTTTTATTACTTCAGCTGTTCAGCTATTACTCAGTGAGTTGCTATTCATAATTTCTTCAATTTAACTTTTTTAGGTCATCCAAGTTTATTTATGATCTCTGTATATCTCATGACATTTTTTCTAGTTTTCTGTTTGAGAAGAAAAATATTACTTAAAAAATAATGTTTTTATAATTATTAGTTTTGTAGATAAATTTTGGTCTTGTAACAGACTGTGATAATTTTTTTTTCAGGCTATAGTAAATGAATGGGATGAGCAGGAGAGGAGAGCAAGAGAAAAAGAGCAGATGGAAGCCAGTCTGTACCGCAGTCGCTCTCGTCTACATGGGACAGGCCTTACAGAGGACCAGCAGGAAGAGAGAGAGTTCAGACGCTCTTTCCCCTCTTACCACAAGGTAAACATGGATTAAAAGGGTCGCATGCACGTTTTACATAGAATTCATCTTGTTTACACATATTTGCATGTTTTTCCGCAGGATTTTGCTGATATCACTTCAGAACCTAGTCTTGATCAGCCAATAATCATAGAGGATGATGAAGATGCAGATATGGAGGAGTCATCTAGTGAGACCGGCAGCTTCCTCTTGGTCAGCAGCATGAACACAGTGGTTCAGGTCCATCAGAGACTCTGTTTGTCTTATGCTCAGTCACTGTGGTACCAACCCAATCCGTCAACCAATCACAGCAAAGATCACATCAGTGCCCTGGTCTCGTCATATCAAATCACAGCTCCACTAATAGCCCGCTTCTACCATCTAATGGGTATGAAGGCATGAATTTTATACAAATCAGGAAACCTCAGCCCAAATCACTATCTGATCTTTCCCTCTTTTTTCCCTTTCTCTGTCAGACTGTGAAGTGGACCCTAAGTTGATGGGCTCTCAGCTGCTCCTCAGCACTCTGCTCCAGAACACTGTGAGTGGTTCTGGAGGTCCAGCTGGACTGGTTCTGCAGAGTGATGGGCCGTATGACTTCTACAGAGACCCCAATATGAGTCAGGCTCGGATCTGCCTGCCAGCATTAGAACAGCTGAGTAAGGCTGTAAGACAGCGCCTGAGCGACTGGCCTGACCACCCGGCACTGGTTCAGGTGAGAAAGGCTTTAACTGCAGATGTCACTGTAATTTGGCAAGTAGGGTAAAAACCCCTCAGTTGAATTAACATTTGAGAACTTCTTTGTAACACAATTTGCACTGAAGTGTGTTTGGCTATAATATTTCTCAAACGCCCTCTTTTGAATCATGTGTTGTAGATCGCCATGGTAATAGAGAGGGTATTGGCATTCAGTCTTTCCAGCCCTCTAGCAAAGTTCCTAAATGGTCTGGAGATCCTGCTCAGCAAAGCCCAGGTAGGAGAATCTGCTCATACGCCAGTCAGTAGTAAACTGACCATTTGTGCACAGCTTAGATCATCAGTTTCAGATATCAGTTTGCGAGCGGTTCTTCTTATTTTTCCTCAAAGGACTGGGAAAACAATGCTAGCCGGGCAGTGTCTCTTAGAAATGAGCTGGAAGCTATCACACAACTCATCATTCAGTGGAGAAAACTTGAGCTGAAGTAAGTAATGTAACCGGCATAAACTGAAGCTTGTTAAATTGCCTTAATCAGCTGTAAAGTGGTCTAATTGCTTTGTAACTACTGTATCTCTGCAGCTGCTGGTCGAGCAGCCTAGATAATGCCCAGAAACGCCATGCTGAGAATTCAACCAAGCACTGGCTGTCCATTTACCAACTCGTAGAGAGATACCTGCAGGAGCAGAGGACCGACTCCAGACATGGTGAAAGAAGTGTACTATAAAATATTAATCACATTTTATCTGTATCTGCATTGAATGAAACTTTTCTTGTCCAATAGATGATAGTGTGGAGACCCTATCCCTCTCGTCAGTCTCATCCACCCTGCAGGCCTTCATTGAAGGCTCCACTTTAGGAGAGTTTTCTGTTCGCTTGTCCATGCTGCTTGGTTTTCACTGCCACGTCCTGCTGGCTCCCAAACAGGAAGGATGTGGTAAGAGAAATCTGGAACGATACACATACGATGTATATAGAGTACAGTTTGTTTTATTTTGACTTCTGTGGTACTTTGTGTATTAGTGCTGCTGCTGACACAATAATCACTGTGCAGTGCTACGTTTCCTAAAAGCATTGTAAGCCTAAATTGATCAAATCTCCATTAGTTTCAATGGGTCTATAATGTACTTAAGCTTACAATGCTTTTGAATGATGCAGCCCAGGCCAAATTAAATGAATGATTTCTTCCTTTTTATCCTCAGACTCACTCTGCAGTTTGCTGTGGAATCTCTATAAATATTACACCCAGTTCTCAGGGAGCATCCAGGCCAAGATCTCCCAGCTGAGGTCTCCTATAGAGAAAGAGCTTAAAGTAGGTTGAACCAAAGGAAGCAAGACTACTGTCAGATGCAATGTTGTCTCCTTTTATTGAGCTTATGTAATGTTTATTTTGATGCCTATAGGACTTTGTCAAAATCTCCAAGTGGAATGATGTCAGTTTCTGGTCCATCAAGCAATCCGTGGAGAAGACACACAGGTGAAGCTGATTGACTGAAACTTACATTACCATTCAGTTTGGGCTCATACATTTTTAAATGTACTAAAATAGGAAGCCGGGAATAAAACTGTGTAATAATGCTTTCTTTACATTTGATCAATTGCTAAATTGCTCAAACAGTGGGCATCAAACTGGCTGTAAGGGTTTAAAAATAAAGTCATGGCATTGTGTCTGTGCTCAGGACCCTCTTTAAGTTTGTGAAGAAGTTTGAGGCGGCGCTGAAGGAGCCGTGTGCACCATGTCTAGTGGAGCAGGGCAGTAGCAGCAGCATGGATGATGTGGATTCACAGCCTGAGGATACTCCTCTGCACAGGGTTCATCGAGCACTGAGAGCTGCCCTGCCTGGAAAGGACAGAGATCTGCAGGTAACATAACCTCAAGCTGAAATTTCAGCCCATTCCAAACAACTTGGCATCTTGAATCTAGAGCATTTATCATTATTAAATAACTCTATTATCCTTATTATGACGCTTATGGTGTTTCTTTTTGTATATCATACACTTTTCGTGCACAGGCTGATGGTCCAGAGGAACTCTCATCTGATCAAGAGCCCTCGTCTCTCCAAGCCCGTCTGCCTGCCCTCACGAGGAAGATGAAAAAGTTGTGTGTTCAACTTGTGAAGAAGACCACTCTGCCTGAGCTCTCAGAAGACCTGGATCAGTTCACAGGTAACACTGTTTGCCTTCATTTATTGACAGAAGTTTATTTTGTGTTGTTTTTGTTGTTATTAAAAGAGATTTTTTTTATGCTGTCATATGTGACCCTGGGCTACAAAACCAGTCAAGTAGCATAGGTATATTTGATATTGATATACTAAAAAAATATTGTATTGGTCAAAATTATTTACCTTATGTGCCAAAAATCATTAGAATATTAAGTAAAGATTATTTTCCATGATGTACATTTTCTACTGTACATTTATCAAAACCGAATTTTTGATGAGTAATATTAATTGCTAAGAACTTAATTTGGACAACGATTTTTTTTTTTTGCACCCTCAGATTCCAGCTTTTTTAATAGTTGCATCTCAACCAGATATTGTCCTAACAAAACATACATCGATGGAAAGTGAATAATATTTGCTGTCCTCAGGCTGGCTTGCACAGGATGTTATGTTTGATATAGGGTGTGTGAAATCGCTCATGAATGAAAACGCTTAACCTTTTCTCCAATTTGTTTTTGTTCCAGCCGAGATAATTACCAACGTTCAGGCCCTGCAGACCCTGACAGTGGACCGCAGCATGGAGCAAGAGAAGCAAAAGGCAGAGGCGAAACACATCCTTCTGCAGAAACAGAGAGCACTAGCTGATCTCTTCAAGATGCTTGCACAGATCGGTCAGTCTGAGTCATTTCATGTGGTTGTAGAAAATTCATTTGTAAATAAAGGTTCTTTTATTTTATATGTTGGAAGTGTATGCAGACGGCAGATTGATTGTGTTTTGCTTCCGTCCAGGTCTGTCCTACCGCAAGGGTCTGAATTGGGGCCATACAGCGAACCCAGATGAGACGCTGTGTCTGCAGCCTTTGGAGATGAAGATAGCCCTGTCTGCAGTCAAGACACAGGACAACACAGCACACGCGTATGTAACCAGCATCTACAGACTAGTCCCTGTCATAGAGTCAAGAGTCAGATTTTGACAGTAATAATGTTCACAGGTTATTTGCGGAGATGAAGGATGCATGGGAAGGCTGTGAGAAGTACTTCTATCGATCCTGGGCCAGACGCAATGCCTTGCTGACGGCATTACAAAGCGCTGTTAAAGTAAGGGCTTCAAACATATATAATGAGCAAAATGAAATCTTCTTTAGATTTAAAGTTTTATTGTGATCTTCTGAGTGCTCTAATTAGGGATTATTTTTTGTCCTTCTAGGAGCTTGGGCTGGGAAATATACAACGATGCAAAGGTTTCTCTTCACACCTGTTTAAACTGTTGTTAAGCCAAAGAGGAAGACTAGCCCGACTCACAGAGCACTGGGTCCAACTCGGGTACTGTCCTTTCAAGATTCATTAGATAGACTACCATTCTGCTGTTTTCAGCATTGATAATTAAGAAATGTTTCTTAAGCACCAAAGCAGCATATTAGAATGATTTCTTATATTTTTAATGAGAATAAGACACCTTTATGAACAGAAAAAAACCTACTGACTTTTTTATTCTTTTCCGTTTAAAAAACAGGAAGTTGGTTGACTGTATCCAGAGCATCAAGTCCGACACGCATTGCTCTGAAGATGATATCAGCAGCCTCCCTCCTCAGAAGCCTCTCCAGCACTGGATAGGCAGGGCTCAGTCTTCAGTGCTGCACTGCTCTGTTGTTCTCCAGCAGCTCTCTTGGATCCTCCAGTGCTGTCCTGAAGGCTCTTCTGCAGCCCCTGCTGAGGCCAGGGAGGGAGAGGTCATGCAGGGTCAAGCCACACTGAGCCACCCGTCTCCCTTGCCCCCACACATCCAGCCACAGGCGTGTTTGCTGCGGAGAGGGGAGCAGGCTTGGAAGGAGGTTCAGCAGAAGGTGGAGAACCTAATGAAGGACGTGAAAGACCTGAAAGAGAAGCTGACTGGATTGGCGCAGGAATCCACAGAGAGAGTGGTCTGTAGCTGGTAAGTTTGAAAAAACACATACCATTTGAATTAATTAAACTGTTTAGGAAGTGTGAAAATGATGTGAATTATTTTATATGTCTCATTTATTTTATTATATTATATGTCTGGGGAAAGTCATAATTAAACAGTAAAATTAAACACAATATTTCTATAGTGAATTTAATAATTAATTAATTAATTTTTATTTGGTTTTTAGACCTAGAAAAATATTGGAAATATTTCTGTAGTAACTTTTGATTTACTTTATTTTAAATTTAATATTTAATATTTTTTTTTATTTATTGTTAGGGAAATTTTCTGTAGTGATTAAAAAAAAAAAAAAAATTTATTTTAATCATTAGCAAAAATTGGTTTTGTCTAGAAAAAGGCTTAATTGAAAATGTTGGCGAATTTGTGAAAGTGATTTTTTTTATTATTATTATTATTATTTGTTCAGTTTTTTTGTTTTTCTTCACCCTAAAATTGTTTTTTAAAATTTGGGAAATTCTGTAGTGATTTATTTTTATTTTTTATTTTAATCATAAGTAAAAATTGGTTTTGTCTAGAAAAAGGCTTAATTGAAAATGTTGGCGAATTTGTGAAAGTGATTTTATTTATTTATTTATTATTATTATTATTAATGATAAACCCTAAAATTGTTTTCAAAAATTTGGGAAATTTTCTGTAGGGAATTTTATTTTATTTTATTATACTTTACTTGAAGTCTTTAGTAGCAGTGTCATGGAAATTTTTATATTCAGTCTCAACTTTACGCTTTCACCCTCGATATTTAAATTATACATAATATTTATCTCCTTTCCCCTTCTTTTAGGGATCACTTCACACTTTGCTGTTCCTCTCTGGACCGGCTAGGCATCGTGGTGGGTCAGATGCCAGCTCTAGAACAACTCTTTATTCCTGATGGTGTTCCGGTCCTCCATTCCCAGCCTGCCCTCATCTGCGGTCTCCAGGCCGTAAGGACGGAGGTGGAGACCTGTCTCACAGAGTTCACCACCTGGAAGACTCACCTGCTTTCTATCAGACAATCACAGAAACGTAAGAGCACCTTTGACATGCGCTGTTCTAAATTCCTCTTTTAGTAGGAAATACAGTGATACCAGTGTTGTTGTTCACTAAAGCTGTTAGAAATATCGTTGAATAAAGCTAAAATTATTATCATAAAATATACATATTGGATGGAAAAACGAGAAATTTAAAATGAACATAAAATTTTATAAAACTCAAACAGATGCTAAATATAAAATATTTATATATAAATAAAATATTTTAATAGTATAAAATAATCACATTTTGCTTGCATCTTGTTTACTGTCCTTGCATGCATGCAGAACGTTCCCATCCATTTTCTGCTGAGTTCTCCAAGCACCTGGAGAAAACGATAAACATGGTTCTGTGTGCGGTTCAGACGCTTGTTAAGAGGAAGGAGAAGGAAAAACCAGAGGATCAGCAGTCAGAAAGCAAGAAAGGTGGGAATTCACCCAGGATTTACCCAGGGAACGTTCGATCTGTTTGTGTGTGCTGATTTTATGTGTGCTCCTCTAGAAAGTGACTCGGAGGTGGCAGAGGAGCTCTTGAAACAAGGACACTTGAGCAGGTTACTGGAAGAAGACCTGAGCGCAGATGTGTCCGGTCTCTCATTAACAGAGGTCAATGGAGTCGTGACAGAGCTGCTGGAGAGACTTCGATCACACAGGGACAGCTGTCAGTCCCACCAACTGCAGGTCAGTCACACACATAAATAAACCGTTTTAACTTCAAACAGATTAAGTCTGGAGGTAACAGTGGATATGTGTGTACTGAAGGAACTGAAAGAGGCTTGTAGGGGTGTCGTGCGTTTGGAGCCGATGCTGTGTCTGTACTCAGAGTTGGTGAGGTATTATCTGGCAATAATGATGGGAGCTCACCGTACCACAGGAAAGCTGCTGTCCGTCCTCGCTAACGTCTTCACTGAACTTGCACAGAAGGTATATCGTCTCGTACTTTGTTTCACTTTTCACTAGAGCCTTTGTGAAACAGAATTGCTGAATCTAAAAAGCTACTGTGTGCAACATTATTTTTTATTTTGATTCCTCCCCCCAAAAAAACATTTAATTGTCCTTTTTTTTTTTGTCTTTACGTTTTTGTTACTCTCCCCTTTTGTCTACCTCTTTCTCTCCCGCTCTCTGCTTTCGCTCTACAGGGTTTCTGTCTGCCCCAGGAGCTGATGGGAGGAGGAGACGGTGAGGGAGCCACAGAGTTCCATGATTATGAGGGTGGAGGAATAGGAGAAGGTGAAGGAGTAAAAGACGTCAGTGACAAAATCGAGAACGAGGACCAGGTACATTAGTATGAGTAAATCACTGCTAAGAAATCTGGAATTAAACTGAATTGGTGTTGAAATTAGGGCTGCAACTAAAGATTATTTTAATAATCGATTAATCTGTCGATTATTTTTCAGATTAATCGATGAATCTGATTTTAAAAAAAAAAGCATTCATTTCCAACACTTAATTCAAAAATAGAACTAAAAACTTTAGAAAACTGCACAAACATGTTGCTCCTTGAGCTGTTATAATAATAATAAAATACAATAAAAGTGGACTAACACAAAAAACATACACATGTATGCTTCACATCTGCCAAATATACAGACTTTTTTAAAATAAAGTGCCACCTGAGCTGCCAGAACAATCATTTATAAAAGAATAAGGAAAATTTAACAGGATTTATTTGAATGTCAGAACTTGTTTACTTTTGCAGACGCACACACTCACAAACTCTCATACTGACACACACACACATACACTCTTTCTCTCTCTCTCTCTCTCTCTCTCTCTAGTTCACTTGAAGCTTATTCATTAAATTATCCTCATCATTGTAGTAAGTGCATTTATACAGCACATTTAAACACAGCTAAAGATGACCAAGTGCTATAAAAGAACTTTAAAATTAAATTAAAAAGTACAACACACATATATGTAAGGGATAATGTATAGGCAGCCGGTAGTTATCGCAGAAATAAGCCCTGACAGTGTGATCTTGTATCACGCTGAAGGGGCTTATTTCACGATAACTACCGGCTGCCTGTATATTATCCAGCTTATTACACGGCTACTTGCCACATAAGAAAATAAAACTGAACATGAATATGAATTTGAAACATTTTATTGGCATATTTGTTTTAAATTAACATTTTCATCCTTCCGCGA
>JAUMHG010000067.1:9599607-9610386 GCA_032359395.1 Enteromius anoplus | reverse complement strand
CCTTATGTTGTCCAGTGTTTGTCACAAGATGGCGCCAAACGGTAATCTTTGTTGGCGCGGAGGGATTTTAAACATAAATAGTGCCGGCTATGCGTTATTAGTTATTACTTTGGAGCGGTTATCAGAATCAAGCATTCCAGAGAGCCGTGTAATAATTGTCAATAATAACCTATATGGGACAAAGCACAGAATATACACTGCAAAAAATGTTTTTTTAACTTTTGTCCTGTTTTCAGTCCAAATATCAAAAAACTCTTAAATCAAGATACATTTACTAGACATATGAAATGGCATGAGCAATTCTGTATTGTTTTCTTTAAAAAAAACACCTCAAAATTAAATGATTGTTTGCTTAAAACAAGCAAAATGATCTCCCAATGGGGTAAGAAAAAGAATCTTAATAAGACATAATCTCAAACAGAAGCATCACTGAGAAGCTGCGCGATTGAATCACCCGCGAAACAGTGATCTACGGCTCTGTGTATACGCTGGCGTTCCTTTTAAAAACAGCTGACGAGAGTTTTCCCGCTAATCAAAGAACCGTCTTTACTGATGAGATGCGCATAATATATCGTACGATATATGTCGCCAAGCCCTAATAAAAACGTGTCTTTAGTCTTGCAATGCAAAGTAACTATACTATACCACCCCTGCTTTACTACTGTTGTTAACGAGCTAACGCTAACTTGTCATGCTTGTCAAGCTGGATAACGAGTAAACACCAGCGCCAGGGACAATACGTTCCTCACTTCAAAACGGAACAAAAGTAGGATTCTGTAGTGACTTAGCCTGCTGTTGAACTCCCTTCCTCCTCATAAAACGCTCCAACGTGTTTGCGTTTCAGGTGCTGGATCATTATGGTGGTGCTCCCGTGCGCGAGAGACACCGAGTGTGTTCATTTCGCTCCGCACTTAACTAAAGCTTTTAAACTTTTTTAATAATCAAATTACTCCGCGTCGCGCGACGCAAAGAATCGATTACAAAATTCGTGGCCAACTCTTTTAGTAAGCAATTATAATCGATTTAATTGATTCGTTGTTGCAGCCCTAGCTGAAATAAAAATCAAATAAAACCAGCATCTAAAAGCTGAATGAATACGCTTTCCATTGATGGATGGGGTTGTTACGATAGGACAATATTTGGACAGGAGACAAATGTCTGGAATTTGAGAGAGTCTCGTAATATCGAGGGGGGAAATGAAATTCTTAATGCATGTTAATTTACGGTAGGAAATATCTACATGCAGCATGATCTTTACTTAATATCCTTTATGATTATTGGTTTAAAAGAATGATTGATCATTTTGACCCATACAGTGTATTGTTGGCTGTTGCTACAAATATACCTGTGCTACTAATGACGGGTTTAGAGGGCCAGGGTTCTGGATTCAAAATTAAATTCTGAACTGGATTCAATTTGAAACTTTTGCCTTCTTTTAGGTTGAAGACACCTTCCAGGAGGGTCAGGACAAGAAGGAGGAGGAGCAAAACAAAGAGGACATTAAAGAGGAGGACAATGCAATTGAGATGTCTGAAGACTTTGATGGAAAGATGCATGATGGCACAGACCATGAGCCAGGTAATTGCACTCACTGTTAAACAATTAGATGATATATAGATGATACAATGTATTTATTGAATTGCACAGTCTCAAACAAAGATTAGAAAAAACATAATGACTTAATCTCTCGTCTCCTGTTTAGGGGAGGATGAAGAAGACTCTGATAAAGAAGATGATGAGGAGCTGGATAAGAAGATGGGGGATCTGGGTGATGGTCAGACAGATACTCTGGACGAGAGAATGTGGGGAGATGATGAGGATGATGAGGATGAGGTTGACAGTGATAAAGAGGAAGAGTCTGGTCCAGGAACGGATCAGGGAGAGTCAGAGCTGGTGGCAAAGGATGACAACACAGATGCTGGCGAGTCGAACAAAGATAAGAACCAGGACAAAGATCACCTAAAAGATGAGGAAGAAAAGGAGAAAATCCATGAACAGCTGGATGAGGTCAGACCTTTACGACTTATTTCTCTTAATATCAAAACTGTGGAAGCCAATGAATGAGAAGCGTAGAATAATAGGTATATTTAACTGTGTGTGTGTGTGTGTAGCGGGAATTTGATGAGAATGAAGTAGACCCATACCACGGGAAACAGGAGAAGGCATCAGAAACAGAAGCCATGGACCTGCCAGATGATCTCAACCTGGATGAAGATGGCAAGGATGAAGAGGGAGGAGAAGGAGAAGGTATGTTCAATCTCCTATTACAGAAGAAATATTACCATTCAAAACTTTAGGGCTTGTAATATTTTGTAATGTTTTTGAAAGATGTCTCTTCTGCTCAACAAAGCTGCATCAAAAATACAGTAAAACGGTAATATTGAAAAATATTGAGGCCTGTTTTAACTTGTTTCTAATGTAACTTATTCCTGTGATTGAATAACAGATTTTTTTAGCATCATTACTCCACCCCTCAGTGTCACATGGTCCTTCAAAAAACATGCTAATGCCATAATAATTTGCTGCTCAAGAATTAGTGGTGCTTCTTAATACTTTTTTTTTAAATTCATTCTTTGATGAATAAAAAGTTCAGAGCAGCGTTCATTTGAGAAATCTGTTCTCACTTTATAAATGCCTTTACTATTTTACTATTACATTTAAACAATTTAATGGATCCTTAAGAATAATTTTTTATTATTATTATTATATGTTGTAAATATTCATTTCAAACTTCTAAGCGGTAGTGTACATATTCTATAAAATTGATCTAACTAAAAGTATTCTTCAGTTGTGCTTTGTTTTTTCCTTTTGTTTCAGAGGAGAATCCATTTGATATAGATGACAAACTAATGGATGTGGATGAGAAAAAGGAAGAAGAGAAAGACGGATCGGAGGAAGGAGGAGATGAGATGACAGATGAGCAACAAGAGGGACAGACAGAGGAACAGGGAGAAGACGACAAATCAGAAGAGAAGGAAGGAGCAGAAAAATCAGAGAATCAGGAGTCTGACACAGAAGAAAGAGGAGAGAATGAAGAGGAGGAGGAGGAGGAGAAAAATAAAGGACAGGAAGAAGGACAAGATGAGAACAAGTCTATACCAGCCGATCAAGGGCAAGCGCCAAAGGTGTGTTGTGCAAGTCATTTGTTATTGAAATGTGTAGTTATACAAACATGCAGAGGAAAAAGACTTGCCTAATAACTGAATTCCGACATTTTACAGGAAGAAGAGAAAGAGGGTGAGGATGATGAAGCACAGATGGAATCTGCAGAGAGGAAGGAACATGCGTCAGATGGACAGACAGGAGAGGAGAACGTTCAGAGCGAGACCGCAGTAGAGCTGGCTGGAGCTGCGTCAGAGAGAGACCAGGCGAAGGAGGTGTGCAAGCGGCAACCTTACAAAAAAGCCTTTTTAAAATAATAAAAAAAAATCTTCTTGTATAATCTTTAATCCGAAACATTATACCCGTTAATAATCGCTTCAGCAGCAGTTTCCTGTCACTCACATGAGATTACAGTTATTATCAAACAACAATAATCCAATCAGTTATCAGTTTCCAATAGTAAGAAAGTCCCTGTTTACTCAGACATGCTTTACAATATGGAGCATTAAAGTCATGGGTATTTCATACAAATGCTCTATAGTCAGTATAAAATTTTTGGTCAATTTTCAGTTAAGTGAATTAGTTATGTAAATAATCCATGTCCACAGGAGGATGGAAGCGGGGCCGCAGATGCCAGTCAGTCTGAGGGGCACGACTCCAAGCTGATGGCCAGGATGAGCTCACACAAACAGAGGCAGAAAAACACGCAGGTCAGTAACATACAATTTCACTTGACTATTATTTGCTCATATATTTAATAGTGGGATTTTGTCATGTTGCTGAAAACAGTGCAAACACTGTTCGAACATGTAAAACATAAAGGCATGAAGTGTAAAAAGTAAAAAAGCATCTTTTTTTTTTTACCAGAGCTTCAAACGCAAACCTGGACAGGCAGATAATGAACGCTCAATGGGTGATTATAATGAGCGTGTAAATAAACGTTTGCGTACGGTTGACAACAGAGAAGAGAAAACACAAGATCAGTCTCAGTCCAGCACACAACAGGAGTCTGACCTGTACGAGCACATAAAACATGGAGAGGAGAGATACGATGCCCAGACATATGGTGAGGATTTGTTTACGGATATGTATATTCTTTGAAGTGCACACCAAATTGTGTAATTCAGAAAGCTGTGTGCTAACATGAGTAAGACAGGTTTGAATCTGCCCTGCAATCCATGTAAGCGTTGTCTGATTATTTCTTTGTAGATGCTGCCAGTGCAGAACAGCAGAAGCCGGCTGGAGTGAAACAGGAAGAGGAGGAAAATGAAGAAGACATTGCAATGGATGTAGAGGAAGAAAAGGACCTGCAAGCAGTTGAAGCCCAGGAGCTTAAACCTGAGAAGCTAAACGACAATAAAGCCTCTCAGAAAGGTGAAATATCAGCATCCTTTAGCTGTGTGTGCACGTATGTGTAACCTGTGAGTCCATGTTTAACGTCCGTCCTTTCGCAATCAGGTTTGGAGTATGGGGACATGGAGGCACAGAAACAGGCTGATGCAGAAGAAAAGGAGAAGCTAGAGACAGAGAGGAGCAGTAATGAAGAAGAAATAAAAGAGAGGAGTGATGAGTCCACCGTGCACACTGTGCCAGAATTACTGATGGACATGCAAAAGGTATGTAGCTCAAGAAACCTTACCTAACCCTTCTGAAGGAAATGAATACTTTAATTCAGCAAGGATGCAGAAAACTAAAAGTGGCAGTAAAGATCAACATCTATAATGTTGCAAGAGATGTATTTTTATACTTTCTAATCATGATATTAGACTGATTTCTGAAGGATCATGTGACAATAAAGACTAGAGTAGTGGAGTAACTTTGCAGTCATTGTAATAAATTACATTTTAGAACTGAACATTTATTTAAAAATGTAATCATAGTCACAATATTACAGTTTTTACTGCATTTATGAATAATGGGCTTTTTTTTTTTTAAAGCATTTTTACAAATCTTAGTAATCCAAAAGCACTATTTTACGTTCAGCATATAGACTGTAGAGCAATCTGTGTTCTATCAGGTACCATTGAAGAACCCGGAAGAGCTGAGAAGAGAGATGGAGCTGCAGTTGGAGGCCTGGCAGAGACAGACTTTAGGATCCCAAGAAGAGGTGAATCTTCATAACACCAATCACATGACAGCTGAGTTTCTCCTCTTTGCCTCACATATTGAAATTCAAAAAATTAAATAAAAAAACTCCATGTCTCTCAGGAGAGTGCGGCAGCAGCGCTGTGGCATCAGTACCAAACCCTGACGTCCCCTCTGTCCCAGCAGCTCTGTGAGCAACTCCGGCTTGTCTTGGAGCCCACACAGGCAGCGAAACTCAGGTCAGTCCTTCTACCTTCCCATCCAACCTCAAAAGAAGCATTTATACTAAATGAATGATGACTTAAGGAAAGGAAAGGAAGTGACAAGTGGCCAGGGATGGTTTCCCATACTAGGAATTAGTTCTCTGCATTTAACCCACCCAAGTGCACACACACAGCAGTGAGAAGTGATCAACCACACACACACACAGTGAACACACACCTAGAGAAGTGGGCAGCCATTGCAGCAGTTGGGGGAACGGTGCCTTGCTCAAGGGTCTCACCTCAGTCGTGGTATCGAAGGTGGAGAGAGTGCTGGATATTCACTAACTCCACCCACAATCCCTGCCGGACCTTGGACTCGAACCCACGACCTTTGGGTTAGAGGTCCGACTCTCTATCCATTAGGCCTTAAAGGAACAGTGCACCCAAAAATGAAAAGTCTGTCATCTTTTACTCTAGTGTGAGCTAAGGTGATGAGAGAATTTCCATTTTTCTATTTCCTTAAAGGAGTATCTTCTCTGATGCTGTTTTTATTTATTATTTCAGAGCCTCAGCGTTTGGGTTTTCTTTCAGTTCTCCTCCACAGTTTTCCATTAATACTGTTTAATGATCCTAAACAGGGGAGACTTCCGCACAGGCAAACGGCTGAACATGCGCAAGGTCATTCCTTACATCGCTAGTCAGTTCCGCAAGGATAAGATCTGGCTGAGGAGAACAAAACCCAGTAAGAGAAACTACCAGATCTGCCTGGCTGTGGATGACTCCTCCAGTATGGTGGACAACCACTCCAAACAGGTACAGTCTCCCAAAATCTCTTCAGATATTAAATATCAGCTACTGAATTCAACTTAACTAGGGCTGTCACAATATAACATATGTAGTGTTATTAACATACTATATACTATTACTATATATATATTTTTTTTAAGCAGTTATTACGCAATAGTGGTAATTGTGACATCCCTAATTTGAACCTGTTAAAACGGAAAGATGTGCTGTTCTATTTATTTTTAAAAAACATTGTATTTGATATCGTGTGTGTCTCTGTAGCTGGCATTTGAGTCGGTTTCTGTCATAGTGAACGCTCTCACACTTTTGGAAGTGGGTCAGGTGGCCGTGTGCAGGTGAGGTTTTTATTTTGCTTTACTCTTATGGCTGATTAATACTGGCACAAAGATCCTCATGTTTTTATTTTGGCTTTAATAAATTAATTCTTGTATGCATTTACACACTCATTTATGCATCTTTTAATTCACTTGCTATAGTTTTGGAGAGAGTGTCCAGCTGCTCCATCCCTTCCACCAGCAGTTCAATGACCAAACAGGAGCTAAAATACTGCGGCTCTGTCAGTTCCAGCAGAAAAAGACCAGAATAGCTCAAGTAAATATCTCATTTTTTGTTCATTTATTTGTATTACGTTGTTATATGTTTAAACGGGTGACTGTCATATTCTGTCCCGCTGCATATTTAAAGCATTTAAAATATTTTTATCTTTCAGTTTTTAGAGACTTCAACAAATTTGTTCATGGCATCCAAACAGCAGACCCCTGGCTCAACGAATACTGGTAAAATAAATGATCACGTTGATGTAAACAAAGCGGCCCTTAGTTGAGAGTCTTACTGAACTAATGTATTTCTTTAATTTGTTAACAGAAACGTCTCAGTTGCTGCTAATAGTATCTGATGGCCGTGGTTTGTTCTTGGAGGGGAAAGAGAGAGTCGCAGCTGCTGTTCAGGCTGCTCGCAGCGCAAACATCTTTGTCATATTTGTAGTGCTGGATAACCCAAACTCTAGGGTAAGGAATCCGATTGGTTTAATAGTATTTTGTGTTAACAATCCAGGTTTAGCTAAACTAAAACAAATAGATTTATGTGTTTTGACATTATAAATTAATAAAATAAAATGCACTTTAAAATTGATAATAATTTTTTTTACGTTAGATAATTATTTCTGTTATATATTTATAATTTAATTATTTAAATACATAGTTAAAATAAATATACATTCGATGGTGCAATTTTTATTTAATTTATGAATCTCTCTTTGTTAGGATTCCATATTGGATATCAAAGTACCCATATTTAAAGGGCCTGGTGAGCTACCGGAGATCCGATCCTACATGGAGGAATTCCCCTTCCCTTTTTACATGATCTTGCGAAATGTGAACGCCCTCCCAGAGACACTCAGTGATGCTTTGAGACAGTGGTTCGAACTTGTCACAGCCACAGACCAGTAAAGGACCACATGGAAGCAAATTAAGAGTGGCCAGAAGACACAACTGTAAAACTGAAGTTCCACTGCTGCTAGTCGTCCCAAACATCAGTGCACACAGTACACATACACACAGACATTAGAAAGGCTGCTGTACATGTGCCTTTTTTTATTTTTTGGGAATTTGTAGTTTGATTGAAGCGTTTTCTCCTTTTCATCACCACGGTAACCAGGAATTGTTTTCCCATTCTTACCTTCAATCAACTTTGCACAACTTTTATTTTATTTTTTCTCTGACGGCAAAAAAATGTGATGCCCGTGTGGGGATAAAGAGACTTCCAGCCCAAGGAGTATTTCCCACCCCTTTTCTTATCCTGTATGCATCCAGTTTGTAAATGTGAATGTTACATTTAGTATGAACGGCACTGCCAATGTTTCATAATATCATATGCAAAAAAAAAGTCCAACTGCATGTCAGTAATCACCTTCAGACCTAATTATGGTTTATGGTATCCAAAACTAACGATGTGCCTTTATAAAAACCCATGTTCCCATATAGACGGTTCTCAATGAAGACTTTGGTACTGACTCATCACCCACACTGTATATCTGAAAGGATTCTAACTACTGAATCACTGGCTATTTCCTCTTTTACAACCAGAAGCACAATTTCTGCAAGTGAAGGAAACTTTTTGAAAGCTCTGTCTGTTTTTTCGATCGCTGTTCTATATCCTACAGATCTTCTATATTTAACCTCATAGCCGGTAGCTGCATCTTGTATTAGACATATCTAGTTTTAAACATTTCATTATGAAGTATTTTGATTCGGTTACATTTTTCCTCTCGGTCTGTGCATTTTGTGTGATAGAAAGCAGCATCAAAGAACAAACTTTTTCATCATGAACATATTGTCCATATGCAACAGAAGCTTGCTGTTCTTCTCCTATCATCTTCCTCGTCTTGGTTCCTGAAATGATACTCGCCGTTTACCGTGGAAATAACAATAAAATTTTTTGACATGTTTTCATTATGATCTGAATTGATAGTTGACTGGTTATGTTAAAGAACTTGACCAACCTGATTACTTTGATCCCATAAATGTACCTCTATGGATATAATTTATGTAAGAGAAAAGTAAATTACCCAAAACATGAATTTTGAAGCAGTTGCTGCTAGGGTTAGGTTCTGCATTAGGAATACATTTATCAGGCATGTGAATTCATATTCATGCAGCTGTAGTGGTGCTTATTTAGCAAATTGTTAGCAATTTGGAGTTATGACTATAAACTGTTGTTAAAAAAAATATATATATATACATATATATATATTAAGATCCTTTTAACTAGTTTAAGATCTTTTACTCCAAAAACTGCTTCCGAATGGAACCGTATTCTGAGTTTTATGACTACAAAGCGACTATTTAAAAAAAAGTTATCTGTATAACATAGACTTATACCAAGAAAACATACCGTTGGCTCAATATAGGCAACTTTTTAACAACGATGTTACAACATTTGCTTTTGTTGGTGGTGCTATAGCCTATGTTTTATTATTTTGGCAATGTTGTTTAAATTATTTTTCTTTGATTAAATTACTTTTCTTTAGTTACATATTTTGGTTTATATTAAGTTAATTTAAATAATTGAATTTTGTATCCCCCATACTCCACTTTTATTTTGAAAAAAAAAAAAAACATTCACGCGCTATTGACCTTTATGTTGACAAGCAGCGACACAAGGGATTTTTTACGTTTGCTTCCGCCTTCACAGGTTTAAGTGCCCTTCCCAAACAAGTTTGTGTGGATCTTAAATTATTTCAAATATAACCTTCGTCCAAAGCAGCATGAGATTTGATCCGTAATAACGGCTTAATGCTGAGACTTTCATTTACAAACATCTTTCGGGAAAGTTTTACACACTTCAGAGACTGAGCACGTCACAGGTTTGTAACAGTTCAACTTCATAACTAACACACACTGCTATAATATACAGTTGAAATGTTTGGCGTATGCTCATATTTAATGCTTTCCTGGTAATCTCCGAATCGGTTTATGAATACTGTCTGTATTAATATCCCCATGACGATGTTTCTATTTTTTAAAACATAAACCATTTTTTTCCACCATTCTCTTATATATGAACTCTTGCAGAATGAGTTTGGCGGAGATCAATGAGAATGTGAAGCTGGCCAGAGAATACGCCCTGCTGGGGAACTACAGCTCTGCAGTGGTCTGTTATCAGGGCGTCCTGGAACAGATCAGAAAATACCTCTATTCAGTTAAAGAGTCCTCTCTGCAGCAGAAATGGCAGCAGGTTAGAGTTCCTCCCTGGGTATTGCTCGTCTGGTAGTATGTATCGGGCTATTTAATGTGTTTCACTTTTTTTGTAATGGGCTTTTGTGTGTTCATATTGTTTCATCCAGGTTTGGCAGGAGATAAATGAGGAAACCAAGCAGGTTCGGGAGATCGTGTCGACGCTTGAGAGCTTCCAGCTGGAGTCGACCCCGTCCAAACCCAGCAGCTTTAGCCTGGAGAATGACATTATGCCTGTTCATGTAGAGCACAGGTACATGTCTGGTCACACAAACTCTTTTTACTAGTGCAATAGGATATGTGTATAATACATTTGAAGTAAGAATTCTGCCTTTCAACATACGGCATAGGCATGTTTTAGAGACTACAATATGGTGTTTTGTATTGCAAGTTATAAGACTTTCCAGAAAGTCAACCAGGTGTGCATCTGGCACCTGAAGGATTGGGTTTAATTACCTCAAAACTGGTTGAAACTTGGTTGTGATACAATTTTCTGCAGCTTTAATACAGGTCCTTTTCAAAAAATAGCATATTGTGGTAAAGTTCATTATTTTCTGTAATGTACTGATAAACATTAGAATTTCATATATTTTAGATTCATTACCACACAACTGAAGTAGTTCAAGCCTTTTTATTGTTTTAATATTGATGATTTTGGCATACAGCTCATGAAAACCCCAAATTCCTATGTCAAAAAAAATCTGCATATTTCATCCGACCAATAAAAGAAAAGTGTTTTTGATAGAAAAAAGTCAACCTTCAAATAATTATGTTATGCACTCAATACTTGGTCGGGAATCCTTTTGCAGAAATGACTGCTTCAATGCGGCGTGGCATGGAGGCAATCA
>JAUMHG010000067.1:9577751-9599507 GCA_032359395.1 Enteromius anoplus | reverse complement strand
AGGTGGGATGGATTATCTCAGCAAAGCAGAAGTGCTCACTATCACACATTTAGACTGATTTGTGAACAATGTTTGAGGAAAAATTTTAATATTGTGTATCTGAAATGAATTTAAGATCTTTAAGTCCATCTCATGAAAAATCGGAGCAGAAACAAAGGTGTTGCGTTTATATTTTTGTTGAGTGTATAAATATATATATCCCAAATAAAAGAAGCTAAAAAATCACTAATTTCAATGAATAAAAATAAGTATGCAACTGTGTACATATAGACTACTATAATTTTTAATTCTGCCAGTAACACTTTGGGACAGTAAACACCTTTACAGTACTAGTATCTTTAATATTTAAGTTAACTATTTAAAAAGTTAAATAATTAATTAGTTAAGTAGGCTATTTGAGTATAATACAAATTCACAAAATAAAAAACGGAGCCATAACATCACATTTAGTTGGATAAAAATAAAACGTGAGGTCATATTTAAAAGTAGATTTATTATTAATTTTTACTTTTTCGCTGTTGTAAAAAGTGTTCTCGTATTCTACAGTCGTGGCGCGTGCAGGCATTAGGACAGGTAAGATTCCTCTGTTTCCCCTTCATGCGAGCTTCTGTTATTAAGATCCTATTACCGATTTAACCTCTTTCTTCATGCTCCTGCTTGTCTCTTTGGCTCATCACTCACAGAGCAAGCATGTTCCTGCTGTGTACATTTCAGAATAGTCGACGATGAGGCACAAAATGTTTGAGCTACTTTTTTCTGAGCTTTTCACCACCGCAGTTTCGGTTTTGATCTGTCCGTTTTGAGGGACTGAGAAGAAGGTGGAAGAAAGGGGAAGCAATAAGTAAATAGGCGGAACAAGATCCCTTATCACTCAGTCTATATTTGTGATGCCGCATCAGTGTTCATCACATGGTCCTTCAGAAATCTTCCTTGGTGCTCATTATCATGTGAAAACAGTGTATTTTCGTGAAAACATGCATTTTCAGGATTTTTTTATTTATTTAAATAGAAAGTGTAAAGAA
Organism: Enteromius anoplus; assembly: GCA_032359395.1. Taxonomy (NCBI): domain Eukaryota; kingdom Metazoa; phylum Chordata; class Actinopteri; order Cypriniformes; family Cyprinidae; genus Enteromius; species Enteromius anoplus. Next base: position 9,598,485 of record JAUMHG010000067.1, on the reverse strand, counting down.
TGCATATTTATGCAAACAATCTTGCTGACCAAAAACTTTACAACTATAGTGCACTTAAATGACTGCAAAAATACTCCTCTCTCACCTTCAATGTGTTCACAACATGTTTCAGCTCTTCTATTGTTTTCTGTTTCTCCTGAATTTTCTGCGTGGTTGTTCTCTGCATCTTCTCGACCTGGTTTTAAGGATTAAATACACATATTCCTTTACAATTACGGGCACAGAGTGAACATTATAGAAACTAGTAGGCCTTCTGCGATCTATGTGTGATGGTCAAATGAAAAGCGAAAGTTTAGTCATGGTTGGATAGCCGGCTTGAGGTTTCCTAGGTACGGTAACCAATTCAGTGTTGTATGGTAACCCTTTAAACCTTTTAAAACAGGAACTTTCAAATGAGTTTCATTAAAAAAAAACTTTACACTTTAAACAAGCACCAGTTAATGAGCACGATGAAAAATCACACAAATAACAATTTAAAAAATATATATAAATATAATAGCTAAAACAATACAATAAAAACATGATAAAAGATTAAAAACGTTTTGCTATTAAACTCTTCATATATGCCTAGCCTATGTACACACACTTCTCTGGTTGTTAAACAATTTTACTAACATGACTGATGCCCGTAGTAAGTGTGTGTTAATTGTGTTGTAATTATGAAAAAATAAAATAAGTGATAAATGAAAAAAAGTAAACCCTTTATATATTATCCAATATAATTTTTATTTTGTGTCACATATAACTAAACATGTACAGTAGGCTATTCATTGATACATTTTTTTTCTCTCTTTTTTTTTTTTTTTTGCGGACTGCCATCAGTGTATGAAGAAATGTCTCCATCTACTGGGTTAACAGGAGTAGAACAAAATTCTTACACACAGAACAAGGTTTTACACACACACACACACACACAAGATGGTCAACAGGAGTAGAACAATATTCTTACATACAGAACAAGGTTTTACACACACACACACACACACACACACACACACACACACACAAAATTCCAGGCAGAACTATAAGACTTAAAGCATCTTGATTCTTGTTCTTTCATTTACACATACAGTGCACCGTTTTTCTACAGGATTCTTTAAAATAAAATCCCTGCATATTTATAAATTTATTCATACTCTTTAGAAAAAGAAAAACTTTTTTTTTGCTACTATTTATCCCCATTAATATATAAATATTGTGTCGCTACATAATATACGGGAAAATAATGTTTTTTGTTTAAATGATCCCAGGCAAAGTGTAGGCTATATATTTCATGCCAGACATAAATCTTTCATTAGTATGTAGTGCTTTGTTTTACTTCCTAAATTAAAGTAACGTTACTTAGATATTTCATGAACAACAAAAGCAACACATACTTCTATACTTTTCTTATTCACAAGTCACGCAGTGCTATTGAGGAAGACATACTGAACCAAAATCCAGGATGAAGAGGCTGAGTGAATTTGGTCTGGATTCTGTGCAAGAGGGTCACCTTGTCAGAAATGTCATAGAAGGAAAGAGTTCCTGCTTTGTAGTCAACATACACCCCTATTTTAGAGGATAAAGGACCTGAGATGGCAGTTTTTTTGTTTTCATGCCAGATACAAGGTGTTGGAGAACATTCCAGACTCCAGGACTGACTGTTGTGTCCAAACCAGTGCGCACGATCATGTCCTTTTCTTCCCACCTCTTCATATGAAACCGCAACATAGACCCCCCATATTCCTTTTTTCCATTCAACCTCCCAATAACAGCATCCAGTTATACTTTCTTTGCATAGCACCTGGGGCCAAAAATCAAATCTGTTTGGATGCTGAATGTGCGGTCGGATTGTCTCAGGACACATTGCTTCTCTGTTGTCATCAGAAACTCTGAGTTCATCATGTGCAGTGGTGGTGTCCAGTGTAAACTTCTGATAATCTGGAGACACAAACCCACAAATATGTACATTAAAAGGTCAAAGTGAAGTGACATTTTTAAATAATTCAATCACAGATTTGCAACATTTGAGTACACGGACTGTAAACTATGCGTCACTTACAATGTAGAAAATCAAAAGGAAGTCTCTGAAAATTTGTAACTGTGAACATAGAGATAAAATAGTTCATTATTATTGTAAGAGTCTCAGATATGTAGGTTGATATAATAAAAAAATTCTCTCACCATTTGAAATAATTCTGTACTCTTCCTTGTCAAATTTCTGAAATTCCATTTTGAGATCAGAAAGCAATTTCTTCACAAGATCAGGTTTAACATGCTGGCTGCCAGTGACGCTGGGTGAGTCCACAGAGGCAGAGAGTGAAGAGAGAGACTGGAAATGCTGTAGAAGAGGAAAAACAAACAATCTGATACAGTTACACTATCATACGAATAAATGGCATTTTTTTTTTACATTTAAAAACGCTCAGTTTAAAGGTGTAAAGAGTAACATACAATATATTGAAATAGCAACAATTACCTGAAGGAATGAAACATGATTTTCCGTGTTTAAAAGCTTTTGAAGCTCAGCGTCTCTCCTGTGGAGCTCAGCGATCTCTTGCTCCAGCTGCTCATAAAGCTGTGAGACTTGATTATTTTCCGTCTTTTCTTGAGCTCTGATCAGCGCTGCTATCTCAGAGCATGTTTTCTTTCGATGAGCCGAGTGAAGATCCTCTCATTTTCCTCTAATGCAGCCTGTCCAGAGCACTATTAGAAAGCAGAGTGAGCTGCAAACCAGCTTTTCACAATAAAAGCCATAAGACCCACTTCTCCAACGTTTAATAACAACTATTTTATGAATGTAAAGAACTTTTTTCTATTATGAAGAACCTTCTGTGTGTAATAAATAGGTTAAAGGCTCTTCATGATATTTAACATCTTCAGTTAAATCCATTTAAAGTAGCTGTTGATTTTTATGAATCTCTGTATTTGTTTGTTTATTTATTTTTTATCCATCAATTTTTAAGCCATAATGAAAACTATTGCATGTTAATTCATATCTTATTAAATAACATATAATTATTTTTTCAGGTACAGTGTCAGTTCTACCAAGAACAGGTTGCCTTTAGATTTACCATGTTGCATGTAGCTCTTTATTTTACTTATTGCTAATTTCTTAGCTTGATGATACTATGCTTGCATAAACGTAGTCAGAACTTATTTTCTAATGTGTGTTTATCCTTCATATCCATTCATGTTTGCTCCTGAAATGTTTTTCTTACCTTTAGTGTTTCTAAGGAGGGTTTCAGCTCATCCAGTTCTTTCTGTTTTTCCTTGATTCTTTGCTGTACCTCTCTTTGTTTTTTTGGAATCTCAGTCTTTAGGGTAGAAAAAAAATTATTTAGCTCATCAAGGAAATATAACAGTTCCCTGACTCGTCTGACAAGTAACTGCTATGGTCATATGTAGCTTTCTTTTTACAGCATTTTGCAATTATTCTATCTTTGACATAAACATGAACAATTCTTACCTGTTTTCCCATCCTTTCGATTTCCACTTCAACCAAGTCATGTTCTTTGTGTTCAATCAACGCACATGAAGCACAAATACATTTTTGGTCTGTACGGCAATAGAATTCATTGAGTCTGTCATGTTGGGAGCAGATGTTTTCCTTCAGGTCTGGGGAGGCTTCGATCAGCTTGTGTCTCTTCAGAAAGGTCCCTGTGGTGTGAGGTTTTAGGTGACTTTCACAGAAGGAAGCCCCACACGTTAAACAAGACTTGACTGCTTTGTGTTTTTGTTCTGTGCATTCATCACACAATACGTCTCCAGGCCCAGCATAGCTTGGATGCGAAGGATAGATGGAAGAAGATAGATCCACTTTTTTCATTCTCTCCAACAGATCATCGACCTTGATGGATGAGCGTGAAACAGGCTCCGGCGTGAACATCGCTCTGCACTTAGGACAGCTGTGGGATCCCTCTGGGCTGTCCTGCTTCAGACTGCGAACACACGCTGAACAGAAACTCTGACCACAGTTACAAGTCACTGGATTTTTCAGTAGTTCTCGACAGACCAGACAGCAGGCCTCGTCCTTTCCTGATGTCCTAATACTGGTATCTGCCGTATCAGTGAGTAAATGAAGTGTACTTTAAGAGTATTTTGAGGATCTCTTCCTTAAAGGCAGTGTGAAAGGTAGCTTCAACTGCAGTCCACTAATATTCCCATGTTCACACACTGACATTTCCAACACAGTGTGATACAAAAAGTGTCATTCATAGCAAAAGTGCCATTAAAAATGTACATGTATACACTAATTTAAATTTGGTGCACTGAAAACTGATGGTAGTAATGATCAGTCAGTGAGGATTTGATGCAAACACTGCCTAAAAGGAAAAGGGAAAAATGTTTAAATTATACTTGAACCCCTACATGTACTATATAATATATGATATATGTACAATTTAAAAAAAATTGCACCGATTTGCCTGTTTTTCCTGCATTTTTTCAGCGATTTCTCAAAACCTGTTGGCGAGTCAAAATCGGGGCTAAAATCGTGCAGCCTTATTATTTTTTCATCCCGATCATCCTCATGTTTAATCGTCTCAGTTATAGTATGTCAACATCTTAAATGTAACATAACATAGGAATGGAAGGCAAAATGCTAATTTGTATCCATATGTTTGTGTAAAGTTGACATTATCTGATGTGATATGTCTTTTTAATTTGGTTATTTATTGTGATATGTTTGTCAAATGTCTGTTTTATTACAATATAACACAATTCAAAACATTTTCTAAAACACAGTTTTGTATCTACGCTTTTGGAAAAAGTGTTGATCATTTTGATCCTCGGTTGTGAATTTTCTTGATGATGACATGATATGGTTCTGATATTAGTACAAAAATGAGGCATTGTGTGCAATCCTGAAATCTTTGTTAATTTGTTAAAAGTTTAAAATGTTAAGTCAGACTGAGCATTATTATACTTGATTCATATTTATACTTTTTTTTATATAGCCTATATCAAAAAACACCCTTACAATTTTTCCGTTTCTAGAATGTGGCTTCATTCTAACTTAAGCAACGGAAATTATGACAAAATGCTGCTGCAGTTCCTGTGTATCTTAAAATGTCAGAGGTCTAAACATTTAAAATTAGATGTTGTGGATTCATGATTAATTTGTTGCTTTATTTAAAGAATATCTCATTAAGATAGTCCTGCAGCTGAATATATTAAACAGGCTGTAAGAGATACAATGGAAGAGCAGTCAGTGAGTAAACTATACTGATTAAACAAGGAAACATACAGAGACGCATAATAAAAAAAAAAAATGAAACCGGAAATATTGGGAAAAGTATAAGCTAACAAGAACCAAACACTATTAAGGCTGTGGACTGTGTCAGCTGCCACATGAAATAGAGTCAGTCACTAGTGAATGAAAATTAGTCATGAAGTGACTAGGAATCAGCTACAGAAGCGTATTGCATTCACTTGAGGAAAAAATCTCTGCTCTGTTTTTCTGAATTAATGACTTAATTATCTCAGAATTACGAGATACATTTTTCTTGAATTAAATTTTTTGGGCTGTTTTTTTAACGAGATCCCTCAAAATCCTGCGAGAAACATAGCAATGTCAAGCAGATCAGAATCTTCTTTTCGTCTGAACAGGCGCAAAGTCTTGAAGTGTCTGCGCAAAGTTGATGCACTAATAACAATACCATTTATATTACTTAAAGACAGCAGGATATCCCAATGTCTCAAGCCCAAAGTAAAATAAAACCGGATTAAACTTGAAAGACGGGACATTTTTACTTCCATGCAATCCAGCTAAAAATAGAGCTCCTGGCAGGATTTTGAGAGATCTCATTAATTCAGAAAAACAGAACATTTTTTTTTTCCCCAAGAAAAATTTATCTCGTAATTCTGAGATAATTAAGTCGTTAAGTCAGAAAAACAGAGCAGATATTTTTTCCTCAAGTGAATGCAATACGCTTCCGTACAATACGCTTCCATAATCAGGTATGTCTGTAGTTTTTTTAAACAATCATTTAAAAAACAATCCAAATGAAAACTATTTAAGACAACTGTTTATTCACATCTACAGAGCTTTTATTTTATTTTGCAATTCCAAAAAAATTTAATTGAAAATTCTTTTTGAGTTTTTAAGAGAAATGACAAAAAATGAAATGGAAATGTTGCTGGTTTTAGAATAAATCAGGAAGGCAGCTTTCTCTTTTATAAAGTACTGCATACAGATAATGATATGTGCATGTTTAAACTGAAGAATAATTTGTATTATAATGTATAATAACATAGGTAATTTAGAGCAGGTGACATTTAAATTTCACACCCATTGAGGAATCCAGGACTTTTTTAGTTTAAATTTCACTAAAATCTTTTAAATTTAAATATTTAAAAACCATTAAATATCTTACTGACCTAAAACTTTTGAACGGTAGTGTATATACTTAGTCATTAAAAAATGCATATAATAATATTATATTAATCTCTGTCACATCTCCAGCTAAATATATGTATAAATATATATTTGTAATTGATTTGACATAGAAAGGGTTTAGTGGCCGCTGACTATCAATCACACACAGATACAGCACTGATCTATGACACAACATCTCAACAGACTGACAGTAGTGTGTGTAATGATTTTGTGATACATTTCTTAAAATACAAGTTTTTAAAAGTCGTGCTAAGTGTTATTATACTAGATTTAATACAGATGGTTTACTTTTGTTCAGTGTTTGCCGAGTTGATTAAATTAAAAATACCATGGCCATCATCCTACTTTAGTCCATTTAGTCCTGTTTCTACATTGTGTCGCTCTGGCTTTAGCAAAATAAATGACTGCTGCTGAAGCTTGTGTGTATCATTTCAAAATGTCAGCCGTCTAATCCTTTCAAATAAGATGTTTTTAATTCACAGATTTTTTTTGTTGCTTTATTCAAAGAATATCTGACCCCAGCACAAGAAGACTGTCCTGTAGCTGAATATATAATAAACAGGCTGTAGACGAGAAACACAATGGTCAGTGAGTGAACTGTTGAAATATTGCTCAAACAGAAATACATGCAGAGACGCATCACACGCAGGAAAAAAAACAGGAAGTTAGGCTTTCTGAAAAAGTGAGAGCAAACAGGAACCAAACTATTAAGACTGTGGACTCACTGCCACAGAAAATAGAGTCGGATCATTAATGTGTGAAAAGCAGTCATGAAGGACCACTTTTATCATATATTATTATTCATCTTAATGTTTCATTTCAGTACAGGTGAGTTCAGATTGTTTTTTCATTTTGAGATAGGATAAATGTGTCTGTAGTTGTGTCTGTAGCTGTAAAAACAACATTTCAAAATAAAACACCCATTCAACTATTTTAAAAAACTAACTTTAATGGTAAAACAATAAAATAGTAGTTTGTATTATTTCTCTGACAGAATTGTTCACATCTACAGAGCTTTCACTTTTTTTTTTCAATTCCAAAACATTTCATTCAAAATGCTCTTTTAATTCCTAACAGAAACGACTAACAATAAAATGGAAATGTTTCTTGTTTTAGAATAAATCATAAAGGCAGCTTTCTTCTCTGTACAATACAGCAAAAATATTTGTGCATTACATTGTAAATGTTTAATTACACATTCCTGTAAAGCTGATTTGGATGCTCTGAATAAACTCTTTTGTTTGCAGCCTGTATTGTTTCAGATGAGCAGAAGACAATAGTTATAACAGGATACACAGGTGCTTCAGTTTTGCTGCCCTGCTTTTGTGCTGACCTTCAGTCTACAGCCACGACCTTCACCTGGGAGTTTAAGCTTGCAGATAGACAGGTTCAAGTATTTAAAGATGAGAAATACAGCGGCAGACATGTGCTGTTTAATGAACATTCTCCAGCAAATCTGTCTCTTCTCATTTCTGACCTCAGAATGAATGACGGGGGCTACTACAAGTGTAAGACTGAAACAAATATTTATACATATGTTAACTTAAAAGTTAAAGGTAAGTGGAAATTAGGAGCACGTGATAGACATAATATTTTTACATTTCACATCCACTGGTTTTCTCCTGTACTTCACTAAATTATTCAAAGCAAATGGAAACTACCTTCAAATGGTGATATTAACGACTTAGATTCTCTTTAGTTGACAGTAATTCAGGACTATTTTGGACTTTTTTTGTTTAAATGTCACATGAAAATCAGTTTATTTAATTTTTTTATTATTTTTAATATTTTTTTCACATTAACATTAATATTTTTTTCAGGGTGTGATTTGGTTGAGAGCAGAAAGTCAGTTCCTGTAACAGGATATTCAGGAGACTCTGTGGTTCTGTCCTGCTCCTGCACTGAACTACTGGCTAAACCTCAACAGAAGAAATGGATGTATTTCATTAAAAATAATCCTAAAGAAATTTACCCAAATCAACAGAGTGAGAATCACAAACTGCTCAATCCTAACACTCCAGGAGATCTTTCTCTACACATATCAGGACTGACCTCAGAAGATCAAGGACAGTATCTGTGTGTCTCGGATCAGCAATCAGTGACCTTCAGACTTACTGTACTTCATGATGAAGGTAGTTTTCTTCTGTTTCTGTTTTCAGATCATCATTACTATTTATTTTGTTTTATAAAGAATCTAAACATTCAGAAGAATGATGTGAACTTGCAGATTTTTTTGTATTATCACTTACAATTATTGGCCTCCAAACAGAAAAACCTCATGTCCACACAATTGCTTTAACAACACATCAAGCTTCACACCAAACACAAGACTCCAGAACTTCACAACAAACATCTCAATGTAGGTCAAAGTCTTTGCTTTGTATTTTGCAATAAAGGTAATTTTGTTTTCTCATTGTCAAGGGTTTGTATTTGAAAAAGCTATATTGAGAGATGAATTCATATTTATACTACATTTGAGGAAAAAAGATGCCATTTCTGTTTCTCCGCAGATTCAGAAACCCTATTCATTCTACTGGGAGTGTTTTTCTCAGTGCTTTTACTGACACTACTGGCTTTTACACTATGGAGATACAGAGGTAAATGATCTCACGCACGTCCTGATTTTGCTGAGTTAGGCATGTTCCTGGGTTATCATTTTATTGACCCTGGAACAACATTTTAGTTTTGACCATATCTCTACAGCTAAACCTAACCCTACCTGATGTACAAAAAGCACCTAAACTTTACAAAAACTGGTTGTTCAAATCTGATTGGCTAATCACAATGTTGTTCCAGGGTCAACACGCCGAACTCAGCAAAATCAGGTTCTGCATGATGGCACTTCTGATAACTAATAACTACAGCAATACTTATAAAGCCTTTTAATGAGCAGCTAATGTACTCTCAAAAACACATTGAATAAAGGTGCAAAACCAAATCAATGTTAAAAACATATTTAGTGATCAGACTGCGTTCTCTAATGTTTAAAAAATACAATTAAATCTTGCTTACGAAGATGTTTTATATTGCAGGAGGCAGAAATGCTAAATTGGTGACCACTGATGGTCAGGAGCTAAAGATAGAACAAGACAATCAGGTAAAGACAAACGTACCTTCTCTGTTGATTATGACTGATTGCTGCAGCGCTGTGTGCGATCCTCCCATCTCTTCCTCTCTCTCCAGGATGATGTGATGTATTCTGCTGTAGTTCATGTTAAAACAGCATCTACTCCAGCTCAAAATATCCCAGCAGAGCTCACGGAGTACGCTCCTATCAACTTTAATCGCTGAAAGTACAACAGTAAGCTCTGTAGAGATTCTAGAGATAGAAACAGATTCTATAACAAAAAAACATGTGGTTTGTTAGGAGTTAAATACTCAATCCATTTGGACTAAAAGTCAACAAACATATAATTTTAGTAATTCATACAGAAAATAATATTCTCCATAGTAAACATACTTTTTTACAACGTCAGCCCTGTCCTGTATTTCTAGTGAATAAGGTTTGTACCAGGATCAAGTAATAGCTTTTTTATTTATTCCCAGGAAACAAACCAGACTTTGCCCAAGTACCTCAAAACTGAAATCAATTTTAAAATAATTTCTAATACATGATTTATAGCTTTCCAAAAACTTTTCATCAGGAAATATTTATTCTGGAAGCGAACTAATTCTTAATTAAAAACATCTTCAATCATTTTGTCCACATACACTCTCTTAGATATGCCTCCATTCAATCAGCAACAACTATTGGACGGGGAAAAAAAATCTATTTTTGGTAATTTATTTCAGTTTGTATGCATGTCGCAATGCTTACAGGAAGAAGAAGAAAAAAAAGATCTGTTGCAACTTCTGCTAAATCAAGGCTCTGAGTACACTGCATTTACAAACAGAGGACATAAAGACTGTAAACCTTTAAAAAATGTAAGATTTTCTTTTGTTATATTTGTTTAAATTGCACAGTTCTTAAAATAAGAGTGAAAAAGTACTTTTTTTCTGCTTTCTGTCTTTCAATAAAGAGTACAAACGAGCATGCACAGAAATTCATGATGAATCATTTCAGAAGCTAAATATGAAAGACTGACCAAATAATAATGAGGAATTAGACAGATGGTGTAACTTTATCGCATGAGGAAGTGCATGAATGATAATAATAGATTCACTGTTGTAAGACAGCATGTGAGATCACATCTATGTTTGAGGACAACTGTGGAAAATTAGAGGTTTTAAATGTGAGATTTGCTGAAGATGAGCAATAACGGTCCAATAGTGGAGAGCTTCTTAAAAATAAAGTGCTTAGAAGCTGCATATGAAAAAAAAAACGGCAGTATAAGCATCACAACATGCACTCAAACCACAACAGTACTCCAAAACACGTTTTATAAATGTTATTACTTTATTTTACACCCCTCACATCTAACACACACTCAACGAGTTTAAATGAAATGTTAAGTGATCAGCTTTTTTTCTGCTGTGTGACTAATACGCCATTTACTGAAATCTTGACTGAGATGAGTGACTGAAATCATCCTTGTGTAGGCGGTTTAATCTAGTGTCCACTCAGTAATGTAGTCTTCCGGTGGTGGAGATGCAAACCAGTGATCAAATACACAGAGAATGATGACTCCAATAAAACCTTTTAACAGGCGGTTTGGTCAATTTCACGAATGCAACAAACAAAGACCATCTTGTTAGTTGTAAAGGCATCAAGACAACAAAAGAGGGGGAAAATGTTCAAAATCAACCAATGTTTTAACGGGGCATAAATCATATTTATCAATGAAAAAAAAAATCTATCAAAGACCACTTTGTGCTTTCAAAATAATAATAATAATAATAATACTAACAACATTTCATCTACTGTATGAAGCATTGAAATATACAAACACCATTTTCAAGTATACAATACATGAAATATCACATAAAATACTAAAATACAGCAGACATCATCATAAACCCGACTTAAAGAGAAGCAACAACCAGTTTGTGAATTTGTGGTTAGACAGGAAGTTTGTAATGCTATGGTAGGTAAAGGCTGCTGTCCGGAATTGTAATCAGTAAAGATGATGTGTCAATGTATGGGCCTGAAGGAAATTAACCAGAGCGTGCACAAAAGCACGATGTAAGATATCGAGGTGTTTGTGCTTTTACTACGAGTGATTGTTTCTGTTCCGCTCTGGCTTTTCTACTACCAAAAAAAAACTAAAAATCATGTTATTGCAAAGGAATATTAGTAATATTTGATCAAAATGTCTGAGTGTAATCTTTTGTTTTTTAAAGAACAATATGCTATCCTTCATTCCCTCGCTCAGTGTAGCTACAGCAAACCTTTCCACGCTGCACAACCAATCAGAATGTGAGACGACAGGCCTGCAGTGTCCTACGACTCAAAGAGCCAATTACATGCAAGCTAAAGCCTTTCATAGTTCATTCGGCTCTTCTTCTGGTATCAATTTTGTTGTTTAATTTCAAGCAAACCACCATCAGTGACATAATCCAGGCTCTACAGGCATTGAGCAATCGGCTCACAAAACAAAGCATCCCTAAAAATAAAAAACTCCATTCCTACGAAACTAAAATAAGTTAAATGTAGAAGAAAATTCATATTGTTCTTGTCATGACTCAGATCAGCTTCGCTCTGCTTATATACAGTAAAGTGAGACAGTACAAGGCACACATTAATCGTCTTCCAAATGTTACAGATGCATAAATTAACCAATCCTATCACGACTTCAGCTACTGTGCTAAAAATAGGGGGCCTAGTCAGAACGGCTAAAACTTTCTGCTTCCATGTGCTTTAGGAGAAGTATTTGATCTACTGCTGAAGCACTAGGACCGGTCTGGTTGGTTTGTAGATTTTAATAAGACTGTGGTCAAATCCATGCAACTGATGACCCTCACAGTCCAGAGCAGCCCAACCGATCGCCGCTGCTCATCACTCTGAACTATTATGGCTGAAGTTCAGTGCTGTGTTTTCAGTGATGGAGAATTTGATATCTAAATATGATGTTCATGTGCGTTAGATACTGTCAACAAAGCTGCCAGGAAACAGCCCGGTTCGGCCGTTTCTCTGAAGTGTTCCTTTAAACCAGCCGTCCTCTCGTTTTCTGTGCACAAATACGATGTCCCCCTCCTTGAGTTCCAGCTCTGCTTCGCTTTGGGGAGGGTAGGACACCACCACACGGTACCTGGAGGAATGGTAAAATGTGATGATTACAAGTCGTGTTTTTTTCTGAATGTTGATTTTCTAGGTGTTAAAGGGTTAATAGTTCACCCAAAAATGAAGATTTGATGTTTATATGCAACCAAATGTTCCAAAGAGTAAAAAAATACACAAACGAAACAAATTTAAACCCTTCGGCTTGTGACGATACACTGAGGTGTTCAGAAACAAAACGATTGTTCTTTGCGTAAACCCCAACCCAGTTTCATTTTTTACCTCTTATAAACCACGATCTCCTCCTCTGCTGATTTCATTCACAACATCCGGTGCGTTACGCGGTCACACATCTATACATAGATGCCTATTTAGTGACTGTTTCTGTGGGGTGCGATACTATATCTATCTATACTACCTCTATTTCCATGTTACCGTATTGATGTTTGGTTGCCATTGACTTCCATTATTTGACTGACAGACTGCATCGGTTTGTGTTCTCCTGAAGAAATCATTGACAATCAAGCAGAATCCATTTGCTTTAAGTAATTTAAAATGATTTTTACTTATTTGATTTAATAAGATGATTAATAGTAAATGGTAGATGAATAATAAAATATTAATATTATCACTCTAAGAAGTAATATATTCTGCTATTACTTTTTCTCCATTAACTAACTTTGTTGTGAAGTTCTTTGAGTTTCACGGTTTATTTGACGGGAGTTTCTCGAATGACATTGTGAAGTGCTGGTGAAGTGACTGTCAGAAAACAAAACTATACAGAACTTATCGTTTTGGAAATAAATTTGATTGCAATCTTGATATCTTGTTTATTACTCAGCCCTAGTGTCATTATTGTTGTCATCCTTGGTGTTTTATTTGAACAAGTTTTTAATCGAGCTTTTATTCTACCTTTCACACACGATTGGCCGGCCGTCATGCTGCATGGGGAGGAGGGAGGAGCATGGCTGTCGTGGAGGGGGGGCGATTGGGGCAGTGTTGTCCTGGGAGCTGCTTCTGTGTGACGCTGCGTCTGTGTTTGATGAAGAGAGCTCAGAATCCATCGGACAGAGTCCAGCACGGCCGTTGTGTCCTACTACCACCGCTGCTGAGCCGGGTGCAGCCATTTCATGTCCGACTGCCCCCTGGGGCATTTCCATGGCAACAGACTGCTCCGCCTCCAGTGTCGGGGAGGATGGGGGAGATGGGCGGAGCTTCTTTTTATTAGACAGCAGTTTCAGCAGGCCTTTCTTTTCTCTCTGAAATGACACATTTGATTCGGTTTAAATGAAGAAGTTGAGTGTACAGCATTTAGCTCCAATTTGCCTCAACACATCTGCCAGTAAGTTTCAAGTATACCTAGTACGACCTTGATTAACTGCTTCAGGTGTGTTTGATTAAGGTTAGAGCTAAACTCTGCAGGGACACCGGCCCTCCAGGAGCGAACTTGGTGACCCCTGTACAGCAGTGTCCATGTAAGAGTACAAAGAAATCTCCCATTACATTACACTAAAGTGAACAACACTCAGGGCTGTGTCCTCTGGGTTTGCAGAACATTCAGAATCATAGAAAACTGATGATTTCAGCTTTATATCTGTAGGCTTAGTAAATGAGGTGAAACTCTGAGAATGTCTAGCTGCCACATGCCTTACTGCAGCACATTAAAATAACCCTGATGGGAGGGAAAAGCAAAAGAAACCATAAAAAAAAAAAGTTGTAGATGTTGTAAAATGATTTAGTCTCACCTTACAGTCTTTATCCAGTCTACAAGGAACACTATGATTCGAGGATGAACCGAGAGATTTTGTGCCGCCGTGGTTCGCAGGAAGTGCTACAACAGAGACCGGTCTTATGGCATCACTGTCTAAAGAAGCAGCGCTAACATTAGGAGGGGTCAAGGAGGCGGCGGCACAGCTCATAGCCACACTGACTCTGGCTGAGGAGGATCCCGGGCTGGAGCCGAGGACAGGTGACGCCTGAAGAACCACAGCTGTGTTAGGAAGGTAGGACACAGGATTGTGGGATTGGATGGGAGTCACTGCTGCTGTAGGCCGGTCCTGACTATGACTCACAGCTGGTGGGGAAAAAAAGGTGGAATAAAAGAAAGATGATTTAATTTTATGACAAATTTGAGTGCCCATAAAAAGAAGTTTTTTTTAAATAATTCTTAGATATATACTATTTGTATTTATGTTGGTTTCATATGATTTTGAAAAAAAGAAAATCCACGAACACTAAGAATTTAACGCAATTTTTAAGTACTGCGTGCAAAGAAATAATAATAAAAAAAAAACAATACTTGGAAACTGATATTATATCACAATCACACAAATACATTTTAGTGGTGTTCCTTATTAGGTGCGTGCGTGCATGTAATTGTACCTGTCCTGACCGCACTGCGTGCCTGGTTAACGGTCATCTGTGACGTCACGTGCATGAGCACTTTGGGGTGCTGTCCAGTGGGTATATGTGCAGCTGATACTACAGCAGCAGGCAGTAGGCATGACGTGGTGGGATTTGGGCAGACAGGAAGGGGTTTGCTGGGGTCAACACTTCCCAGGGCAGCTCCAAGAGAAGTAGAGGAGGGGCTGACGATGGTGATGCCACGTCCTGCCTGAGAGCACAGGGTCAGGGGAACTTTCGGCTGACTGCTGCCAGAAACAGTCCTGCAGTACAAGGACGAAGTGTGAGGTTTAAGACTGACATTATTGATCATACAGAATCTTTTTAAAACTGCAACACAAAGGAATAGTTGTATTCCTTTTACATCTCACGTATGATGGGGAAAAAAAGGTATTGTAAGAGGAGCTGTAAGAAAGACACTTCGAAGATTTCATTAATTTAAATGACTTATGTTGATTTACCTTTTATGCAATGAATAATATTGTGCATGTAATTCTCATTCCTACCACAAGAGAGTGCTGAGTTTAAAGGAATGTTCCGGTGCATAAGAAGTTATATATTGATGGCATTTGTGGCATAATAATAATAAAGCCTAATCTCACATTTTTTTGTTTTAACTGGTAATTAACATCATTTTTGTTAACAAAGTGCAACTTTCATTAATTTTTTTTAACAATTCCACATGTGAACGTGACCAGCTCCCATTTATCTGCAAGTGGAGGCTTTATGTGGTGTGTGTGTGTGGCTGAGAGATATACACCACTGGAAAGACAGTACAATCTAATCTTTCTATAGCTTACAGGGTGTATGAGTGATAACAAGTACAAGTGTGTAAGTGTGTGTGTGTAGTGTTTGTATCATACCTGTTGACAGGACTCATGTAGTTACCAGGAAACACTCCGATCTTGCCAGTGTGCATGGATGTTCCTTTAAACCAGCCGTCCTGACAGCGCTCCAGCACCAGAAACATCTCCCCCTTCCTCAATTCTAACTCATCTTCTTTACGAGGCGCGTAGGGAAACATCGCCACGTACCTGAGAGAGAATCAAACTTGAAACATTAAAACTAAGATACATTTAATTCCCTAAAGTTTTGTCAATTTAAAATTGCATAATTATTTTGTCATTTTATTTTTTTAAGTTTACTGTAAATAAATGTATTAAACACTATCATTTCGTAAAATATATCTATATTTAGAGTTTTAATTGACTTGGATGCAGTACTGCTAGTTAAACAGGGGTTGGCGTTGTTCACACGGCTGTTACGCATCATATCGAATCTATTCTCAACACTGAATTGTAAATTAATTTTTAAAGGACACAAAAAAGCATGAAGTCTTCAAACACTCACTTCAAAATGTGAATGTCATAAATAACTGCCATAAAGCTACTCCACCCAGAGCATTATGGGCAACTCCAACAGAAATCAGGTGTGTTTAGGGCTGTGTTCAGTTGATATGCAGACAAAAGGTGAAAGGTGAGAGGTCAGGGCTCAGGTTAAATCCCCAGAGACAACCCTATTCCCCTTAGACATTACCTCTGACCCTTCATCTGTGTGTTAATTCACGCTCAGCTGGCATTGGGTAACAGCAGAGAGGTGAGCTAGAGTTGCAATAACCCTCTCATACTCTTTCTAACAGTGTGTATCTTTAAAGTTGTTCACTCTACTCACACTGTGGGTCTCTGACGGCCACTTTGGTCACCCGCGGCGGGCGACGGCCTCTGACCAGCATTCAAGGCAGCAGCACTCACAACTGAAGACTGTGACTGAGGTGGAGGAGGAGGTGGAGGAGGAAGAGCATCCTGAAATGATCAAACATACATTTTGTTAATATCATATCTCCAACAAAATGATTAAAGTATAAGAAGCAATACACTTAAAAAAATACTGCAGTTCTCATAAATTGTTATTTTGACGTCCGTTCACATATATGTGACTCGTGTGTAGCAGAAATGATGTCAGAGACATCCCTACAAAGTTTGGACAATGTCATAAAACCATAATCCCACTGACTGTGACTTTCCAGCTTGTGTGCTGGTTGCTAACAAGCGGGTACTTTGGCTGTGGCAGGTGTTGTGATTGGTGGATATCCAGCCTGGGCTACATGTCTGGCTGAAGACGGATAAATCAGTTCCATATGGACCAGCGCACACATCTGCAAACAGACTTTATGAGCCCAGTGGCACCACTACGAAAACAACTCTCACACTGTAAAGCTTGTTTTGTTACTTTAAGTCACCTTTTTGTCTGTCCGTTTCAAGTTCTCCTACAATGTTTTCTCTACTAATGCTCTTGTATTATTTGTTTTATTAATGTATGTGTCTTTATTGCTTAATATGGATTTACTGTAATTAGGAAAAACTAAAAAAGCAAACATCTTTCTCTCGGGTGCTTTAAAATCCCATATATGAGATAAGAGAGCCAACTGATGCACACTACGGCCACCATTAGGAAAACAATGCTTTGAAAACAAAAGGAAACAGTACCCGCACAGCACTGCACACACATCAATCTCAGAGAGCCATTAGTGTCCAGCCTGAGGCCCACACAACTCCCTGAAATGGGGTGTGTGTGTGTGTTTGCGTTGAGAGAGATGAAGGGCTATCAGATAGCAAACTCTCTTTGTTTAGCATTAGCATTTGAGCGTGTGTGAATGCAAATGTATATGAGAACGTTAAGAGTTGCTTTGGTTTTGAGAGTGTTTGTGTTTAGGTACACTAGGTACTGTTCAAAAGTTTGGGGTCAGTAAGATTTTGTTTTTAAATTAATATTTTCATTCGACATTAACAATAAATCCAAAGTGACGGTAAAAAGGTTTTTTTTTCATGCGACACAGGAAGTGGGCAACATTATGACTGAAAATGCCTAAAACGCTCTCCATAACAGGAATAAATTGCAAATTAAGGATAAAAGACGTGCTAAATTGTGCAAAACAAGGTGTACAATTATGCGTAAACTGAGGTAATACGCTTACCCAAGCAGGAGTTCACGTTGCCTTTACAATTAAGCATTCGGCTTTAATAAAGTTTTGCGGTGCAACTAAAGATAGTTTTTAGATGACAGCATGCCGGAAATTACTGTTACTTCATTGTTAGCACACACAAAAAAGAAGTTGTTCCTCTATATCCATTTCCTGTAAATTACTGCAGCTACAGTCATCAAAACAGTCATTTAGTCAAAAAAAAATCCCCCTCCAACAAGTAAACTAGGATAATTACTGTCAGACCAAAACATAGCATTTTTAAGACAACACAATAATTTAACTTGAAAAACATTAGACCAGAGCTGCAACAATATAAGATTTTGACTACATGATTATTGGGGCAAATGTAATTATTGCAATACCTACAAAGACCTTTGCAGAGAAAAATGCTACTGATCAAATCCAACCTGTTTATTTTGAGTGCATGTGTGCACCTGGTATTTATCACCTTATAGGGACCAATTGTCCCCACAAAGATAGAAATACAAGTAAATTTTGACCTCGTGGGGACATTTGTTAGGTCCCCATGAGGAAACAAGCTTCTAAATCACACAGAATTAGGTTTTTTGAAAATCTAAAAATGCACTTTCCTGTAAGGGGTAGGTTTATGTGTAGGGTCAGTGTAGGACAATACCACATACAGTCTGTACAGTATAAACATCATTACGTCCCCATAAAACATGTAAACCCAACATGTGTGTGTCTTCTTTTTTGGCAAATGAATCACCCTCAAAAAATGAATGATATAAATATGAATATAATATAAATCTGGTAAACATGAACCACTGTAATTATATAGGACTCCTGTAGAGTGGCAAATCAATAAAAAAAAATCGAATCTAAACAGGGCTAGAGAGCAGATTCCATGTTAAAGTATACTGTGCACTTTAAACAGAAATCTTCCCACAGGTAATCATACCTCTTTTGTTTTTTAAAACTTTCAACCTGACACCAAAGGGGCTTGATGATTCTGTTCATTCACTGGTTATCAGCCAAATCAGAAATACCCAAAACGGCGAATATCAGCCAATTATTTGGTGCCTGGCTGTCATATCACATAGTGCTGAGTAATAGCGCTGAATACTGTTGTACAGACAGAGTCATTATATATATATACAGGTAAGAAGAATGTCAACATTCTTCATCATCCTAAGTCGATTTAAGGACCCTGTCAGACTCACCAGTGGAATAGAGGCATAGCTGGTTTCTGGAGGAAATGTGAAAACTGACGCTGTGGTGACAGGACTGCTTGGTGGAGGAGTAACAATGAGTCCTGTTGTGCAAATGTGAACCTAAATGAAGACAAATAAGAAGAAATGACAAGTTAATTAACCTTTCCTGAGCCGCTTCTACTCCTGTATCATCTGGCAAGTGCAAGCACATTATGAGACAGTGAAATTCTGCTTAAGGGATGACACAGAAAGCCATACAACCGAGAGAAATTTGGGCAGATAGCCACACACACACGTATGACTTCTGTTTAGACAATCTAACTTTAATGCAACAAGACATCTTTAGAGCTACATGTCAGTCTACATTTGTTGTTCATGCCTGAAATCAATCTAGCTTAAGAACAAACATTGACGGCCTTAAAACGTCATGACCAATGAGAACTTGCCTTTGGAAAACTTAGTCGAGTGTCAAAATGACCTTTATTCAGGTCAGCTGGGAGTACATGAGTAAGAATAATAAATAATGAATATTTCTATTGCTATTTATGTAACAGAGATAAGTATCTGTTAAAACAGTTGGGGTCAGTCTTGCAGAGAATAAGCATTAGAGACGCAAAAACTAACCCCAAACATTTAAAGGAAAGTGTTAAAGTCAACACAACTAAAAACACTGAGGCCATAAAATGCCATTCTGTCTTTCTGAATGGTTTAATAGTAGGCTAGTTGACTCATAACAGTCAGCCGCCAGCAACACAAGCCATGCTCTTAATCATTTTTGTATAGCAGACTCTTAAAAGTGTGACATGTATTTGCATTATCTACCTGTCTGGAGTGATCGACCACATTGAATGTTTTCATAACCAGGTTGCATCCTTCCTCTATCCTTTCAGAGTCTCTAGCTATTTTAGTTTTCCTTTATGACTAACAAGAGGTCATAAATCAGGAATAAATACTGGAGCTTTACTTTGTCTGAAAACATTAATAGCACATGGACTGACCACCTAGGGCAATCACGAGTGTGGGTGGTGTACTTTGTGTACATTATATTAAATCCTCAAATGTTGGGATCACTGAGCTTCATATAAAAACTACAGAAATAAACATAACACTTTACTTGTGCTTCAAAAAAAAAAAAAATCAGACACAAGAGAGAGATTCCATTAAAAAACCCACACCTTACATCTAAAAGTATCTAGAGAGTTGCTCGAAATAGTCCTCATCAGAAAATAGACATGGACATAATTATACAGAAATGATAGCATCCGTACTTTATTTTTAAGTTCGATTCAATTTCCTGTTCTCTCCTTCTCTCTGTGCCTGAGGGAAATGCAACTCTTCTGCATATTGTATGACTGTCCTGGGGTGGCATTTGTCATTAATGACATGACTTTTTTTTTTACGTTCTTCACCTCAGGTCCAGATTTAGTTCTGTACTTCACTTCATGACCTGAATGTCCCAAAGCCAATAAGCTCAAACACAGGCATCTCCAGCTTAGAGACTCTGCTAAATTCGTTACAGGTAATGAAATGGGCATGAGAAAAGGCCAAAGCATTTAAAGTCTATAAAGGTGCCATAGAATGGAAAACTGAATTTACCTTGGCATGGTTGAATAATAACAGTTCAGTACATGGACATAACA